>JAMWET010006933.1:0-570222 GCA_024036415.1 Prochilodus magdalenae | reverse complement strand
CGAGGACGTTACTCTCTCGGGCCTGCCAGGGGATGGGCCGCGACGCTGGGGGGTTTGTGATGTACTCTAGTTGTTATGGGAGCCATATGTAAATATCGGGTTACTAAAACACACAGCAGTCTACACCTTCGATTAATTAGGTGCTAGTTTTTTTTTTTTTTACAAAGATTCATATATGTCTAGAATCAGTGGTGACCAGATCTACTTTCCTGCAGAGTTCAACCTGCGTCTAACGTACCCACCCCAGATACCTAACACTAATTTGCATCGATCTAACCGATCAAGAACTAGAAAGAGAAAAAACAAATCATTGTGGTAACAGGTGGGCAAGATTGTGTGGGATGGAGCTGGATTTCATCGAGGAGAAGATAGAAAAACTATACTGGAATCTGGAAAAGACTGTATGCTATGTGCAGAGAGGAATCTGTTGCCGGGTGTTTATTAATGCGTATTCAAAGCAAAGTGCTCACTTTGAGACATCCTCAAGAATGAAAGGACGAATGATTTCCTGCTATTGTCATTTACATCTTCATTAGTATAATGTTGAGTCTGCCTGAACAGCAAGACCAGATGACCTTGGTATTATGGTGAAAACATGTGTGTGAAAGTTAGCGACATGTGTAGAAACATATGACATGGTCCCATGTAAACTCCTGCAAACTCTAAGTTATAATCAAGGATTAATAGGATTAATCACAGAAGCCACCACTGACACCAACATTTGGTTGTTCTTCCTCCTGACTCAGGTAAGATACCTTTAGTTCTTGATGTGGAAAACATCATTTGAAAGATTTTTATGGCCGATGGATCAGTAAATGCCTGGTCCTGGAGGACCATCGCCCTACACCACCTGGTCGACACCTCAGGAAAGAGCTTGTTAATTAGTTCATTAGTTACGTTATGATTTGGGCACAGGGAAAACTGTAATATGTGTAGGAGTAAGGTGTTCAAGGGCGTCGGAGTGTGTTTGGAAACTGAAGGGGGGCTCTTTAATTTTGGGAGATTCGTGGAATGTACTTGGAAAAGTAAAATGAACGCACAGTCCAGAGGATGTGAAATTTAAGCCATGCTTTATTTTGAGGAGAAGATCATGGCTCTACTGACAGCAGCGAGCCTTTGGGCGGCTTGAGACAGAAAATTGGTGATGCAGCACCAAAAATTGTTTTAACTAGTGTTTCATCTGAAAGGAATTGGACAGAATGCATTTTTTAAAAATAAAAATGTTCTGTTTCAGAACAATAAAAATGAGACAACCCCGAGAATCGGACAAAAGTGGGACAGTATGGAAAAAACCTAATAAAAAAAAAGGCAGGGTTCTTATCAGTACTTGAATTTTTATTTCATATGCTGACCATATAAACCCAGAATATTTCTGTTTTGTATTGGTCTGCGAGTACAAGTTAGTTTGGAAATATACATCGCATTTTCTGCAATCAAGGCCAGAAACACATCCCAAAACTAATGTGCGTACAAAAAAACTGAAAATAATAAGGTGTGATTTCAAATAGGGGATCTGTGAGCTACATAATTTGGTTACAAATTGCAGACTATAAAATTGCTTCAAAGGAGCAAGAGATGGTCATAGGACCTCCAAGTGGTGAAAAAAATGATGGAGATAATTGATAATTATAATAATAATGAATTAAATTTGTATATTTTTAAACAGTGCAGAATAATAGCGCATTAACCACGTTCAAATTGGAGGAATTTCAGTTGGATAAAGGTTGTCGAGACCTAAGGCTAAACATAACCAGCAGTTTCTCTACTGATTCCTTCTCGATGGCTCGAGATCACAAGAACTCCATCACTCAGGCGAAAGTCTGATTATAATACATAGAGTAGAAACCGTTCTCTTGCACAAGCACAGGCATCTGTCTTAACAGAATTTACTATTTCATACATTTAAATTGCCAGGGTCCTGTCATGGGATTATCGGGTGTCAGTGGCCCTTGGTAAAGGTTGTTTACACTTCAGAACTTAGATGTTTGGAAAAAGATGTAAAGATTTAAGGGACAGGCTGTATGAGAAATGGTACATTGGAGATCTTACAGCATCATATGCTGCCTCAGCTTCAGAAGGACCATCATTTCCAATGCATTTTTAAACAAAACACTGCAAAACCACAGTGCCTGCACTACATTACAAAGTTGCATGTCTGTGGAAGAAGAGGGTACATGTACTGGACTGGCCTGGGTGCAGTCGCTGGCCTTGTCCCAATAGATGAGAACACATTGTTCAGCGACATTTGAAATGAGAAGAGTGTGACGGTGGAGTGAATGACCCCATACCCTTACATAAGTATGAGGGAAACATTTATCATCCTATATGATATACCAATACAATTTGAGGGTAAGCAAAGGTGGTAAAATGGCTTTGAGACTGGTCCCCACTTTATTTTGTCAGGCCTGAAACTGTATGAAAAGATGGATATGTCACAGAATGGAGAATTGATGTTGATATCAGACAAAATATGAAATATGCTGGTGTTCATACTGTCCTGCAAAGAATGTTTCAAACGCTAAAGTTGGTTTTTTTTTTATGCTGTCCCAGGCCTTCTATATTATGGGAGGTGTTTTTACTATTTCCTCGTGTAGCTGATCGAAGTGATAACTCTCTCTGAGTCCGACTTTTTGTGGTGTTTTAAATGTGTGTTTTGTGTTTTAAAGTTGTGTGTGTGTTGGGGGGGAGATACACATTTTTTCACATAACAATGACACAAGATACATCATTGTCTCTATTTGCTTGTTTGTTTGTTTTTAACCCAATTTTCTCAATATTTTTTTCAACAAATGCATGGTGTGCATATGCTGAAAGTGCCGTGTGGCGTGTGGTCTGGTGGTGGCGTGGTGTGTGTAATACACAATGTTTGGTGGTGACAGAATGGTTTCAGCACACTCTCTTATTTTGGTGTTGAATCTATGTTTCAGTGCCCTTCGTCGTAATACCTAGCCAACGCAAGGGTTAGCGACAAAAACCCATGCATATGGTTGATGTGCTTATTATACTATTGACAATTGTCCCGTAAATTTAATTTACAACTGGTGCATTTAGATCACAGTTTACATGGATATCATAAAAGCTTGAAACACATATACATATATGGTTCTTGCCAAATCACAGGCGCCCTAACCCTTACAGTGGTACTATGCAGAGTGCGCATGTTTGCAATTGTTGCTAATGTAATGTGCATTGGACACCACCCCGAGTGTAGCCATAGGACACGAACATCAAACCTGCCAAATATATTGAATCTATGTTACTAACGTAGGCTCATTTGACTAGCATCGCACTGAGCGAATCGGTTCGAGGGGGTTTGCCATCCTGCCCGCCCAGGAAAGAGCCGAGGCACCCATTGTATGCCTTCTTGGACGGGGGCCACAGATGGCCGCTATTACAGAAAAATTCCACTGAAGGGAGAATGGGGGACGTTTTGGGGGGGGGGGTGGGGGGGGGGGGGGTGGGGGGGGGGGGAGGGGTGGGGGGTGGGGGGGCGGCGGGGGGGGATGGGGGGCTGGGGTGGGGGGGGGCGGGGGGTGGGGCGGGGGCGGGTGCGGGCGGGGGGGGGGGGGGGGGGGGGGGGGGGGGGGGGGGGGGGGGGTGAGTATAGGTGATATTTCTTCCTGCTAGAATATTGTAACCACAGAGAAACATAATTGAAACATGATGGCGCCTGTTGCTATTTGCATGTCCTGTAATAACGGTCGGTGGGACTTTTTGTGTCTGGCCAGCATTAGTGTGTGACCTGGAGCTGAGGAGCTGAAGTGTGTTTATGAAAATCTCCTGGGCATGTGGTGTGCTGGCGGTTAGCTGATTATGGCTTGTGTGTTCACTCCAGGGGTGTGTAAGTGCAGGGTATAGGGATGAAGCCACCTGGCCTGTGGGGCTTAAGAAAACACTCCTCCACGCCACCCCAGCCTAGGCCTGACAAGCATCATTATCTACCTGCATGGCTTAAACACACACCACACACGACGAACGTGGAGATTAATGTGGGATGGTCTGTTCGTGTTTGGGCGAAACAGCCAGTACATAGCAGTGTATCTAGGCAAACGAGTGTATGACTAACAGATCGGGGGTGGGGGGGGGGGCACGACACCCAACAAAGACGAGTAGTCATAATGATGAATGGCGGTCGTGTGGCCGAGCGTGTGATTTGGCCTTGGCTTCAGGCGCCTCTCCTGCCTGTCTGTACTGGAGCCGCCTCTTAAGGGCCTAGCCCACTTGCGGGTCCACACGGAGGCGCCACATGAACAGTATCCCACAGCACCTGCCCGGAGACAAGGGCGTCTGCGGACGACTATGCAGCGACGCTTACGAGTCCTGATGAGTGGAAGTGACGAAAGCCGCATAAAACAACGGGCTTGTCGCAGCTGCCCCCTGCCGCCCTGACTTACCTGCAGTTCTGCAGAGCCAACAGGGCATGACGGGGTCCATCACTGGGGGGTACTGTTGTTTAGACCATGTAGTGACAGTTTTTCCTCTGCCACCAAGAGAACATTGTACCGATCTGAAGGACGTTTCATAACTCAGGCCAATAACTGGAACCATAAAACGAACAGTTCTTACAGTGTCATTATTTACTCTAGGCGCCTGAAAGGCATCCGACATCTTATTTACACACATACAACACACACACACACACACACACACACCCACCCCATACTACTATTACATTGTCAGGCCCTACATTAAAACCACTACCTTGTGGAACTACCGTGCATTTTGATACTGACAGTATCAGTAAAAAAAAATACTAGCAAGTGTATTTGTATGTGGTTATATATACATACATATGTAATTTATATATGTTAAAACAGGATCAACATAGCGACTGGAAAATTATTCCTTTGTAAACAGCAGTGGAACACTTTGCTGGTATTATATAGGAAACCCATTTTACAGGCATTTAGTGTTTCCTTGTAGAGAAGAAGCATTTGACCATGCAAAGAACTATTCAAATAGTTCCTTAAGTGTTCATGGCTGTTCATGGTATACAGAATGCACCACTGCCTTTCCTAAAGAACACTTCAACCCCAGAAAGTGTTTTCAGCAACATTTCAGCTCCTCGGAAGCTGCTTGAGAGAAAGCCTATAGTGGGTAAAGGTAAATAAAAATAAAATATAGGTATTATAATGACAATATAATATACTATACACTATAAGCTAATATATAATCATACTCAGAGTATTACATGTTATTAGGTATGTCTCAGTCAGATCTTAAAACGAGCACTGTTTCACCAACTACTAGATTTAAAATAAAAAATAATTTTATTGTAAAAGTTCACACCCAATTTTTTTCCCAGGTGGATATATATGATACTATGTCCATTTACAGAGGGCCAGTATATGTGTCTAAACTTTGTTCTTCACATATATAAACACCCTTTTATACTTATACAACTTTCACAGTGGTAGTCACTGAATAATAAGAAGTCTGGGCTGAATAATGGTAAGTAGGTTTAAAGGGTTAATTAAAACACTGTCAAAGGTAGAAAGAGTATGGAAAAGGGTAGCCAAGGTGGAGAAGGGAGGTGTGTGTTGGGTGGGGGCGGGGGGTATCGCTTGACATGGGAAAGCTACACTTACTAATATATACGCACGAGTGTGTGTGATCTACGTGCTGGAACGAAGTTCGGCGGCTGGCCCAGCTATGCCACCACATCATTATTGAGGTATGCGATCTCAGATTTCATCAGATCCCACAAACTATCTCTCTACTGTTCCGTGAGCACCTCACACCTGTTTCCCAACCTATACACACACACACACACACACATGCCCCTGTAAATCACCTCTTCAAAGCCTTCATTTGTTCGAAGCTTTACATGTTGACAGTTGCCTGTGGCGTAAGCACTGGGCTGTCATAATAAGGTCAATAAACACTCACTTTAGCATGACTTGATGGCCTACTATTCTGAACGGGGATTATGACAGGTCCTCGGAGAGCAAAAGAGAACATGAATGTCAGCCAGGTAGCAAAGCCCCACCCATGTTTTCTCCATTGTAGGGATTTCTCATGCGTGGTTGGAGGAGCACTGATTAAATCTAATCTTCATTCCAGTGCCTGATCCTTTTATAGTGGGGAAGCTAAGCAGAACCATTTTTAGTTCCTGTTAGTTCAGCATAATTAATGGCCTCTGTGTCCTCTTTCATTACCCATTAAACTCCACTGCACCACAGACTGGTTTGCTACAAAACCACAAGGATTATAGTTCCTTTTGGGGGGAGTGATAAATGCATTGCTTCCTTTTTCATTCCTTTCTCGGTGGTTGAGTAAAACAAGCACACACGCACACAAACCCGTAGCTCGTTGTTTTAATTCCCTCTGATATTTCAGAAATAGTTATTGCATTTTGACAAATTTCCACACATGTAGAACGGGAATTCTCATAACAGCTAATGAGTTGTATAAAAAAGCAAACAAATCTGGATTGAATTCACCCCTACATACAGGAGTACAACCCAAAAAACATCATTTGACTCTCTGTCAAATATATTTTTGTAAATATTCAATTTAAGAAATAGAGGGGATCGATGGAAATGTTCAAAGAGATTGCTGTAGCCTGATTTTAGAAGCAATATTAAATTCACTTCCTCCAATCCATGCATGATTAACAAGGAGTAATATCACACTTGAAGGTCTAGCCACCTTCTGACAATTACATATATTCCCTAGTGCTCTCATTCAAAAGAAATCAATTTGGGCAGGCGTTCATGAACTCCCGTTTCGTATTTCATATCACATTTTCTGATCCTTATTATGGATATTACTGGGGTGGATATGTGAAATAGAAATGTTTCAGAGTGAAATGATTAAAACGTGGCTGCCGTCAGAACACCCGCAAAAGATAACAGTCCTGCAATAAAGCCTGCTCAGCTCTCGTTGTACCAGGGAACAGTCGTAGTGTATCGATTTCATTAAGTAAATATTTAATGATAGTACCTTAATATACTCCATTGGAACAACTTTTGCAGGCAGTGTTGAGTATATGGAAACATCAGTGCTTCTACACTGACTAAAGCATAGCCCGTACACAGGCCTACTCCTGCTGAGAGCTGTGGGCCAATCTGCTCGCACTCATCGAGCTCTAAAAACACCTCCGTGTAGGACATGTGTGGATTGAGCACTGGGCGCCGAAGTATGTGTTGAAAGCGGCAAGTCCTCCAAAGAGCTCCAACTCCAACGGCTAGTTTGACGGCAGCAGGGAAGTGGAAGAGAATCAGTCATTTTGGCTGGGGTTCAGTGGATGGACGGTTGCCTGTGTAAATCCAGGCCTGTTTTTTCCCCCCTTTCAGAGAGGTTCCACTGCTTTGAGGAGGGGAAAGGGTAGCCTATAATTCATACGTTTAGCCTACCACAGCCTTTGCCAACCCCACATCCTGTGGGCGAGACGTGCTGGTGGGGCAAATCGGTTTATTTTACCCACTATAGCCTTCTTAAACTTAAATTACAGCTCGGAATGTTATTGCAATGGCGTTATTTGGTGTAATAATTTGTCCGTTGAGTTGGCGCGTGCAAGTACCTTGCTTAATTTGTTATTCTGATGCTTTAACAGCTGTTTGGGAGGCTGCGATTCTTGGTGTGCCGCCATGCGAGGAAGCCATTTTAGAACACAAAGGGACCTTTCACCTGTCACTGAGCCGGCTTTTACGGCCTTGAGACCGAAACAGTCCAAGGAGTTTGAAAAGAGCTGTATAAGCCTTTTATTAGGCTACAAAACAGTAAACATAACAGATTTCACAGTTCTGTTTATCGCTGTTATATTGGTGTATAATGAATCTAAAGTACTGCCAGTTGGCATGCATATGAAAACAAGGAAAATTCACTGGCTACTTAATTAAAGGCACACAACTGAGGTGTGACTACACAGAAATAAATGTTCTTACAGTGTTAATCACCACCATCACCATATGCTGACAGGCAGCCTGTAGTGCTCACAGAAAGCTTGTGATGTTTATGCACTGAAGGTGCTCAGCACAGCTACTCTTGGGTATCTATAAAGGCAGACTATGTTGAAAACAGATCACTTCAACCAACTTGCCATTTTAAATAAATAAATTAATAAACAAAAAAGTTTGGGAACTTGCTATTTGTGTTTTTGTCACTGGGGCTCTTAACAACAATGCGACACCCGTTAGACCACCAAAACTATCACAATCAGACAGAAAAGTCCTTAAAGCATTCATCTTTAAGAGGCAGGATAAAATCAAGCTACGTTCTTGCTTTAAATCTGAAACTATCCACCACTCCACTGTGTGAAGACAACTTAGGGCTATGGGTCTGAAAGGATGTGTAGCTGTCAAGAAGTTGGTTTTGAAAAAGGAAACAGAAATAACATTGCATCCAACTTGCTTGATTGCTGCCTTTCAGTTAATAAATCTTCCACTCGAGCTCCTCTATCCCAGCAGAAAGATCCCACTTCTGACACCAAATGTAGCATCAGCAGGACCAAAAAGACACGGGGAGACATAGTGCTTTAGACAAAAACTCTTTTATTGAACCAGCTGCCGTAGAACATCTCCACCTAGCACTGGCTAAACGGCCAGGATACTGGTCGTCATCATCTGCCACATGCTTCAACCTGATAGTCAGCACAAACACTGTATTACTATCCCACTAACAAGCCCCACAGCCCTGCACAGAACATATGAAGACATATCTCCACCAAGAGTCTATTTACAAGATTTAACGTCTTGCTTGCTGTGAGTCCAGTGCTTCCCGTGAGCCCTCACACAACCATGGGAACCATGAGAAGTACACTACACTATTTTTACCCAGTGATAAAATTAACGTTAAAGGTTACAACCTTTAAAAAGCACCACAAATTGGATTAAACCAGGAGCACTTGTTTCCATTCTTACATGTGTGACTGCGCTGCAATACTGTTCATCTGCTTCTGTTCATCAGGTTCAAAATGGCTTTAAAAACCATTTAAAACAAAGAGGCAAAACAACTTGAAGTGGTTGACTAGTCTGCAGTTTGGAAGTGTATAGCTAGTGCAATAGTTCATCTACACAAAGCTGACAGGCTGTCTAGCTGAAGTGTAGTAAATTACAATTCATATTCAGCTGGATTTGCCATTACATTAGCTAACTAGCATACTCAATAGTATTCAAAGCCATGTCGAACCTGACAGGCATCAAGCAGGAGTTTTTTAAGAAGTGGCTCATAAAAAGCTTTGGCAGCTGCCACTTTTTAATGGTATAAACATATTAAATCATGTAGTTGTTTGTTCACTTGGTCTATTGTCTATTTGTCCATCTTTCAGCCATAGAATACAGTCTTTGAGAGAGCCAGACAGGCACGCCACCCTTTAATCATATTCTGAGACCTACCTGTGGTTGTGAGGAGTCAGTGGTGTTCTCTCCACCCTGTTTGAACAGTACACACATTAAAAAGTGCCAACCACCCTCAGGGCCAGGTATGGAGAAACCTGCCTCAACCCTGCCACAATGCCACCCACACTGGAGGAGGAGACCCAGAGATCAAATGAATGAGGAAATGCACCATTTTGTGGCTAGGCTGTTAGGGGCTTGCGTAGCTGGCAGTGGTGGAGACGGGTGGATTAGCTGACTTTAATAGCTGGCAAAGCAGCTCTGGAGCTGAGCTGAAGAGAGAGAGGAGGAACAATAAGGCACATTAGAGAGGCAGCCAGCTAACACGAAGTGGGGGGGGCGGTAAAATGCAAGAGTTCTAATTAGCATTCATTAACAGTGGGGAGGAAAGAGCGATTATGGTGTTTAAGGAGTGCATTAGCTAATGCTGCTTTTTTTTCACATGTCAGCAGATCTGAATTGGAGCAGTGTGTTGCCACATCAAAAGGAGTTTGTGTTGTGCTGACAGCGTTGGCTTGGGAGTAGAGAGCAGGGGGTTGAGTTTACTGGTGATCTCGAAAGATGCTAGGCCTTCCCCTGTCTTTCGTATTGTTTTAAGCATAGCCCGTACTCCAAAGCTTACTTAAGGAGCTTTGGTTTCTGACACTCGCTTCAGATGTTAAGCCTGCTGATCTATATCAGACAACACAAACAGCACACGAAAGCAGGAAAAAGCCAAAAAAGAACAATGCTTGTTGAAGTCGCTAACGGCTCGGTTGTTTTGAAATTTAAGCTAGTGCCACTGGTGCGGTTCAAGTCCGGTCTAGTTCTACTTCATATAGACAGGCCCATTGTTCGAATGAGCCTTCTCCGACTTCAGCATATCAGCACAAATTGTTCACGCTTGGGCCATGAGTAAGGAAAAATATTTTCTTTTGCTGGCGTGTTGACAGTGTCCCAAGGCCTCGAGGAAATTGCTACAGGGGTATATAATGCTGAGCCGAGCCCTGTTCCCAGACGGTCAATATTAGTCTGTTTGTTTGCCAGGAAAGCCTATAGATTAAAACAGACAGGTTAGCAAGCCTCGTCTAAACAGTGTGACACTGTCATGGAGTAGTCAATCTATTAGCCTTTATTCACGTTTTGTAATGAGACGTAAGTCAAACATTAGTCAACCTCCTGTTGTTATTAAAGTATTCACCCTGCACAATCAGTTCAATGCCGTGTTATGATTCACGCTGAAAGCCTTCGGTGTTTGTAAGTGGGGGGAGTGGGAGGGTCACGTGACAGCCACTGTTGATTCTCCCACATGAACTGTTTGCTCAGCTCTGCACGTATAAAGCAGCCATGATTGGGTAGTGGATGTGTTGATATGGCCGCACAGGATCATGGGTGTGGAACCAGTGATTCACCCGCCGCTGTGAGAAGTCTGAATGACAGGGAAACTGAGCCTGGGTCGCTTGTTTGTGGCCTCTGACAAACCAGCCTCCTCCTGCGGCCCTGAGAAGATGTAGCTCGTATAATCCTGGGGCTTACCGATAGCTGTGAGTAAACATACACGATTAAGACAGTAGTGAAAAGACCTTTTTGAGGATCTCCACATCTCTCGACACGTTTATTGTTGTTGCTGCCATGAACGGTCAGGGTTCATAGAAGCCCCTTAGGAACAAGGCACTTCTCTTTCTCTTTCACACACGCACACATATAGACACATACACACTAATCTCCTCCCCCCACCCACCCTCCTCTAGCCCTAACCCTGGTCTGTGTACTCTGCTAATATTGACTCTCCTGGCTAACACTGCCTCTATTGAGCCCAGCCATTCACACTAATGTTTGACTAGCATTAGAACATCATTGAGATAACAGGCTAGGCGAGCGGCAGGCTGCACTAGAGCCACACAGCTAATGAAGACCAGCAGAAGAGCAGAGCTAATGATGGAGGCCTGAGAGAGTAAAGAAAGAGGACACCAGAAAAAGATGGATGGGCGCCTTACAGTATTTACCCTGCTACAGTGCTAACGTTTACTTACCAGGGATTTTCCTCTCGGCAGGGGCTGTTTGGCAAGGAAGGGCAGTGGAGGTTTACAAGGACGGGGAGCAAGCAGGGGTGGAGAATTTGCTCGTTAGCATTAGCTCTCATTCCCCTTCACTTCTCGGATAATCTCAGGAAAACACTTGCTCGAATCGCATTCAGGACAGAAGAGGATTTCTGGATCCGTTTCGCCTAAAGAACGGTCCTCCCTTTGTGCGGGGCGACTCATTTAGCCCTAGCAATTGAGCCTGCACAGGCCTAGCACGGCTCATGGAGCTGCTGGACTGCCACCAGCAGAGGGGGAGATGAGGCGAAGCCGCGCGCAGAGGCTGGTGCTGCCATCTGCTGGACGTGAGCGGCCCGGCGTCTGCTTCTGGCTCTCGTTCACACCGTGTTTGAATTGCCTCGGGTTATACTTCCACTCAGCCATGTAAGCTAAATGAAGCACATATAATGCAAATGAGAGAGAGGGAGAGAGAGCAGAACAGCCGCCTGGGCTTCTGCCGTTGGAGGCAACAGAGGGAGATGTCAGCGTTTTTTTTCCCAGCATGTGAAAAATCTGTGCTATTGCTGAAAGGAAGGATGGAGGCCATTTAGCATGGGGGAAATATTCATGCTGTTTTATCAGGACAGAGTAAATTAGTTAAAGATTAATTGTGTAATGTTTTCTAATCGTAAAGTTGTTTAAAAGTACTATGAAAGACGATACAGCTACATATATACTGTTAAGCTGACCTCTGAACAGAGATGTTTAGAGTCTAGATGTCACAGGGAATCATCTAAAATGACTGGAACGGTGGAAACGACTGTTGTCGTTCCTGTAAGTTCTGACATACAGGACAAAAGCTGAAATGAAAGACAGCCTTAGTGGCATTCCTGCTTACTACAGACGTGTGAGGAGGAAACTGTAGTTACTCCAGAGAAGAGCACAGCATTAAACCGTTGCAGACCAGCAGGTAATAAATACAAGTGTATAAAACACTACACAGTAAACCTCAGGGCCATTTAGCGCTGGACTTCGCCTTGGGAATGTGCATCCATGAATTGAAAGAGTACTGAAGGAGGGGTGTTTGTTTGGCTGTGGAGTTTAAATATCAAAAGTCGCTCTCCAGAGTCATATACTGTGCCTTTAAGTGACAGTACTGTGTCAAAATCTGACAGACGTTTAATCAATGAAGTTGATTCGAAGTGATTGAAGGTTTGAATTAGCTTGAAAAGCATCACTTCTGTAGATCTGACCTAAAGCATTGCTTTACAGTATCAGTCATTATTTATTAGATCTAGGATTGTTAAGACAGCAGTTCACTTTGTTTAAGCTATATATATATATATATACAGTGTTTTACAATGTTTATATCTCTTTCAGTTACTCAGTAGTATCATTTACCACAGGGTTCATATGACCCTAAATGTGAAAATCACATAATTTCCAGAGAGCAGTGAGTGCAGTAATTTTTTTTAATGAGAGTAATGCTGTCTGCATGTCCCATCCAATCATACATACCATGCATGCAGTTAATGGCTGACAGCCCTTTTGCTTTTGTTTATACTAGTGGATTCTGGTTACAATTCCCCCTACAGTTACATTTTGCTATTGCTTTTGTTAGTTTGCCACTCATTCAGTTATTTTATACGTGCACCATCCAGCATAATTCTATCATAGCAACACACACAGCAAAGCATAGGTCTTTATCGCTACAGGTGGATTGAGGGGTCAAAACAGTAATCTTAGCGGTGTAAATGTTTTGCTTATTTCACATGTTAACATGATAACGTTAACACATGATTCAGACTGAGTAAAATATTTTATAATTATGAATTAATATTTTTTGCTCAGTATACAGAAACCCTTTTTAACGAACTCTGCATGTGATTTTTGGGTGCTTCAGGTTCTTGCACAACAGTACATTTATTTTGTTATGAGCAAAGTAAATGTGGAATTTGGAAAAGAATGGTTGTAAAGGTGTAAATAAAAAACATTTCTTCGTTCTTGTATTTGTCTAATGTGCTTTAAAAAACGACCAGTATGGCAATGTTGCTGAACTGTATACAAAGAAATACAGTGTATATACTGCCTCTGGTGGTGTGGAGAGGCAGTTACTCTCGTTGGATAAAAGAATGACTGTGCTGCTGTGTTATCTGTGTCACTCAAAAGATTCAAACCACATGTGGTGTTTGAGCAGTTTCTACCACTGCTTCAGATGTAAATTAGTCCCTAACGTTGCTATCACTCGCAGTCAGAGGTAGTGGTTACATTTACTCACATACATGTACTTCAGTAAATACCGATGGCTGGTTCTCTGCTGAGTATTTTCTAACCATAATACTTTTACTTTACCCAAGTACATTAGTGCATACAGGAATCTACTTACACTTTTAGGCATTCATACTTAGTTACTATTGTTATTGGCAGCATCTGTACTGCTTCATGATTGGTCACACCTCTGAATTTGGAGCGTTAGCATTTTATTAAAGGTTCTCTATAAGTTACTCGGTACTTTCAGTAGTTTTGGTAGTTTCTGACCTGATACTGGAGTATTGATTTAGGCTAATCTACCTGTCTCTGCGATATAAGCAGTTCAAGCCGTGTTACTGAGCCTGACAGGTGTCAGACTGACAGCAGTACAGCTTTGCAAATTATTTGCTCTTCCTTATGATGATCAGTCGTTATTTCGCAACAGAAACTGGAGTCATACTTTTGGGAAAATTAACAGCATAACTTTTTGGTCATATCGACAATACCTGGTACCGATAAAGTGTGTGACTCCAGCTTTCCAGCAGAAAACAAGAAACTTCAGCGTAACTCTTAGGCCTAGTCCACACATACATGGTGCTTAGTCTTTTATTTAGCACACACATCATCGCAGTTAATGGCACACACTCTGACATCACAAAAAGGAGACAGTGGTTCACACTCTTAACATCACAGGATAAAAAAATCTGAAAGCTGTCTACACCACAATACTAATAGCACACCTTCTGAAAACCATCACCCTGGAAGGAGTTTAGCAAAGGAGTTCAGACAGACCGTGTGTGGATAAAAGACTAGAAAAGTAGAAAGTCTAGAAAAATGCACAGAAAAGGCTACAGTCAAAAACTAGGGATGCCTAAGTTCCCACCTCTTTCTAGATATCTTGGGTTCTTCATTGTTTTTACATGGCCTATCTGCTGCTGACTACCCCTTTCTTACCGCTTGTAAAACATGTATAGAGAGTAGAAGCGCTAGTGCATGTTGTCCTAGGATAACCCCAATGCTAAGACAAACAGTCACTGATGACAGTCTGACCAATTCCTGGACATTGCTGTTTATAAATTGAATCGACTTGCGTACCTGTTCTGTTGCGTTCAGGCTTAGACATTTAATGCTACCCTCCTTCGTCCCCATCACCATCAGTTTGGTCACCACCCAGTTGTTAAGAGGGCAGACTTTGTCAGTGGCTTCCCTATTTAGCAGGATCTGTGAGGGTCTCAGCAATCCAGAATCTTGGCCCAGGTCGGGGCCTACACCTAAGACCCTTTATTTCTTAAGAAATTATACATTTCAAATTGTAAAATCTTATTGAGGGTTAAAATATTTCCTTCCTTCACTCCTGCCTCCTGAGTCCTTCTGGCAGGAATGCTTTTACACAGTGTGTTTTCTAGCCATTATTGGTTATTCTGATAAGGGCTCTAATTGTGCGGCTAGTCCATCCGTATAATTACTCAAGTGACTTTCTAAACCTGGATATCAGTCTTTATAAAAGTATTGGACTAGTTTAGTGTGTCGTTGTGAATACACCCCAACAAAACTTTCAGGTACAGAAGTTCAAGCCTATTTTATGACCGCTGACACATAACAATAAAAAAACAAGCAAATAAAAGACTGAGTACCATATTCAACATAATCCAACACTGTATCCATATCAGAGCCATAAACCTACCCTACAATCAGCTCATTGTTAGTTATCTGTTCTCTCCATCTTTGCACATAATTACCTGGTTTGTTTGCACACGACACAATGAAACATGAAGCACTCTTTATTTCCTTGTTGAGAAACATTTCCTTGCTTTTTAACTGTTCCTAACAGGCCCTGGCTCACATGACATTAGATAAATATTGTCGCTGGCTGCGAGTCTGGAATGAGTCATGTTAGCTGAACTCTCTGTCGCTGCCCATGCACCCCTCAGCAAGAGTAGGTAGGGAGGAGCCAGGGGTAACGTTCTGCTCTCCTTCAGAAGCTCCTCAGCAAACACAAGCAGCTCCACAGCTCTGACCAAACAAGCTCAATCAAAAGAAGACTTTTCTGAGCCGTGTTAGCTCAGCAAATCCAGCTCTCTCCACACACACGCACAGTGCTTCAAAGAACGAGACCACCTCCTCCCTAACCTTTGATGCATTGTGTATCGATCGTGGGGAGAGCTCAGCGATGGATGCCCTCAGAGGGATTAGCGGGGCATGGGCCTGAGCCGAACACCAACGCTGCCACTAAGCTGCTCCTTTTCTCTGGTTGCCCTGGCCCAGGATCAGCACACAGGGGGGTTAAAATGAACAGTTGTTTACATCCGAATCCATTTCATGTCATTTGAGTTTTGACAGTTCTAAGTCAGAGACCGCCCTTCCTTTCCAGTAAGAATGGTCATGCTATAGAATTTCTCAAAAGTCTCATCAACTAAGCGTAATATTACATTTCGGTATTTAGGGTGTCCACACTTTGGCAATATGGGAATGTTGCTTTCAGTTTTTCATAGAAAGTCTGAAGGGACATTTTTTAAGATGGATGTATTTTCTGTGTTCATGTCGATATCTGGACTCTGGAGTGGTCAGCCCCTTGTTCTGAGAACACCGGGAGCTTATTTGTTTGGATTGCAAACATCTTTCTTTATGGTTGGTGTTCCTTGACGACTCATTGTTGTTTAGTTGTCTTCTCACAATGGAAGGATGGACACCATTTCAAAGACCAAAGCCTGAAGTACTGTTTGTTATATGGTGACAGTTTTTATCATCTACCAGTTAGGTAAATTGTTGATGAATCACAATTTCCCACTGTATATATGGTCATTTTTATATTACTTCTGTTTTCTCTTTCCTTCTTTTTTCCTTTTATCTTCATTATGCAAACTGTATCTGATTTTGACCTTTTCAGAAATATCGCAGTGGCTTTCTGGATTGTAAAATAAAATAAATGAAGTGTGGTTTTACAAACAATAAAATTAAACAGCTTTATTTATAAACTTACAGTTACTGAACACTTCATTAAATACGCCTCCTTATAGGTGCACCTTGTAGTTACAGACTGTAGTCCATCTGTTTCTCGGCATGCTTTGCTAGCTCTCTTATCCTCTTGTCAGGACCACCACAGAGCAGGTATTATGTGGTTGGTGGAGCATTCTCAGCACTGCAGTGACACTGTTAGTGTGTGTTGTACTGGTGAGAGTGGATCAGACACAGCAGTGCTGCTGGAGTGTCTTAACACTGTGTCCACTCACTGTCCACTCTATTAGACACTACTACCTTGCTGCTCCACCTCGTAGATGTAAAGTCAGAGATGATAGTTCATCTGCTGCTACACAATTTGTGTTGGTAATTCTCTTGTCCTTTATTCGGTTGGTGGACTATTCTCAGCACAGTATTGAGTTATTTTGAACACCAACGTTATTGCAATGCTAAAAATGATCCAGGTGGTCCTGTGGGGGTTGAAAAACAGGCTAAAAGCAAGTTAAGAAAGTATGCAGAGAAACAGATAGACTACAGTCTGTTAATGTAGGACTAGAAAGTGCAGCTCTAAGGTAAGTGGAGCTGATAAAATTGATAAAGAGTGTCTAGGGTATTCCTAATAAAGTGTCCACAAATACACATTATGAGGACAAAATGCATATGGGAATCTCCATTATGCTCTATTTTGTACTGGAAGAGTGATCATGCTACTTGCACTGCCGATTCATTGAGCAGTGATCCATCGATTACACTTGACAGTCTTAATTAGCTTCATAGTAGTTACTGAATAATTCCTAGCAGTTGCTTAAAAATGAGTTATTAATCTAAAGTCATATTATTCTAAGTGTTTAGCTGCCATGAAATCTTTACATAAGCCATTTTAACCCACACACTTTGCATACAGTATCCAACCACCTTTGATATTGTTGCACAGCTTTCAAGGTTGCTCAGTCTATTAGATTTGGCTTTCATTTCTCTCTCTACTTAAAGATTTCTGTCTAGAAGTTTGAGATTCCTGGCTCTGAAGGACACCTACTATTACATAGGTTTCCCCAAATATTAAGACAGTCAACATAACCATTCACCCTGAAAGGTTAGTCTCTTATTACCATGTATGTCACACTTGAAGATGATTGGCATGCACCAATAGCATAATGCTCGCCCTGCCTAGCCTCTCTCAGCTCAACCCACACCCACAGTGTCACTCACTTTTTGATCTTCACTCAGAGCAAGTGCACTGAGTTAGAATGACACTGTTTCATTTTGTTTTGTTGTGTTCTTGTCTTAATAGACAATTGCAATAACCTGTCAGGGAACAATGTGTTCTCACCTGTAGACAGCCAGTTTGACAGGTCTCATCAACCGGCGTGTTTACAGAACGCCTCCTCTCCAACAGGTCGCTTCAAGCGAAATTGCTATCAGCAGTAAGATTGTAACTTATGTAACTAAGCAACTGTGCACAACATAGCATAAGCAATCACAACCAAACTGATAAAAGGTCAAAATATGGCTAACCAAATATGCCAGATAGCAGGTTGTATGGAAGCGGTATCGCTGTGGCTGGGTAATTGACTTGGCGCTGTCGCTGTGGATGTCACAGCTTGCCTCTCAGGCAAATGAAGCACTGTTTGACTTCTCATGTAAGTTAATTAGACCTGCAGTGCCCTGTTATCGCTTGATCTAACAGATTTAGACATGCAATAAACAAGGCATGAAATGCCAAGAAACGTGCTTTCTAACCTCGAGGCTACAGCAGTTAAAAACAGTCTGCTAGTTTTTCACAATTCCACATTTCAACAACAGTGTGTTTTATGAAGCTCATCTTTTCTCTGTTTTCCTAATATGTAATATAGCTTTCAGTTCCAGAGGTTACTACACTGAACTTATCGCATGTTTTGGTTTTTTTTTTTTTTTTTAGCTATTCGGTGTCTAATTAATTATAAAGGAATATTTTATTCGCTTACAATTAAATTACATGCTTTTACTCTCTACACAGCAAATAGATTCCAACTGGGTCCAAATTCTAACTAGAGCAAATAAGAGCATCATTTAGGTTCCTCTCAAAACTGATCACCCTACTACTATCTTAATCTTAAACTTAATCTTTGAGGTGAAGTTATATTAGACCACTGCGTTGTGCCTTCCTAATGCTACGCCTCCAAAAGTACCAATTTGGGCATGCTAGCATTCGATAGGCTAAAAGGAAAGTAACTATCTGAAAGCTCATGCACAGCACATATGACGTTGTTTGCCCATGCTCACACGTTTTTGTACTTTGTAGAAACCATCAGAAGCTTTTTCACCACCTAGACCATAATTAATAGGCAGCAATCTATCTAGACAGTAGTCATGTTGATTTACAATGGAAATCTGCCACCTAACGTCACCAGCCCTCCCACTGTGAAAAATTATGTCAACTGATGTTAGTCACGTATGTTAGCTAGTTAACCCTGGCTTCTGTCCATCGTACTTCCAACTCCAGTGTAGAAATCCCTTGAAAATGACATCATTAATGAATTAGTGTGTGCGCACTGCATGAAGCCAAAGTCCTACTACAGGAAAATTACACCAGGCAGTTATTTCAAGCCATACAAGATCTGACTCCTATTTCTTTGAATAGGGAGTGACCAAAATACCTCAAACTGAAAGTCAAATTACTGTTTTAAATCCTTAGAAGCAGAAGCAGACCAAACCTCACCAGTAGCATTTGGCTTGTTTCGGGTACTGCTCTTGCACAAATTTCCAAAACGAGGGGGACTTTTTTTGCGCTAGCCCCATAATATTGTCGACACTATTCATATTTCATCACATGACTGGTTCAACAGGTGGATGAGTAAACAGATGCATCTTCATGGTTTTGGTGATGTCCTAATTATGAATTATAGACTGGAAATTATAGAGAGGCTTCAGCCTTAAAGTTAGTAGTATGTTCAGCAAATATAATTTTTGAATTCACGTTTGATCATATGTTTGGATGTGTCTTATTCAGCAGTACATTTTTTGCAGTGGTCACACAGACTCACTACTCATTGGTTTTGCACTGAACATTCCAATATACACTACCAATATATGGTTTGCAATTAAACATTTGCCCTCATAAATGTACATGGCGGCTACCATGTAGCTCATGCTGTTTCCTTTACCTGCTCTATGTCGTTCCTGATGTCTTGTGAAAAAGGATGATCTTTTGCCCATTACTTCTAGAACGCCTCTTATATGAGCTTATACATTTCGAGTTGGTGCTGATATTAGTGTACAGCGTTTTAGCCTTCTCATAGTTTCCATGTAATTGCAACACAACTAAAAACAGGTTTGGGGATGGCTTGGGCCAGATCTTTGATGATACTGGCTGTACAGCTACGACTAGAGCCGCCAGCATTCTAATACAAGTTAAACCAAAGTCATCATGGCTCCTGTAGAACAACAATGGGCTTTAAAAGGTCATATGATCCCCCACCCCAAAAGCTGGATGAATCCAGCAGCCCCTTGTAAATGGGGTCTGAGGGATGCTTCCAGAGAAAGAGAGTCAACGGATATCAGTCATGGCAGACTGTCACCACTATGAGGTCACAGCCTGTTAGAGTGCGGCCAGCACATGCACTGGGCTTCAAGAGAGCAAACAAACGACAGCTGTAGGCGGTTAGAGCCGTGCCAGGAACAAAGACTAAGATGGAGGGGAAAGCCTGTTCTTTGCCTTATTATGATGCACAAAAAATAGATTCTGATAAAAGATTCTGATTTAGTTTTCCTGCAAAAAAAACACACTTCTGAGTTTTACTGCTTGTGCTAGGAGGAACCACTGCTGATGTCCATTACAACAGATTGTGGAATCAGGTGTTTGTCTTTGATTATTTTCAGAAGATGAAGCTGAAAAGGGCATATAGTAAGACATGGCGCAAAAGCAGCTTTGTGTGATCAATCCCAAATCATCACACCCAGGGCTGAGTGCAGGGTTTCAGACAAGTCTCCTTCTGTTCCAGCTGTGAGCACAAAAACCTAGCTTGAAATGGGCTGATACTTTATCCACTGGTATATTTACAAGATCACAACTCTGCTGGTTTTTGCTCATTGACAGTGAAAAGGGTTTGAATATGGAAGATAACAAGGTGGAAGAGATGCTCGTTGCCAATATGCTGTTTCTTTATTAGATGAGTGAAAGGTCGGAGCTTGTCAAATGGTCAAAAGCTGCTGACTGACAGTACCCTCTCAGCCAAGGGCTCTTTTCTGGCCATCTCGCTGAACTCGGAGCTGTGAGGAAGGCTGTGATGTACTCATATTGGTATGCATAAAGGGGGAGAGAAGCAAAGAGGAGCGAAGCGGCACAAAACAGCGAGATGAGCCCCGAGGGAGGCCAGGCCATGAGCCGCTCCGAATGAGAATAGGCCCGGCCTGTCAACACTCATCTGCATTTTAACCTTCCTTTGGAGTGACACGCTCGCTGGCGGGCGGCCTGACATATCGAGATGTAGAGCGAGAAAAGCCTGCTCTGGGCCTTCATTAGCCAAGCGCCGGGCTCATGCAGTATTTACTGAGCGGTCCGCTAATTGAGTTTTAATGTCAGTGACTGCTCCCCAGGACACACACGCGCAGCAAGGTAGACGGGACTTTAAAGGGCAGCCGTGCTGGTGGCTGGACTGCCGTTAACCACGCCACAGCCTTCTAAACTGCGTGGGCCCGCTGGGGATGGAGTTATCGTGACATGGGAGAGGAGAGAGAGAGTGCTGAACACACACACATACACACACACTCGCTGGCACAGATTCACATAAATCCAAAGGTGAGTAAAACTGAGTGTTCTCCTTTGAGATATTTTGCCAGACCTTTATTACGTCCACCTTCAGTTGCTGCATTTTGTGATTTTTCCTGTCTCCAGTAAGTGAAAATGCTCAGCTGAGTGGACTGACTCGGCCATGTAAGAACAATATTATTATATTATTACCTGTATAATAAGGCCCTGTTCTATCAGCAGCATTAACCTGAATCTGAACTGAAAGTCTATACAATCTGCACAGAGCTCATCCAGCTGCTAAACACCAGTAATCCAGTTCCACTGGCAGCCATTCATACCCACACCATAACACTGCCTCCACCATGTCTGACAGATGATGTGGATCATGAGCCCTTCCTCTTCTTCTCCATACTCCTTACTTTACTTTACCATTACTGTAGTATAAGCTGGTTTCATCTGTCCAAACAATCCAAAAAAAAAAAAATCTGTTGACCAGCGTAATCTGTTCTTGTTTGCAACTGGAGGTAAATCCTCTGTATCTACATTAATGAATGCGGATCTTGATAGTAAACTTGGGCAGTCATACCTCAACCACCTTGGATAGAAGGTCATCTACGTCTACTGATTTTGGTCTTCTGGGCCTTGAGGTATTGCCTAGCTGGCTAGAGCATTCCTTCTTTTCTAATCATGTACCAAATTGTTGATTTCACAGTATTAGCCTCATTCCACAAAACCTGAGCTCAGAACCTACCCCATACAGAGAATTTGTAATGCACAATCAATGTGATCTGGGCACATCAGGCCTGTTTCAGTTCCATGGGGATCCCAGTCCTGGAATATTTTGTTAGGTTTGAGGTTTGAAGATATTACAATAATTACAAATGTTGTTGGAAAAATTATTACTATGAAAGCCAAATTCTTTTTTATTTCAGTCCCACCCCACACTTTTACAGACTATGCATGGGAAAATCAAGAGTCTGAGAGAACATTAAAAGTGCAAAGCCCTGCCCACTTCTACTCTCCTAACTCAGCATGGACAGTGATTCCGGATGGTTAATCTACGGATGAACAGGAAAGGAGTCAGAGAGAGTGGGAATTGAGGGGGATGCATCAGGATGTCAGTTTGCCCCCCATAAAAAGAAATGCAATTGTGTCAGGCAGTTTCAGTCAGTAGCTTGAGTTGTTGTGTCATTAAAGAAACAATACCTCAAGCTGCACACATGGTGTATACCCTCATTATCTCACACTCTAATACAACTGGCTGGTATAGAAATCCCAAGCATCGCCCTGTAGCCCCATGGTCCAAATGCATTAATAAGTAAGAGAATCACTCAGCAAGTGCTGTTTACAGCACCCCAACTGTGCACACAAGCAAACACTAACTGCAAACACTCATCCACAAAGGTATGCATAAATCATATCATCATAACAGCCAAGCAGCAACCGTGTAGCACACAGGAGACTGTCTTGGCAGAAGTCGTGCAGCACAAGGATGCCCTGTTTGCACACTAGGTCAAATATGCATCAAAAGCCAATTGACTGAAACAAGTTTTATTCCACCAAATTCTTTCCGCATTCATCCCAATTGGAATGTGTGAGATGATTAGAGGCAAATTGAATATTTAAATAAAAGGAATTAATAGGAAAAGATAGGCCAAGACTATGTGCTCTGATTACCCTATGAGCAGAATAAACACAGAGGAATTTGCATCTCAAATGGTTCGACACTGAGAGATGCCGCGCTGTGGAGCTCATTAGAAGCTTGCTTTACTCCAAATTATTTTGCTAGTCCATCCCTCCTGCACCAGAAGATAGACGCTCAGGAGAAAAAAAAGGAAGAAATTCTTTATGGGAATTATTCATCCAAATAGCAGATAAACCATAGCAATCATTTATTTCAAAAAGCTAGGCTGACTAATTAACGCTGTGAATTCAAGCAGGAAGTTGGTATTCCTTCCAATGTGGTTAATTGCATTGATGTGCATTGTGCAGGTTAAAGGCTCAAACAGACAGAATCCCTTACGCTCCAGTAATGGAACTGTTCCCTTTCTCCAAAATAATGGCCGGATTCAGCTGAGTGGCTCTCCCCTGTGCCTAATCCAATTTAGCTTTATCATAAAATACTTCATCAAAAAGAGACGTCTACTGCCTCCGGTGGGGTGTGGGCCTAACATGGACCCGTTGTTGATCTATGACTATAGCACCTTAAATGTCAGGATCATTAAGTTGTATGTGAGGTTTCTCCTCAGAGAACTGAGCCTTGTACGCTACCTTCAACCTAGTCTAGTCCTCTAAGATGTAGAGAAGGACAACTTCCACCTGCAGTCAAAGGCAGGTGTAGTGGCGTAACTACATGGGGGGATGGGGGTGGTGGCGGTGGCTGTGTGGCTAGGAAATTATTTAGTGCACAGACCTACCTGAGCTGAAGACCAGAGTCCTGGGTTATTTAGGGCCATTTATTTACTCCCCCTCTCACCAATTGATTAATCACAGGCTTATTAAATTAAATGGGCAAAGTCATTTTAATGAACCAATTTCAATTTTCTGTGAGTGCTGTCAGTCTAATATGGCTAATCAAAGCATACACTCTTCACCAAACTCCACTTTCTTTTGTCAGCCCTCCAATCACTGCACACCAACTGTTCGTATCCCTTAAGCCCTCAGTTCGTTATCAGGGTGACAATGTTATAATTTGAAGTTCCAGTTGTAGTTGAAAGATAAAACTACTGATATTTTGAAGTGAGATCGAGTCTTATGGAGTCTGAGTTGCTGTCCATTCAAAGACAAAAAACACTGTTATCATAATATTTCTGCAAAATTGGTATTTACAATGCTCTTGTGCTACAAAAGCTAAAACAGGCTTCCTATTCACCAGATTCTTATTCAAATGTGCTGGTCCACCTGGTGCCTATGGCGTTTAATGGTTTGGCTCTGAGTTTAAGTTGCAGTAACAGACGGGCAGCGGTTGTGTGTGTGTGTGTATCTTCTTTAAAACAAAACCTTGAAGCCTTTGAACACAGTCTGTAAACAGGCCCGTAGGCGCACTGACCACCTGTATGGCCTGCAAGCATGTTAAAGCACCTTTGATTACACTGGGGCCCAAAATCCCCTAAACCCCTAAAAAGACCCAATATCTTCCTCAGCATGCCAGTTAGCTTCACCTACTATCTGCTGCTAGTGGGTGAAGGTTCCTTCATACAGAGCATTCCTGCTTTGAGACACAACTACAGCAAGTATGCAAGAGTTTCACCACTGTGTTGGGAACGGTTTACGCTCATCACCTTATCTAGATCCGACTTGCTGGAGCCGGATCCACCAGTCAAAGCGAGATTCCACTCTGACTCAGTCATATCTGCAGTCATACTTAGGGTATGTTTTGTGACTAGGAGGATACTAAAGTAACAGTCAGTGAACAGCAACGTTATTCGTCAGCACATGGTAGTTTTCTTTGCATGGCTTGGTTACAGTAATAAGACAGTTTTATTGAAACTCTTGGACAGCAGTACATTCCTACAACTTAAGAAGAGATCAGTTCACGTTCCTGGGGCAGGAATCTGGCATTCTTTTAAAATGGAATTTGTGGTGGGGTCTTGTACGCTGTCTTTTCAATCAGGTAAAACCCAAAAGGGAAGCTAAAAAATTGGATAAATATTTTGGAGGAAGTTCACCTTTGAAAGGAATGCCAGGCTTCCTAGTTGCTTTGATCAGGGGTTTTCACTGCAGCCCCCCCGAGACTTCCAGGGAGTGCACGTTGTGTTCAGCATTCTCCAGCCCTTGCTGACCTCGCTCAGGTGTGTTGAAGCTGGAACAGAAATGAAAACGCGAACTTGGTCCTTTATTAGTGTTGGATTGAAACTGAACTCTGCATATGGGTAGATCTCCAGACGGCAGGGTTGGAATCACTGTCAAGTTGCAACACCGCAGCAACCTACAAGCATTTTGGCACACCTCATGCACCAATTTCAAAAATGCTTATAACTATCATGAGAACATCTCCAAAGCTGCACAAAACCCATGATATTTTGTGCTTCCTGGAGAATAAATACTTCATTTGGCCAAAAGCAACAAACCAGAACTTTTAAAGGTGGATTTGTGTACAAGCCAAAGTAATAGGTAGTCGGCCAAGCATGAAGGCAGCAAAGCAATTTCAGCACTGTAATTGAATTCCGACTGTAGACCAAAAAGCCTGTGTTCTAAAATTACTTCTGTCTTTTTACAGCGTGCTCTAACTCTGACCTGTGCATGACCCTATGATCAGCACCCCTTCTGACCATTACTATAAGGAACGATCAGCGCCTGGAAAGGGCCCAGGTATGTGTGAAAGGCAATGAGATGTGGCATGATTTGCACAATTGATAGTGAAATAAGGAACAACAGAAGTACTTGTCACTGCATACAAGACTAGCATTGACAGATTATGGGAAAACAGTATCTCACAACATGCATATATCAGACAACTGATGGGCAGATGAGAGTGGGGGTGGGGAGGAGGAAAGCAGGGTTTGCTTTCAACATGATGGGCTAGCTACAGTCTTCTAACACAATTCCACATATAACAAAATAAAGTAGGACGCATCACCACAGCGATCCAAAGCTCTTATCTTGGCTTCAATCACAGCCATGTCACTAAGACGGTTACATACATATGCACTCACCAGCTGATTTCAACAATACCCCTTTTGTTGCCTGTTGCACTTTTGAGGCTATTATGTAAAATGACGCAATGACCGCATTTCACTGAGCCTAAGCTGGATTTGATGCATTCATGAAGCAAATGCTCCCCCATAATCCCCACAGATTTTTCACATTTAATTTCAGAATCTTATTTTACTTACCTGCTGAGGGGTCTGCTGATTGGAGATGGCATGAGTGCCAGACACATTTATTAATGACTTTGCCTGGTGCTGAGTGTGAGCTCTACTTTCAAAAAATCTTCTAGAGATAGCTTTAAAAACTTTGTGTTTTTTTAATAAGGAGCAAGCACCACATTCAGTAAACTGATGCCCAACTTTGATATTTGCGTTTCAAAACATTTTAGTTGGAAATATCTGTATGCATGGAATAGGACACGTGTTGGAATGAAAATATGAAATTCTCCGTAAAAATTTTAAATGGTAGTGGATGGTGCACCTGTAAGAACAAAGTATTAATAACACTCACAAAATACAGACAAATCACTGACCTGTTTGGCAGATCTACATACATTCCATCATTTACCTGTTACTCCAGATCTAGGTATTTTTTTTTCCTATTACAAAATGATCTAGTAGCTGAAGTGAGAATAGCCTATTAAGAATTAGTCTTAACAGCTTTGTACATTAAATATTAGCAGTTATATAATGGGGCTTGATTATTTGTATAATAAAAAAAAGAAAAAAAAAGCATAAAACCTGTTTTAAAAATGCTAAGTACAAATAGAAGCCTCATTCCTGTATAACCCTCTGCCTTTTTTGTTGACCCCTTTTTATTGACAGTGACAGCATGGGCCAGTCCTGCAACTTAATTGTTTTGACTATATATTTTGTAAAAGGAAGCAAATAATATAATTAAAAAAAAAAAAAAAAAAAAAGGTTTTTCTTCTTTTAATATATCAACATATCAAACCTTTAAAAAGCCCACTGCAGGGTTTTTGCACAATGCTTCCACTCTATTTCAACAGTACATTATAAATGGATCTCGCGCCGCTTCCCCCACACACAAAAAGCACTGCTGCCATCTTCTGTTCATTCAATAGTTTAAAAAAAAAAAAAAGAAGCTTCACACCCACCTGGTAGATGCACAAAGGAAATACAGGCATATCATCGCTCTCCAAAGAAAAACAAGTATTTAAAAAGAAATGGCAACTTTACAGGAGAGGCCAAGAACTTAATTTAACTTTAATGCAAGTCAATGGAACCAGACATCTTTCCAGTTTTCCGATGGTCCTTTCATCTTGAGATTCTCACTCAGTGTAAACAGCAACTGATGTGTTCAAATGATGCATAAAAGTAAAACACATGTGGCCATACATGTTTTTCACTGGACAGTGATAATATATAGGCAATAGATGAGAACATTAAAAACAGAACAAGCATCTTCATATGCTGTTTATTATCAGTTTGCATATAGTGTATGCTGTGGTGGTCAGTTTTATTCTGACAGTCTGCATCAATTACACCAGTGAGAACAGTGCTTTTCTAACACTACATTCAGGATTACACTCAGCAATGGGGCTCTTATTTCTACAGCACAAAAATGCCTAGCAAATGCTTTGATTACCCTACTTGGCTGAAACCATAACATATCAAACAAAGAAAAAGATGCTGAAGAAAAGCCTTACATAAAGAGACAGCAGGGGGAAAAAAACCATTCACCGTGACGTTTCTCTCAACCCACCCCAAAGTCATGATTAGCCTACGCCTGAATTTTTGATGGCAACACTAAAGTAGAAAATGCATAACAAAATCACTTTGGTGAACATATATACACAGGCTTATACATATAAAAAGTATATAATATAAAAAGTATTTTTAAAAAGTTAAATAGTAAGGTATTGCACACAGTGATGAGGGGATTTTAAGAGGAAAGGACTTCTGACTGTGATGGCAATGCAAGGGCAGCTCTTAGGGCTTTCTGCGTCTGAAAGAAAATACAAACATATGACTTACAATAAACTCCGAGCAACAGTTTTACTGGTGAAAATGAAGGCAAATAGAACATACTTTGGATATCCATGGTGCTGATAACCAGGTCCCAAGTTTGAGCCAGCCCTCATCTCCACTGCCACAGAGCACTACACAGATATTAAAAAAAAATGAGATGGCTTGTACTCAGAACTGAGATCAAAATACCCAGTCACATCATTCAGGAAAAAAAAAAGCAGCAAGCAGTCTTGAGTTAATCCTTACTACAAATTCTACATTTCTGTCAAATCATTGTATATATTATGATAATAATAATAATAATAATAATAATAATAATAATAATAATAATAGAGAGGAAATGCTGTAGTCTCTTACCCTGGTCTCTACATCAGTCCAGTCCCCATCTTTATCCTGTCCCTGGTTTGGGCCCTCTGATGATCTCCTCTTACGGCTATTTGAAAAGAAACATGCAACGACAGTAGCTTAGTTTAATATGAAACTTGTTAAGTAAAGTGGAATGAACTAGGACAAAGAAATTTACGATTTAAATGTATTCACCTTGGGGCAACTGGGGTCTCTTGTTTTAGCGTTTCAATATCAGTGAACTGAACCGATTGTCCTCCACCTCTAGTTTTGAACACTTCGCCCTGGAAAAACAAACATTTAATTAGCCAAGGACCTTGACAGGTCAACAATAAGATCACTGTATGCTTGTTAGCCCAGATTAGACATCCAAGGAGGTCACCTTAATAAGTTTGGTCTGAATCTCTCCATCTGATGCCACTTCCTGGTGTGTCAGCATGTACTTGTCACACTTAGACAGAGCCTTCTCGCTGGGAGCAGTCACCTTGATGGCGTTGGGAACTGTGGGCTGCATGACTGTGTCAAGCTCCACGTTGGTGGGTGGTTTATGATCCACCCACCTCTCACCACCAGCCGAGTGAGAGCGCCTGTGCATAGGCCGAACTGGTGGTGCAGTCTGTACAACCAAAACACACGCACTGTCAGGAGACTGGGAGAGTTGTCTTTGGGGATTAGCGAGTTAGTAGTGCTAGTTATTTACAGAGATTACTAAACATGCCAAGCTGGGCAAGACAAGCTAATTTAGTAATTTAGTGAGTTCAAATGTATTTTTGTTTTTTGCCAGTCATTCATGCTTTTCAAGGTAGAAGATACAAAGCACAAGAGATTACATTGGTCAATTTATTAGTCTCTGTTTATTTGGCTAAAGTGCAGAACAGAACAAAATGGGATCTCAAATTAGCAGCATATCATTTCCAAATAATTTTAACACAGACCGCTACAAGAAAGACAGCCATCAAACAGGACATCTAAGAACTGTTATGCAAGTACTAACTGTGTTAGCAGCATCAAGACAGCTACGCCTACAACTACATCTACATATGCCACTGACCCTGTAACTATTCACCTCTAGGTCTACATCTTCTGGCTGGACAGGCACCTCACAGTCTCTGATCCAGCACTTGCCTCTCCTCCTGCTAATACCCTGAGCTCTGTTCCTACTTTGGGGTGGGGATGGGCTGCCCTGCCTATCAGCCTGTGGCACTCTCTGCTCCCACTCAGAAATGCAGGAGGCCACAGAAACACTGCTGGCACCTGGGGAAAGGGGAGCTGGCCTGACCACTTGGGGATGAACGTATACAGGGGCCTTGAGGGAGTGGTGTGGCTAGAGAGCAACGTGGGGAAATTGGAAGCAGAATCCAGTTAGTATTACACGCACAAGTAAAAACATTTAAAAAGAATGGGGGTTAAAACACAGTGAGGATGAAAACCAGTACCTGATCCAAAATTGTTATGTACAAAGATTAATTACACAAAAACAAAGAATCATGCAAAAATCATGTTGGGAAACAGCAAAAACAATACATCAAACCAGGAAAGCACAAACTGTATCAAATTAGAAAGGCAAGTCAGAGAGACGTACAGGCATGGGCGAGGGCGAGGCTGATCTTTTGGCAGGCACTCTGTCCTTCTCCCGGGAAGGCCTCTGGGGTTTTTCTGGCCGGCTGTCCGTCTTGCTTTCTGTCACAATGGCTTTGAGCTGCTTCAGCTTCTCATCCTTCACCCATAGCTTGTTTTGCATCTCCAGCTCTTTGGCATTTACACGCCTCTCCTACGTATTAACACATACAGTAAACTTCAAGCCAAATCAGCTGGCATACAGTCAGTAGGCACAGTGCTGAGAGTTGGGGACCAACAAACATTGCCACTCTGGCATGTATGTAGGTAAACGTAACATGCATGGAAACATGTATGCTCATATTTTCTCAGAGCCCTCAGTATAATAACCGCCAGATACAGGATCTAATGCATATAAAGTCTGTGTTAAGCACATAAAGCCAAAAATGACCACAGTGGCCGTGTTAAATGTACATGGGGTTGAAAAAAATTAAGCCTATAAGTTATTTAATAAGAAGGGTAGAATTCTTTGTACTACTATAGAACCACTTTACCCTCTTTTTTTTTTTTTTTTACCATCTACTACCCACAAGGAACTGGCACCATACACCAACACCAAGAGGGGAGCATGGACTAATTAAAAGCACAAATTGTCTTCAGTGTCAGTGCAATGTTAGCAGTCAGTGGTGAACAAAAAGTTTGTCTTCTAATGGCAAAAAAGCCATATTCTTTGCTTTAAGCTGAAAAGCCATCAAGCAGTTTGTCTCAATAGAGCAGTAAGACATGGTACCACAGGCTAACTGGGTTAGTTCTTTTTGCTTAAATTTATACAAGCGGATATGGAGGTAAACTGCTGTTAAAAATCCCATATTTTTAACGTCATTAAAATACAATAACAGTTAATCACAACCCCCTGCCCACCCGCCCTTCACAGGGAGCCATAACCACATCAGTATAGGCAAAACTACAGAAGTATAGGTACTTACACACTCCTTCTGCCACCTAAGCTTTTCATCTGTGACCATGCCTTGCATGCGTGCCTCCATCCGTTTCTTCTCTGATAGTTCACGCTGCAGCCTCTGTTCCCTAGTTCCCAACTCGTGCTGAAGAGCACGCTTGTCCTCCTCATATATATTGGTGGTTTTCTGCAGAATGTCAATCTAGACAGAAAAGAAATGGCACTGAACCACAAACTCTACAGGCTTATCATGAGGCACTACAGGTTTCAAGACCCTGTGATTACCTTGTATTCCAGCATCTTGGATTTTTTTTCCAGACGATCAATTTCATTTTTCTGGTTCTGTATCATTTTGTCCTTCTCACCCAGTTTCCCCCGCTGCTCATGAATAAAGGTCTCTTTGGAGACAAGTTTACCGTCCAGCTCTTGAAGCATAGACTTCAGCATATTGGCTAGATAGATAGATGGACAGATGGATAATCAAGAACCTGTAGTTGCATACTCAACAGATGAATCACAATGGTAAACTGATGGGAGAAATCATACCAGCTTTGTTGTACTCTTCGGTCATCATCTGACGAACCTTAAGCCTCTTCTCCAAGCACTCAATGACCCTGGGAAACGTGAGGTCATCGGCTGGGTCAGAGATCTCACATGAAGGCAATGGAGGCAAGCTCTGAAGCAGCTGGTTGAGAGCTGAGTTAGGCTCTGGACAGAACAAACATACACAAAAGTCACATCTGGCTCTGCAGTGCTAAGGCAGTGCATTTTTTAGCAAAAGGATAAGCAATACCTCCATCTACTGGGCCCCCACGTTCCTCTAGCCGACGAGACAGCTCCTCTTTAAAGGCCTGGTTCCTCTGTCTGCGGCCAGCAGCAAACCCACAGATGGGTCGATCAACAGGCCGGGCCACCTCCACCTCTTGAGTCATCTCAGCAAAGCGCATCACCAGCTACCAAACACAGGGTGCACTTACAGAACTGCAACATGTGACGCCAAAGAATATTCAACACTTAATACTAGTACGCACAATGCAAGCACACTGCCTTACCATTGTTTCTTCATAATCATCTGCCTTAGGGTTGACACAAACCACCATCCTGACTTTGCCCTCTCCATCAAAATAGTTTTTGAACAGGTGGGTCACTTTAGAGTCTCTGTATGGGACCATCTGGGGAAAAAACAAAAAAACAAAACAAAAACATGAAACTTGCATCATAGCAACCCATGTAATAAATGAAGAGGGGGGAAGCAGGGGGTGGGGTTGTCACACATACCTTGTTTGTGCCACACATCTGATTCTCTCTCAAAACCTCAATACAAGTACGGAGAGTCATCAAAGACTGGTTAATGTTGCCTGTACAGAAATGCACAAAATGAATAAGACCTATTGTTTTAATCAAAGAACTTCAAATTATATAATATCTATCTGAAGGTGGCTGACCTGCTTCTCGAAGGCGACTGCCTTCTGCACGGGTTCTGCTTGTGCGTTCACTGCCAGCCAGATCCACCAGGCAAAGTTGGCTTACATTCACCTGGTTCTTATCCTGTAACAAAAATTTAAAAAAGCTTAGCTAAACCCACAAATACTATTTTAATATTTTCTGCCTGAACCTTTTACTCTGTGTAAAAACTTACCTGAAGAACATTGTCTCCATCAGCATCCAGCGGTGCTTGAGCCAGTTTAATGATAAAAACACTGTGTGATCTGCTGGACTCTCGATTCAGCTGTGTGTTTGCAATCCTGCGTTTCTTTTGACCTTGTGTTCATAGATGTTTTCAAATAAGTAAATAAAATCATACATTCCACAGTGAAACCTACTGGACTTCTTGTTGAGATTCTTGTTAATGTCATTTCAACTTACCCCTCCAAAAAACCTCAAATGCTTCCTCAGTTGACTTGACTTCAACTTCAGTGCACCCAGCTACATACATGTTGTGGTTCTGGTCTTCACGCAAAATTTTAGACTGCGGTGGTCTAAAAGAAAAATCACAATTAGAATCTCTCAATATTTCTGTGAAAAGGAAACAAGGACAAAAAAAAAAAAAAAAAGAAGCTTTCCAGACATTCTGCAATGGGTGATTATAAGCCGCTAAAGCAGAAGCATAAGAAAAAGACAGAAGAGACATGGCTGCAAAGCATTCTCTACAAGCCCAGCATTCTATAAAAGCACATACACAACATCTTAGACAACACTGCACATGACAATAGCACAGCTAAAGAACAGGCAACACTGCTTAAGCGACCACATTCTATCTGTAGGAGATATCCACTGGTCACGTACATGAACTCAGTGTTTTGTCGCAGAGGTGTCCCTGCACCATTCCACCTAGCAAAGGAACAGAAAGATTTTACCTGAAGCTACACTATGACAAACACCATCATTATCAAGAGAGGCTAAGCCTTGCATATGAATATCACTACACTCACAATGACCTCTGTTAGCCTACATAAGAAATTCTGCCTGCCTTAAACAACACTATTTGAGCACATACAAATGAAAAGCAGACCCAGGACCAAACAAAACCATGAGAGAGGTTATAAAATGGAAGTGATATGGTGGGCTTACTTTGGCTTTATCGGATCAAAGGGTGCCTCCTCCAGGAGATCGTAGATGTAGTTATTGTATATTTCAATGTAAGACACAAACACACTGTAACTACTGTCTTCATCCACCCCTTCAGCCTTACACGAGTCCTCTGGGCTGATCATGTCTGCAAACTCTGGGTCAACTTTTTGCCTGCAAAGCAAAGAAAACATTAAAGTAGTTGTGACAAACAGTCAAATAAATCATGGCCCAAGCATGCACACACAGCTGTATGACAATAGGTCTTTCCTGTACCTTGACGACGGAGTCTTTGGTACAGACTGCTGACTGTCTCGCTTTTGTCGTTCCAAAAGAGCATCAACTTGATTTTGGATTTCCATGCCATTCTTGTCGTCAGGTTTGAAAACCTGCAGAATTTGACGGAGGAAATCAACACGAACGGCAGAATACATTAAATTTCCCAAACCAAAATCATGCTACAAGATGCTTACAAATCTCTTGGCCTGGAAAGGACCAATACTGTTGAAGATCATGTCAAGTGAGCGGGGTAAGAGGCCACCTTGGCCTGGGGAACCAGTCATTGTAAAAGTTTTTCCACTTCCAGTGACGCCATAGGTAAACAGAAGACCTAGTTCAAAAAGATCAGAAGTTTAAAGAATGGGATTATGTATGAAAATCAACTATGGTCCATACAGTTTCAAGCAAATGGTTCCTTTACCGTTTTTACAGTGAATAAGGTCTTCCACAAGAGGCTTTGAGACATCCTCAAACAATTCCCTTTGTGTTGTTTTAATTCCAAAAACTTTTTTGAAGGAATACTGAGTCTGCAAGGCAATAATATAGATTAGAAATGTGTGGATGTGACAATAGACAAGATTCACCGTTATGTGCACCAAGTGGCAGAGAGACTGAGTGGTACCATTCATGTTCAGCAGGAATGCACCAAAATCACAAACATGTTACATGAAAAGAACCGAGAGGTATCTATTTACAGACTGCTGACAGATATGGAAAAGGAAAAAGATCACACATGGCTAAATATTAAGTTTTCCATTTGCCAGCTTCAAAATGTTCTGTCCCACTTTAAACAGTACAGCAATTATAATAACAACAGAATGTAACTTCTGCATCACTTAACGTGGAATGAAAAAATCAGATCAAGAATCTGGCAAACTGGCAGCTTAACACAGTTACATATGGCTTGAATGTGGATTTGCAGTGGTCATTTTGTTTTTTGTTTTTGGGGTAAAACCATGACACATTATATAGCAGGGTGGTCCTGATTCAGACAATTAGCCGAGATAGAGAGAGAGGGAGAGACACACAGACAGACATGAAAGTACAGCTCCCAAATAACAGCATAAGAACAGAGTTTGACGATATGGGTGCTAACGTACAGAGCAGGCTTTTAGATGGAATTAAACAAAAACCACAAATCAAACTACAAATGGACAACTGATGTTACAACTTAAAAATAAAATATATACAATCGCTTTCTTGTGAGCCATTATGCTTGTTAGCTATTAATACTTGGGCCTTGAGGTTGAACAGGTTGAGAACCCATGTGATATACTCATCAAGCACATTTAGCATCTTATTTATGAGTCTAGATGATGCAAACTAAAGTTTGTCAGCATTTATTTTAAAAAATTATAATATAAATGATTAGAAGGGGTTACACAAGTTAAAACACATATACACAACAACAGTACAGCAACAATGACACAGTCATGCGTCATGCTAGGCAAATATAGAAACATAACAGACCGACCTCTTTGAATTCACCATTTCTGTTGGCTTTGAGACCATCAGGTGCATGCAGCTGAATGGTAGTGCTGCTGATGACCTCGACACAGCATTCTTCATCCTCTACTCCTAGTGGACGCACACGGCAGTACACCTGTCCAAAAACACATTTATTTTACAGCAAGCTCTAATGAAAACCCTAGTCACCCGTTAGGGATGTGTGGTATGACAACGCGTACTGTATATTGTTAGTGTTGGTCACAATACATTGTTTTTCAGAACATGTTTATCACTAGTCCCTGTAGAACACTGACCAACTGTATGTTTCAAATCATTGTGCCAAATAATCAGTAACAGTCCCTGAATGCATGGTTTTTAATAACACGCCCCACCCCCCAAAGAGTCGAACTTCTGTCACTTATTTCTCTGGTCCAATTAATCAGGGGGGAAATACCTTTGTGCCATTTTGCCCACCTGTACACACTGCACAGCTCCAGTCTTAATATGACAAGACCACAAGATGATTAAGCAACAGAAAATGTTAGGTACAAACCCCAACTGGATCTTTCTGGTTGTTCGATGGTTTTTTAGGAGCAGGTCGACGCGGGGTCTTGCCCTTCCTGGAATAAAAAGAAAAATCTTAACTAAAATTGAAAAAGAAGAATCAGCGAACCAAGCAAACATATAAAGTTACATAATGAGTAACGTTAAATGTTAGCAGGACAAATGAAGTCTCCTCTAGCTAAATTGTACAAGGTAAAGTTATTACTAACAAACTACTAACGCGACTAGAAACGGCTCACTTCAATAAACGTGCTTCATAATTTAACCCAATTAACTAAGCTGCTACGTAAGCATTTATTAAATAGATACCAGAGCAGGGCTGGTCAGCAGTTATCCATGAAGTGAACAGCTATGTTATTAAGCACTGTCCAGCTGTCGGTTAGACGTTTAAACAAACAACGCGTTGTTAAAAACATACAGACTGGGATTCCTACAAGTTAATAACTAATCCAGCATAACCAATATCGACTTTAATGTAACGTTTACGCCACTAGCGGTTAATCTAGCTAGAAAGCTCTAACTACCATATAACTGACTAGCAACAAAACCAAGGTGACGTATTTCATTTAGCTCGCTAGCTGACCAGGCTCGGTTTGCTTTGGGAAGTTAACGTTCCTTACTGACGACTGAAAGCATAAGCGATATAAATTTCCCATATCAAAGCGCAGACTTTTACGGAAAAGAAACGGAACAATACTCACGTCGGCCTGATCATCTTGAGATGTTTTTATTTAATGTTAATCGGCTCTGTGCTCTCGCTCCGCTCTCCTCGCGTAGGCAAAGTTCGAATCTTCCCTCCGCCTTGCGTAAAAAAACGGATTTTTCAAATCCCACCAATCACAGCGCAGCACAGGCGCCCGGGGTTACAGGAAGTCCCGCCTGACTTTGGTTACGTAAGTTCCTCTCCGTTAACGCCGGGTGCGTCTCAATGCGTATTTGAGTGTTCTTCACAGATATTCGTAATCTCATTCAAGCTATTACACATACAGCACATACAGTCCATCATGCATACACAAAGCAGAGTTAAGTCAGGAGGCATAAATTACCAACAGAAATATTTAGTTTGTTGTAAGTTATAGTTTTGCTGTTCAGATGCTTTAAGGCTGCGTCCCAATAGTCGAATAGTCGTCATTTCCTGTCCGCTTTATTTGGTCTCCCCTGCTCAGTAGCGTTTGGCTTCATTAAATATATTGTTATACTTAAGTAGCATGCGTGGATTCACATCCCTACCAGGTCAGTAAGTATCAAAGAAAAAGACAGGAAAAGACGGTCCTTTGAGTTTTCCGACCTCTCTGAGAAAGACGTCATGCTTTTTCTTGGCTATTTTAAAGAGGATTTTAGGCTTTTCTGTTTTTTTCTCTTTCCTTTAGTGTGTTATGTAATTTTTGTGCAGGTAAACATGTAAAGTTCTATATCCAAAAGCACTCTTTCCCACACAAAGCACTTTTCTCGGCTGACAAAAATGCCTGATTGGAATTCCAGTCTTTTTCTCTGTAATGCCATGTTGTCACACAATCATTATTAAAAATTTTATCCATGTAAATATATTCTAGTGGAACCCAACATAACATTGAACCCAATCTACATTGACTGGAATCTTCTTACTTTTTATTTAGATTATTTGAATATGGTGGTATAAAATTATTATCTGTTAGATCCAAAAATCTGATTAGTTTATTAACTTCTGAAAATACAACTGCAAAAATTATTTTTAAAAAATTGACAGAGCAAAACAAGCCTTTACATAACATCACAATAAAACAAAATAAAATATATTAGTTATTCATTTCTAAGTGTAGGAAATTAATTAAACATCTTTGTCCTCAAGGTTAAACACATAACTCAATAGATAAAATATATCACTAGTATTATTAGGCACATATTGTAAACAAAGCCTACACACAGGCACTGTGTGTAGTACACAGTATGAATCCGCACTTCAGTATCTGTCCATTAGGCTAATTGACTTGGATTTACAGATTTATACACAGAATTAGCATGGTGAATAAAGTATGGTATAAAACATGTTTCCCTCCAAGAAATAATTTTTTCAACATAATTTCCATTGGCTTAGAATAAAACACTTTCAGAAGCTGCAGTAAAAACATGGCTATTTTAAATCCCTGTCCTTCCGGGTCACCATGGGTGAAAGTGCCTGACTGAAGATATAGATTATACAAAGACTGGAGGCTGCACAAAGCAATGCTGCACCTGCTGTGTTGGTAAAGGTAATCGGCTGTGAATGAGCCTGAAGCCACCGCTTCCGTAAGGTCATGTCTAGCTCAATTGCAGTCAGCTGGAAATATGTGCCAATGATCGCAAACACATGAAAGAGCTGGTGGCTGTGCCCTGTGGATTGAGAATAGAGAAAAACACCATAAATGAATGGACGCCACCACCTGCTACTGTGTACATTCATCTGAGAATTACACAACACACCGATGTAGTCAAAACTGCCAGGTGCAAGACGTTCAGGTAAATGTGTGGCAAAGAGAAAGCCAGTGAGAAAGGCCAGTGCAGTGTGCTGGTAGTGCACAGTAGTGGCTTCATTGACTGTGCAACCTTCACCAGCACAAACAAATATCTGCAAGAAAAGATAAAAGAAAATACGTCAAACAGTTTAAACAAGTATCAGTTTCAAAACTAAGGACCACAGTGAGGACTGCTGATAGACAAAGACCAAAGTTTGTTTGGGGTCAGTTTCAACATCTAAGGCAACTTTCACTTTACAAGTCTCATTAATCAATTCGGGGAAAAAAAGCGGATTATTATTTCAGCCTGATAATATGAACATAGCCAAAACAGCATAGAGTTATCAACCTCACCAAACAAATATTAGTCCCCTATGGTTAAAACATAAATAATAGGATGTAATACCTTTGTGAGCATGAATAACAACTGTGATTTGATTTGGCCTAGACTGGACAAGTTTCTGTTGCTTAACTCTCTCTTGCATCAAAGAATTGCAAAGAGAAATTGAGCCAGATTTGGTGGATGCCTTCCCTGTCACAATTATGAGGAGAGTTTCCTGTAGACTGGGATTTTTACCACTGCTCAACACCCGTTTCACCATACGGTACCACACAGCTGCAAATTAAGCTGCTTCCTGTACAGTCTTTGGCACATCCAAATGTAATCATTCCTTTTGCCAATCAATCAAACATTTGCTTTGGACCCATTTTCCACACATTGAATGAGACATTCACACCACTGTACCACCTCTATAGACATATGAATCCCATCACACACCCGCAGGTATTTATAGCCAAATGGTCCTCATAAAACACCATCTTTTTTGTCCAGTGAGGTTATGCTGTAATTTAAATAAAAAAATAATTTAGAATACAATTTAAAAAAGTCACAAATACATTCTGGGCTCTTATTTACCATCTTTTGTAGAAATAACTGTTGACTATGAAAACTTGACATTGGGTGCATCCTGGTAACATGGAAGGTACGCCTGCTTGCCATAAAAGTTCTAAAGCACAGCTGCCCAAAGTTGGTTCATGAGGCTATGTAAGGCTATGTTCACATTACCAGGCTGAATCAGTTGTTTTTTGCCTTAATGTAATGTGTAAATGTAGCAATGTACACGAATGCTGTTTTAAGGACACATTTTAAGGACAGATACTGCTCATTAACATTTTTTCCATGTGAACCGTCTGATCAAAAAAATGATTAATGGACTTTTGTTGTGAAAATAGTCTAATTTACCACAACACCTCTCTTCTTGCAAAATATAGTGTGAACATAGAAATACACATTTAAAGATATATACCCTCTTTGTTGTTTATTATTTTGTAATTTGGCCCTTCCAAGAAAAAAATTGTTTGGACTTTACTGTTCTACAGGATGACATTTTTTTGCAGCTTTCTCTGTTAATGTTTTCACAGAAGGCAAAGTTGTATTTTTTAGGACCTTAAACAAAATAGGTCTGAACTCGAATAAGACCACTATTTTGCACAAGGTCACGTTACTTTGCAATTTTCTGAAAGAAAATTATATAATTTTTTATTTTGGAATCGAGATTTTATGGTCGACATAAACTGCAAATCATAAAGTTTTCCTTCTGTAGTGAGATGTTTTCCTGAGTGAAAAGGTCTCTGAGCTAGCTGAAAGGTTAAAGTCAACACATGATGTCAGTGGTTAATATATTTCCACATCTTGCTAACGTCAACCAAATGGAGAAGATGTTTTCAAGGTAAAGATCTTTGTCTTAAAATATGTGTGTTTAATATGACCAGGAAATAAAATGTCAAAATATCTAATTAAATCTTGACCTCAAAATCTAAAATGATCCAAATCAGAAAATCACTACAGCTCTAATGTATACCTATGTCTGATAATTACTGAAGCTTATGCAAGAAGTATTTTAGGGACAATGGACCATAAAGTTAATCTTATCTTCTATATCAGACCTGTTGGCATGACATGGGAGGGGCAGCAAGTAAACTCACCCTATAGAACAAAGGAATGTTGTCGAAGAGATATGGAAATGTAAAGCCCACAGTACGCAGACTTTTGCCAAGCTTTGTGCTTGATTTCACAGTACACCTAGGACGAAGAACACGGTCAATAATGCATGACCTACAGGGAAGTGAATTTACCTTTTACTTGTGTGATAGCTGTGATACTCAAGAAAAGGTAAACCTAAAAAATAAGTGATGTACAGTTAAAATGAATTTGAAGAGGTCGGGGTTGTGGTGATTTTAAGGCAATATTTGAGAAAAAAAACTAATGCATTAATTATAGATATGTCATGAAAAATACAATTAAATAGGAAAGTCTAATGCTAAATCAAGTTTACTGTCAAACCTAAGAATTTATGTTTATCTGAGGGTTAAAATGGCTTTTGTCTTCATTTGGGCAAATGTAGACAAAAGGACATGATTTTATTATAAACGATGACCAACTTGAGCAGGAAAATATACAGGCTGTACAATAACCAGTTTAAGTATACTGGTAATAAAAGGAGTTATTTTTAAATTACTAAGAATATTTGTTTTCAGAAATGCAACAAGCAAAGTTTCTTTCAAATTCCAAATTTTCAAGCTGTCAAATGCCAAAAGCAAACATCCAGATAACTGAAAACATCTAATAAAGATGCTTAATAACATTTCTAGTAGTCATCTTTTCTACCTTGAGTAACAGGCCAGTCCAGTGGAGATGATAGCGTTGAGCATGGCAATGGGAACATAGTATTTATGGAAAGTGCTGTTAACCCATTTCTCAGGAAACACATAGGATGAATAGGTAATGGCAGAACCTTGTGGTGCACAAACAAACAATAAATAATACATCTATAACTAATCAGCATCCTACTTCACAGTATTTATAATGTATATGCTAAATCTTATGTTTTAAAGGAGTCACTCCCCTGACCTAAGCTGTAGAAGCTGAGCGCTCCATAATCAAAAAAGAAGCAGATGTGTCTGGCACGCTCGGACATGGTGCTGAACGTGTGGGCACAGCTGGAGGCCAGTGGGTACAAACAGCAGGACATCAGGAAAATCAGCAGAGGCCAACAATATGAATCCCACCACTCCTCCTCTACTAGCACCATCAGCAGCTTCCATAGGAAGAACCTAGCACACCAGGCAGATAAACTGGTGAAGATTCCACCTGCAGCAAAGTCTTCCTGAATGGATTTAGTCACCATTTTATAACATTATCCAATACTGTGATTAGAGAAAACGCGCTGCAATAGCACATGCACTGATTAGCCAAAACATTATAACCCAATAATGATGGCGCAAATAACACTGATTATCTTGTACCAACAACACATGTCAGTAAACGGTACGCGAACAGTCACTTCTCATAACTGACACGTTGGTTGCGGGAAAAAACAAACACCTAAATGACTTGGACAAGGGACACATCTTTATGGTTCTTTGACTGGGTTGGACAATCTTCTAAACAGCCAGGCTTGTGAGGTGACCCGGCTCCTAAAGGTGCTCTGACTCATCCCAGAGGGTGTCAATTTCCCACTGCTCATACTGTCAGAGAAATGTTTATCAAGTTTTGGGAGCAACATGTCATATGTTTCGACCCTCGGATGGGTCGAAATACCCATGCTGTCCACTTTTGTCCACCATCAAAAGTTCCCCTGCAATGGGGAAGTGAGCATTAGAACTGGACTTCAGAAAGTTGCCCCACTTTCCTAAACATCACATAGATAAAATGGAAGGAGTGTGATGCCCTGGACAATGTTTCCTTCTGGGAAAAACCTGTGTTCAGGATTCATGTGCACATCAATCTGACACGTGCCACCAACCTAAACATCAAGGCCCTTTATAACAGTGGTATGCCCAGTGGCCTGCTGCACTGCACACAATACTGAGGAATGGTTTAAGGGGTACCGGCCTCGAAATTCCCAAAACGATCGAGCATCTGTGTCATGTTGGAAAAACAACCAACAACATATGGAGCAGATAGATAGAATGTTTTGGCTTATCAGTGTATGTCTTCATGTAACAGACAAATGAGGTAGAAAAAACACCACACTGTATCAGTTAAACTAATTATTGATAATATTAAATCTTATTAATAATATGCTTTTCAACCGCCTGAGTTTATAATAGTTCTCTTTGTGGAAAACGAGGAGCTCTAGTCATACCATGTAGGCAAAAAGTGGGTCCAAATGTTAAGGGTTTCATTTGTTAGCTGAAAGAGACTAAGAACACAGTCTTTAGCTGAGCTGTATGGGTACCGATACCCTGATACAATCCCATCTTCATGAAAGACCTGTGTAAAAAAGAAGGTATGTTAATTTCAAAGATGTCCTACATTTTGGACAACAATAAATACATGTTTATGCACAGTCAATTACTAATTGCTATTCTCACAGGCTCAAAACTATACACAAAATATTTACTCTGAAGATCTATGGGCTAACTGACTTAACCCATTCAGACAAACAATAAAACAAAAACAAAATATAACATTAATAACAATAATAATAATAATAATAATAATAAATTTTCGATCAAGTTACTTGATAATACAGTACATAGTGCAGTGTAGTGCAATTTGAATGCCAAGGAAAAGAAAAATAAGGAATTAAATTGCAACCAGTTAATAATAGCACAAATAAAATAACAGAAGTCATAATTAAGTGCTATAAATGTAAGAAAAATACAGTTTAAAAAGCAATCACTGATTTATACAGTGGGGGGCGAAAGTTTGGGCAGCGTTGTTAATTTTCCTGATTTACCTATATAAAGCATTGATTGTTTGGATAAAAAATTAAGTTAAATATATCATATAGGGGACAAACACAGTGATATTTGAGAAGTGAAATGAAGTTTATATGATTTACAGAAAGTGTGCAATAATTGTCTAAACAAAAGTAGGCAGGTGCATAAATTTGGGCACCAAAAATAAAAACCTTTAGTAGATCCTCCTTTTGCAGAAATAACAGCCTCTAAACCCTTCTTATAGCTTCTAATGAGAGTCTGGATTGTGGCTGAAGGTATTTTAGACCATTCTTCTTTACAAAACATCTCTAGTTTATTCAGCTTTGATGGTTCCCGAGCATGGACAGCTCTCTTTAAGTGACACCCCAGATTTTCAATAATATTCAGGTCTGGGGACTGAGATGGCCATTCCAGAACGTTGTACTTGTTCCTCTGCATGAATGCATTAGTAGATTTTAAGCAGTGTTTAGGGTCGTTGTCTTGTTGGAAGATCCAGCCCCAGCGCAGCTTCAGCTTTGTCACTGATTCCTGGACATTGGTCTCCAGAATCTGCTGATATTGATTGGAATCCATGCGTCCCTCAACTTTAACAAGATTCCCAGTCCCTGTACTGGCCACACAGCCCCACAGCATGATGGAACCACCACCAAATTTTACTGTAGGTAGCAGGTGTTTTTCTTGGAGTGCTATGTTCTTTTTCCTCCATGTATAACGGCCCTTGTTATGCCCAAATAACACAGCACCTTATTCCAAAATGAAGCTGGCTTGTCCAAATGTGCTTTAGCATACCTCAAGCGGCTCTGTTTGTGATGTGGGCGGAGAAAAGGCTTCTTCTGCATCACTCTCCCATACAGCATCTCCTTGTGTAGTGCGCCAAATAGCTGAACGATGCACAGTGACTCCATCAGCAGCAAGATCATGTTGTAGGTCTTTGGTGCTGGTCTGTGGGTTGACTCTGACTGTTCTCAACATCCTTCGCTTCTGTTTATTCCAGATTTTTCTTGGTCTGCCACTTCGAGCCTTGACTTGAACTGTGCCTGTGGTCTTCCATTTTCTCACAATGTTTCTCACAGACTGAAACATTGACTCCAGACTGTCTTTGGAGACTAAAAGCTGAAATCTTTGAGATAGCTTTCTGTATCCTTCCCCTAAACCATGACGGTGAACAATTTTTGTTTTCAGGTCATTTGAAAGTTGTTTTGAGACTCCCGTGCTGCAACTCTTCAGAGAAGATGCAAAGAGGAGAAAAACTTACAATTGCCCCCCATTAAATTCTCATAATTGGAGTCACCTGTGTATGGAGGTCAAGGGTCACTGAACTTACCAAACCATATTTGAGTTCCAATAATTTGTTCTAAAGGTTTTGAAATCAATAAAATGACAACAGTGCCCAAATTTATGCACCTGCCTACTTTTGTTTAACCAATTATTGCACACTTTCTGTAAATCATATAAACTTCATTTCACTTCTCAAATATCACTGTGTTTGTCCCCTATATGATATATTTAACAGAATGTTTTATCCAAACAATTAATGCTTTATAAAGGTAAATCAGGAAAATTAACAAGGCTGCCCAAACCATTGCACCCCACTGTATATACATACACACACACACACACTTACTTGTGAAATGCATCACTGAGAAGAATAATCAGAAAACACAGTACTTACTTTTGGAACTTGGTTGATGGTTAAGACTTGTGGCAGTTTGATAAGGCTCAGCATGATAATAAAAGGCAGAAGCAGTCAAGACAGACACGCAAAGCAGAGAGAATCTGCCATCTACTGAAGTTCTCCTTGTTTTTTACTGAACGTCCTGTTTCTTATCTCTCTGTTTCCTGGATCTCTGGATAAACTCCCCCTGTTCTCCTGAGCAGGTGCACCTATAGGGACAGAAAAGGAGAGAACAGAGGGTTCTGGATAATGAGACTCAGGTGAATCCTTACCTGACCCTTAGTCTCTCTCTCACACACACACACACACACACACACTTATATATACACACATGTATGTGTCCCATAAACACATTTAAGGCACTTACCTACTATCTGGATGAATTTTACTACTTTGTCAGAAAGAAAAAGAAAAAAAAGGTCCTTAAAGAGAGACAACAGCACTTTACTACGCACAGTAAGCTGGACATTACTAAAGCTGACATAAACACACCCTCGTAAAACCAGTGCGTGTTAATGTTAAACCTACGCTTACTGCCTTTGCCCTATATTTGAAGGGTACATGTATTACAAACCTGAATTGACACACGGACAGAAGAGAATTAATTTTAATGTATGTATTAAAACAGCAGATTTTTTTTTTTTTGGCTGGAATAATGAACAGAACAGTTTACTGTTCAAACTCTCCATCTCCACACACTGGTTACTCAAACCTGCATTGTCTTCTTATTCCATGAGCCATTAAACTTCATTTTCATTTAATGAATAACAATCGCTACCTGAAAAGCATGCCAGTGACCGGGAAGCTCATGAATGCAAGTTGATTATTAACTTACAGTGGTCAGATGAAGATAAACTAATACAGCCACACTCTCAGATGTATACCATGATATCAGTTATAAGACTTGATGATTACGTAACAAAGGCAGGCATTTACATGAGAAGCTACTATACCAATTTCACTCAAATAAAGCTTTCTGTGTGTGGGGAGTAGGACCATGTGTATCTCACACTCAGTTAAAACACTTATGCCAAAATGTTTCCAATTAATTGAGAGTAGGGAATGAAATAAACGAAAAAAGGAGAAATGAAGGGTCAAAACTACCTATAATGGCTCTTTAAGACAAACAGTGTTCCATCATTGAGATAAAAATCAAGTCAGAGTGTTTTTGTGTGAAATGTTACATGACATAGAAATGTATCTACTAATTTCTCCCATATGGTTGGTGTGGGGAACTAGGGTCATGACTTTCACAACTCAAAAACTTTACATTTTATCTATTACCCAAAACAAAACAAGATATCCCCTAGGTTTTTATATGTATATATATTGATAATCGAAGAGAGAAAGAAAGGGGACTATTTGGCCCTACAACACCCATGCTGCTCTGTGCATCATATGCAGGGTACAAAAGGTCTAAAAACCATATATATATATATACAACTATATATATATATATATATATATTTTTTTTTTTTTTACCCTGCATATGAGAGAGAGAGAGAGAGAGAGAGAGAGAGAGAGAGAGAGAGGGATGGAGAGGGAGGGCGGGAGATATTAAACTCTTCAGATGGTCTGGATCCCCTTCACACATTCTTGAAATGAAACTAATACAGACTATAAGTATCAGTTAAGTGTAGTCTATCACACCTGATTCCAGGTAATGGAGGCCTTTAGAAGCATCTGAATTTTACAGTCAGGTGTGTTAGATCTGAACTCTCCAGGGTGGTAGATCTCCAGAACCAGGACTGGTCTAAGACCCCTTAATATGTACAAAGACAAACCTCCTAAATTTATTCTGCGTTGGCTTGAGTCAATTAAGACCTTGTTAAGACAACATAGAGAGCCCAGTCTGACCGTGAAATAGAAATGAAGTCTTCACTTTGGCTCTAGGATTAACCTGCTTGCTTGATTGCTATTCACGGTTCATGTTACTTTACAGTCGGTTCATTTGGCTTTCTGCCTTGAGTGTTAAAATCTACAGGGACCACAATCATACACAATATACACTCCTGCCTATTTGAACCTGCAAGTGCTGCTAGTCAGGCAGGAGGCCTAGTGCTGTTTTTAGGCTTTAGAAGTCACACTGGACTTTTGGTGATAAAAGCTGGTGCAAGAAACTGAAGTATAACTTAGCTGGGAATTTGGGTGAAGTAGTAACCTCCGTTTACCCACCCATTCTTTTTGTTTGTTTCAAAGGCTAACCTGGAGAATCTCGTGGTCCACCAGTTTACAGTCAACATTACATTCAGCGAACAGCAGAACTGGCAGCATGGATAGGAAGTTCACCCGACTGTACGAGTCTGTCGAAATCAGCCAGTTTAAAGGTAAAAAGTCTGTCTCTGTGAAAGGGGTTAGCACAGGGGTTCCTTCCCATCAAACTGCAGTCTGACTGAACTACAGAATAAAAGCTGCCACAGCCCTAGCGATGTTTGCGACCAAGGTTAAAGTATTTTTGTACGAACGGTGAGCAACGACTGATCATGAGCTGAACTTACGCTTTAGACGCTGGTGTGAAGTGTGTCCCGTCTGTAGCGTTGCCGGAATGCGATATCGTCCCTACCTCGTCCTGGTGATGTATGGGAAGCTTGCAGCTTTAGAGGGAAAACATGCCTTTCTTTGTTTTCCTTGTCAGCTGCGAATCTCTGGGTGAATCTGATTGGCCTACGCGCCCATCTCTGGTGCGCCGTATCCAAGATCACTGCCACAGTCTGTGGAGATTTCCTCCACCCGTTTTCGGCCAAACCCCGCCCCCTGTGCTACGATTGGTGAAAAGTTCACACTAGTACAGGATACCCACAGTCCAGCCCACATACTACAACACTGTGTATACTATATCACAGATCTGCACATAGTGCATTATTAATGCCATGTGAACTATTTAGTTTGACTAGTATGCCGTTTTGGGCGCAGCCATGGTGTGAACTGCTAGCCAATCCCAGCGCATGAGGGCGCGGAAGACGGGTGGGAAAGAAAAGGTGAATGAGACTGTCGAATAGTTGGACAGTGTTCCGTAACACTCTCCTCGCATGTGTAGTCTACAGAGTTCTGTGATTTTCAGTATTTAGGGAACACGTGAAACAGTGAATAGTTCAGTCTTATGGAGCCATGTTTTTGCCTTTATAGTTTTTAAAGTATTACATAATTTGACCAGTCCAGGAAGCACAAAGGTGAAGCATTCACAGATGTGATGTATAAACTATTGTCTAACTATCTTTAGTTGACTGTGAGCTGTTATGGGTTCCTTGTCTGGGTTTAATACTGTACAGAGTGACTGTACGTGTTTAGCTGGATGGTGGTCTAATATTAAGAGATTATTTGCTTTTGGCATTTACACCAGTGTGTGTCGCTTATGTAATAGGATTGAATATTAGTTTCTTTTAATGAGTTATTTTCATTCATTTACTTAGTATAATAACATTCTTGTATCACAGTATGTTCTCTATCTAAATACTAAAGGGGTGTTGTTATTCGTATCTGTTTTTTTTTCCTTTTCTGTAGTGCGTTATACACCTTTGGGCATGTAAATGGGATGCTTATGACTTGTTATAGCTGCCTTGTTGGAATTCCAGCCTATTTCTCTACTACAAGGTGATATCGTAACACAATGCTTATTGCCTGCCTACCAGCTAGCTTGGTATCCCCTCACTCATTCTTATGGCTTTCTCTGGTGGTTAACCAGTCCAAACGGAGTGGGTGAGCTGATCAATAACAGCACACTGGGCTCATCAGAAGGCAGCGGTTAAAACACAGGCGTGTTTCAGACAGAGGTGAATACAGATGTACATGCCACGATGGTGTTTTATCAATGTTACCAGTTCACACAAGACCCTAAACTACATTAGTGGTATAGCATTGCTCCCATCACTGTGAAATAGGTTAAGTCCAGAGTCACCTTTTTCCATTGAGTCCAATCTTTATTCTCCTCAGCAAACTGAAGCATTTTGTTCTGATTAGCCTCATAAACTAGTAGTAGATTCTAAGAAGAAATGTAGTGGCAGTTTCCTCATGAATTCTAGGATAAACGTTGTCCAACAATCTTAAATCTTACTACATATAACAAAACAAACAAATAAACAACACATGATTGTTTGTAATAACCTGGACTTTATTTTCTTATTTTGGGAATGTAACGGCTATGGATGTTGGATACACATAAAAAGGAATCAAAATCAGGCATCACTGCCTTTATAGCCTACTACATGTTTGCACATGCAAGGAATTTGTTTTTGGTTATACTGTAGCTCATGCTTACAAAGTAGATGCGAGTGATGCATTTCCACTTTAAAGGTATTTGATAAAGGTTAATCTTTTTATACAATCAACCCACACGTCTTTGCTAGAAATGAAGACCCAAAGATAAAACTCTTTACCTGCTCATACCGTTTATGAATTCTTAAGCCAAAGCCATAGTGAGTGCAAACATTATTGCTAACTCTAAAGTAACAGAATTTAAAAGTCTGGAAACCTGAAGCAAACCTTGTTCACTCAGTACAAATATATGTAGTTTGCACAAGACAAACTGTCCAACTTTGTGTCATATGTGTCAAAAAAAAGTTCATCACAGAGCACAACCCCGTTTCCAAAAATCAAGTCAAGTCAAGTTCAAGTGGTTTTATTTGTCATTTTAACCATATACAGTGGTGTACAGTACACAGTGAAACGAAATAACGTTCCTCCAGGACCAAGGTGCTAAATGTAACAATAGACTTCACAGTACAATACAACCTAAAGTGCACATGTGCAAGTGCGCAAGACAATATACTGTAAATACACACGACCGTTTACAAGACAATAAACAATAACTACAGGGGAGGGGAAACAGTGCAGTTGGCCCCTAAGTAGTGGGAGCAGTAAGGTGCAGTTGTGCGTATTTGGTATAATGTAAACATTAGACACTGTAAACACTGTACTTTGAATTTAGCAGCAGTACCAATGTTATCCAGTTGGTAGAACAATAGCAGTAGACAGTCTTTTATGTTTTTTTTTCTAATAAAAAAGAAAAAAGGTGTGTGTGTGTGTGTGTCCAGTTTAGTCACTGAGTTCAGTAGTCTAATAGCTTTTGAAAAGAAGCTGTTGCACAGCCTGGATGTGAAGGCCCGGATGCTTCGGTACCTTTTTATGGCATATTTCATGAAACAAAACAGAAAGCTTCACAAAATCATTTTGAAGTTTTTACTTTATGAACTATTGCAAAAAAAAAAAAACGTTGCGGCAAGAGCATACCACTGTGTTACATCACCTTTAATAGCACTTAATAAATGTTTGAGTACTGAAGATAAATGCTGACCCAGGCTTGAAAGCAGACTTTTTTTTTTTTGCCATTTTTTCATTTTTATACAAGTATACACATTTCAGTGGGAGACAATTCTGCACCAGCCTGGCACCTGTATTCTTTGATTATGCAGCTACGCTGTTGTAGCAAGTACAGATTGTGACTTGGCATTGCCAATTTGAAAATGGCAGCATATGTTGCTCTAACATATGTTCTGTGTTTCAGATATGCAAGTTACCCACTAATAGCCCTGTACCATGACCTAACCTGGCTTAAGGACTTTACACTGGTAACAATTAGGAATGGCCCTTTTCTTCTTTACTCCAGAGAACACCAGGTTCATTAGTTCCAAACAATATGAAGCGTTGACACCTTAGACCACGATACATACATTACGCAGACTTAAAGTACTGGGGCACCTACACATTACATGTACAGGAGACATTCTATTCTAAATGCATAGGCATTAATATGGAATAGGTCCCTCTTTGTAGCTATAACAATTTCCACTCTTCTGGGAGGTTTTCTACAAGATTTTGGAGTGTGGCTGTAGAAATTTCTGCCCATTCATCCAGAAGAGCATCTGAAGGGTCAGACTGACACAGAAGAAGAGTGGACTACCTAGAATTACGTCAACCTTGAATGAGGAACATAACTAATATATGTGCAATCTGGACTACACCTCACCCAATGGTTCAGACTGTGTCGTAATGCTAAACTGTGTAATCTGCGCACTCTTCTCCTGATACAACTTTTGCATTGCTAAATGTTTGCTCTCTTTCCAATAAAGCATCTGTATAGCAGGAATATTTACTAGACACTGTATTTCACGTTACTTTGTGTTCCACTCTCCTAAAAAACACAATAGAATATTCACCCGTAAAATAAACCAGTACAGTGCATGTAATACAGTAACATAGACACACCATTTATACAGTAAAAAAGATGATGATGATAATGATGATCTATCTATCTATCTATCTATCTATCTATCTATCTATCTATCTATCATACTTGAGCTCTACCACACTTATACAATAATAGACATCCATACCTGAGTTCTATCACATTTATACAGTAACATAAAGATGATGATGATGACGATGATTATTATTATTATTATTATAGAAACCATACCTGAGTTCTATCACACTTACTGTAATAGTCCACCAAGAAGAACAGGGAGCCCTAGTGGCCACACAATGTCAGACTTTCTACATTACCGCCATCTAGCGGTAGCAATATGCAACATGCACATATGTTACAAAACATTTGGCGTGTTACGTCACGCCCCCTCACGTGTGAGGCACAGCACGCTGTTTATAGAGGTTCAAGTAGATAGAAGAAAGAAAATGTGCGAATTGATGACAGTACCTCGTATATAACACCCTATTGCTGCCCTGTCGCTGACAACACACCTGGAAGGTAAGAGAAATCAGCTGCTAATCGTTTTAACTGTATCGCTGTCGTGTGTGTTGGAGTTGTAGGTTGGTGCAGCAGGCCTGAAACCCCTAATGAGAAAAGAGTGCTGACTTTGCCGACATGTTTCAGTAGGAAAGTTTCTGTAAGATGGCGAGAGGGAAGACGAAGGAGGAGCAGAAAATCCCCCGAGCTTCTAGAAAACGCCAGAACGAAGAACGTGCCGAAACTCTGTCTAAGAAGCTGAAAGGGAAGAAAGATGGAAAGACGTTACCAAGCACAGGTGAGGAAACTTGGCCACTGCTCCGTCTATCGTCCTAATTCCTGTACAGTTTAATATTAAGCACTTATTTACCTACATCCCTTACATGTTACTGCAGTTTGTGAGGTGTATGGTGCTCCATACAAAAACTCACGAGTTATATACATAGCACACACACATATATGTATGTATATGTGTATATAACTCATCTGACTTTTTGTATGGACACACACACACACACACACCTATCTTGCTGGTCTGTTTTGTAGATGTAAACTCAGAGACGATGGCTCATCTGCTGGAGAGTTTGTATTGGTCTTTCTCTAGTCAGTGTCCACAGGATGCTGCTTACAAGGCACTGTTAGTCCAGCAGTGACACTGAGGTGTTTCAACACTCCAGCAGCACGTCTGTGTCTGATCCACTCACACACACTGATCTCAACACACACTAACGCACCACCACCACCACACCAGTGTCACTGCAGTGCTGAGAATGTTCCACCACTCAAATAATACCTGCTGCTGTTGGTGGTGGTCTTGTGGGGTCTTGACCGTTGAAAAACAGGGTAAAATGTGGTTAACAAAGTACTATGTAGTCAGTGGAGCTGATAAAATGGATAGAGTGTAGATACAAGTGGTTTTGATGTTATAGCTAATTGGTGTGCAGTATTTATGTCTAAATGTGTCTATTATAAGTTGGATTTAAGGGAATCCATATATGCCAATATTTGTCTTGTGTTTAAAATTTGTATATTGTCATATGTCGGATTTCTGAATGGGGCCTCCTGGAGTGATTTGGAAAAATGTTTTTATGCAGAGACCTACATTCAGGCGAGTGTAAAGTGGACTGGAGGACTGAAGAAATGTAATCAAATAAGCATACCTCACTACATCTATAAGAGCTCATTGGGACAGAGCATCCACTCTCATCTACGACAGGTAACCTCACACACAAAACCAGAGCAAAGCTTGCTTTCTTTTACAGTTTAAATCAGGCCTGGCCAAAGTGTGTCCGTCACCAAAGATGTCTGAATTGGCCTAACAGAGGGATGCCATACGTCCTTCATTCTGAATTACATAACAAACATATTTATACAAATTCTTATTTGTTAAGTGGATTTATTTATTACACAATTCATAGCAAAACTTGTCTTAATGTTATACATAAAATACAATTAATAAAGTTTGTGCACCCCGGTTTAAATTGGTTAACATATGTGTCTTGTTACCTGTGACTATTTTTTCTGCTATTTATGATTATCACTATATTATTAGTGCTGTGACAAAATAAGTGCATCTATTATTAATTAAAGTAATATATTACTTTAAATATACAGTTTAAATAATGCAGGTGTTTAGTGCTAGGCCTTTGCAAATGTCACAGAATAGGACCTGTTTATTCAGTTATATTTGAAGGTTTGTCCATGTCATTATTTCTATTATGTAAAATAATAATAAATAAAATAATGACTATAATAATAATTATAAAATGTGAATACACAGTAGTCAATGAATATGACCCCAGCTGTATTCTAAAATTTTCCTCATGTGTTATTACATTTACTCTAATTTCTCCAGTGCCTCCAAGAGCCTTTCATTCGTTCCCTGGACTCCTACAGACTGCACCGTACAGCTAGCCCATTTGACCGGAGAGTTACGTGTTTGGAGTGGCACCCCAGCCATCCCAGTACTCTGGCAGTGGGCTCCAAGGGTGGAGACATCATCCTGTGGGACTATAATGTGTTGAACAAAACAACATTCATACAAGGGGTGAGAGAGATGTCTACCACTCACAGCTGCTATGGTACAAAACAAACAAAGACATTCAGCTGATTATAACGGCTGGGCGTGTCTGCATAATCGTTGCTGAAATTCTTATTTTATATGCTACAAATACAGGATGTTTCAAAAACAAAACAAAAAAAAACACAGTGTTTGTTTTGCTAATACTACATGTGCAGTGTACATGTGCCAGCTGTTTGTAATGAGATCATGCAAGTTTGTGGCAACCAGTGTTGATTTAGTGTTGGCCACTATAAGGGACTAGCCATTCGTTTAGGGGAATATAAATCCCCTATTTATATTTATCCCCTAGCTATAAATCCCACACCATCATGACAAGCACAGTGACATTTGGGTTAAACAGCAATATATCTAAAACACTGTACTAGTGGTGTTTCTGACTTTCTGACTTTAAGGGGGGTAATTATGGCCTAAAACTAGCATTTAAATATGTTATTTATGTTATTAAATTACTTTCAATGCAAAACTGAGCAAGAATTACACAAATACTGTATGTCTCACAACCACTGGGAATTCAAACACCTGATAGCTGTCTCTAACAGCTATTGAGGTAAAAAAAAAAAAAAACAAAGATCGAAACCAAACACTCTACCCTCAACATGCATGTAGTTTTTCAAAAGTCCCTCTCAGCTTTTAAAACCTCTTACAGTGGGGGCCTTTCCTGGATTTTTAAATGGAAAATCTTGCACTGTTGAGGAAAGTGCACATTTAGAGCAGATATAGCTATAAATACATGTTTCATTTTGGCTAAAGTGTCTAAAGTGTAAAAGAGTCAAACAGTTAATCCTTTCTGTTTTCTGTCCAGATGGGTGCAGGAGATTCAGTAACAGGCATGAAGTTTAACCAATTCAATACCAATCAGCTGTTCACCTCATCTGTCGGAGGTACCACTGCCTTATGGGATTTCAATGGATCGATTATCCGAGTCTTTGCCCAGACAGACTCATGGGAGTAAGCCAGTTTCTTTATTAGCAATCATGGCTGCTCACTTTTTCAGACATTTAAGTACTGCACACAACTGTCAAACCTGTAGGGCTCGTATCATGGGAAACCCTTATTTATTTATTTATTTATTTGTTTATTTATTTGTTTGTTTGGTGTAATATGTGAACATTGCTGAAGGTTCGCAATGAACTAAGCTTCAAAAGCCCATTTTGTTTTCTTTCTATTTTTGTAATTTCAGAAAAACCCAACACATTTACATACATCTACTTGAAATGCACAGTTACAGTTATACCCTATTACAACACCCTGTTTAATTCCATTAAATAAGAAAAGTTTAGAAAATGGTTGTGAAAAATGAATTATGACTGTTGTAAACTCACATAAACAATATAAGTGGAGCTCAGTGGGAACTGATTACCCAGCTGATTAGCCGTTTGACCTCATGCTATTTAGTTGAAGACTTAACAGTAAAATTAGCAACGATAACTTTTTACACAAGACCCCCTGACCTCAACTCAATAGACTACATGGGCTTGTGCGATTGTAGGTTGTTTTTTGTGATTTATTCATTGCTGTTTGCAAATACCACCTTTATTATAATTTTTTTTTTTTTTTTTTTTTTTAAACGTGAAATTCTTGTGACTTTTCTGTCAGGGTCATGGTCTTCTCTATACTGGTTCATAAGCAGATGACAAGAAACTTCCCTTTTAACATAATCCACAGAAAATGCCTAAAGCGTTAAAGTTGTGCTGCTTCTGGACTCTGTTGCCAAATTAGGTTGAGCTCTCCTGATTGGTATGGAGTTGGTTGACTGCTGTCTGGTTGGTGAAAAAGATTTATATGCTGAAATTGCATGACTGTGAATTACCACTCGGTCACATCCATGTAAAATTCTAAGTAGCTTATTCATGTATGTGGATTGTGTGAAATATCATCCCTGTGGTCAAAATAGTAATACATGTAGGTGATCTTAAGAAAATGCACGTACTGACAATAAACTAGATATTAAAATAACTACTACATTTCTTTCATCATCAAAAGAATATTTGCACAAATAGTGCACCCAGAAGGATTTCAGCCAACAGGAATGAAACTTGATGTACCTGACTGACCCAACAGCCATGATTGCATACGTTCAGCGAGGAGTGATGCCTTCCATTAGTCATTCTATTCCAGCACCATTGGCAGATAACTACGCTACATCCACGCAGATCGTTATGACAACTGCCCTTTTCCACGTCAGTGTCGCCAAAGACTGCAGTGGTGTGGTGTCAGACTGTCATGCAGTGACTCCAGATGGCAGCTGGTCATCTTCAGTGAAGAGTCCTACTTTTGTCTTGGAGGAGACATCCAAGGAATCCTTGTGTGACGGCACGGTGGTCAGCAACAAGATGAATGGTTTGTTGTCACATGTCTCGTGTCCAGAGGGCACCGCTCCACCTCCACCCCTGCCTCAAAAACCGCAGGAACTGTGAGAATATTTACGCATAATATTTAAGGGATGGATCATCACAGGACACCATTAGGAACCTCTACAACTCCATGCTGAGACGTGTATGCATGTTGCATTAGCAAACATGATGGCCTAACACCATACTGAGAGACCCTACTTCTGTATGTGTAGCTTAATTAATTTTGCCCATATCAGTTAATGTTTTATCATTTATGGTTCCTGGAAATATTATTTTCTGATAAACATTGCAGTCAGACACTTCCTTCTTGGTGCAGCTATTCTTTTGATGATGATTTGTATTTAGAGAAAGGATGAACAGTGAAACAAACGGACAGGTCTCGTCAATAGAGGTCTAGAGGCTGAGCCGTATTGTGTTGTGTTTATAGAAGGGAGCTGGTGACTTTATTGGGGGGATGAAGTTCTGCCCCACAGACGTATCCAAAGTCTTCGTGGCCTCTGGTGATGGCACTGTAACCTTACAGAGCTTTGAAGGTCTCTCAAGTGAGACACTGTCTCGAACTCCAGACTGCAATCATGAACACCACGATCTTTGGTGAGGACTTCTGGTGTTTTGTTTGGGATGTCTTGTGTTTTGTTTGGGACGTCTTGTTGTGTTCTGTAGGTGTAAGTACACCTTGGGGTGTCTTGGGGACTGTTTTTCCGCAACGATTGTTAGTGATCAGGGGGCTTTGACTTGCTATCACAGGTTCTGCAATAACACTGCACCATCCAAAATAACATCAAAAGAGGAAAACATTCTTATGTCAGATGTGCTTTAGATATGTGCGTCTCTTTGTAAAAAAATTTTTCATTTCCTGTTGTATATGTGCCATTTTGGTGTAAAACAGGGTCAAAACTGTCAATCGTTTTCCCACAGTTACTGGTATTGCTGTTTGGATGTCTCTGTGAGCCGCCAGATGCTTGTGACTGGGGACAATGGAGGGAGGCTGCTTCTCCTTGGACTAGATGGAAAAGAGGTGAGCGATAATTGCGTGCACGTATTTAAAACTTACTATTAAATATCAGATCAGACATGTTTTGAACATGCCTCGGATTGGTCAGTATATGTTTTCCCTTAAACAATACAGATTTTCAGTGAGAAGCTGCACAAAGGCAAAGTGACCCATGCAGAATTCAACCCTCGCTGTGATTGGCTGATGGCGACAGCATCTGTAGACAGCACTGTTAAACTGTGGGACCTCAGAAACATTAAGGACAAAAGCAGCTACTTGCATGAAATGGCACACGAGAAACCAGTTAATGCTGGTAGGTGGACATCTGACCAGGCGTTCAAATAAATAAAAAATCAATGAGTGCATGTAGCTTTTATGTACATTGTGTCATGCTCTTCTTCATTTGTCTTAATTTAGCCTATTTTAACCCTGTGGATAGCACCAAGCTCCTTACCACAGACCAAATGAATGAGATCAGGATATATTCCTCATGTGACTGGTCCAAGCCAGCACAGGTTATTGTACATCCACACCGGCAGTTCCAGCACCTGACACCAATCAAGGCAAGAACCTAGCAGCATCAGTTGCTTGGACTTTTATCTTTTAATTTCCATCAGCTTATTCTCTGTGAAGTTATAAATTGAGTTGGTGGGTTCTTGCTAGCTCAGTTCTCTTTTAAACGGACAAGATCCATGGTGCTGTTTTTATTTCAGGCCACCTGGCATCCCATATATGACCTGATAGTGGTTGGCCGTTATCCAGACGACCGTGTCTTTCTTGGTGATGAGAGAACTATTGATGTCTTTGATGCCAACACTGGCAGACTTGTTTACCAGCTGAGAGACTCTAATACCCATGGCATTGTATCTGTAAGTCTCCTTTTACTTGCTTATATGTAAACTAGCTGTAGGTTAATGACTGTCAAATCTAAACTGGCCTCTGATCTCATGTCCGTACTTGCACAGCTACATCACTTTTCACAGACAGAAAGAATGATTTCCAGACATATTCTAATTTAATATTTAACCTTCCAAATGTTTCACATTTTTCCACTGACTTATTTTAGCTCAACAAATTCAACCCAATGGGGGACGTGTTGGCATCTGGAATGGGTAAGTGCTCAGTGTAGTTATGGAATGATTTGGAACATCCAGAGAAGTTCACATTTAAGTGTGCAGTTTCCTAATAAGAAGGCTTGACCTTCATTTGCAGGCTATAACATTTTGATATGGAACAGAGATGATACAGTGAACCGTGTGCCAGAAAGACAGATTGAGGAAGGAACAGAGGGTGGAGGGAGAGCTGGAAGCTCCAGAGCGCAACGAGGCAATCCACTGCGGCCCCGCAGTGAAAGAAGAGGAACTGCAGACAGTGCCAAGCTAAAGAAGAAGCTGGACTCAACTGAGACCAAGTCAAAGACCAAAACCAAGACTCAATGTAAAACTAAAAAAAACAAGAAGCCATAGTTGGCCATAGCTACTGTATGTACAAAGTCATATTACTGTAAAGCAGTGATACAAATCAGTTTATGTTCTTATACAGCAACTTTATATTCGTGCAAAGGAAGAACCACAGATTTTTTCCATGTTAAATAATTTTGTTCTTGTTCTCATTAAATACTGTACCTTTTTACATGTTGAAATTATTAAACATACTTTTTACATGAAAAAAAAACTGGATTTGTTTTGTATATAGGCACTATTTGTAGTTTGGAATATATAAAAGTTCGCTACACCAGAGACTGTAGCACAGTATTTTTGCTTTCCGGTCACAAACAGCAGGAAACTAAGTGCTTAAGCACTACAACACCCAATCTAGACATCCTAAGATGTACTGAAGAGTCTAAATTGGTCATTGGGATTACTTGTCTTGTAAGAACCCAGGAATGCAACCAACCGGATTGAACTTGAGAGGTGTTTACAACAAGCTTGGAAAATGTCCCTACTGGTTTATTTAAAGATGGTAGTGAAGTAAATAAACAGATCTGTAATAAAGGCAATGAATTAACAAACACTGAAAATTAAAATGATTTATTTTTTTTTATCTGCGTTCCTGTATCATGTTTCCCCCAGCACTGCAAGTCAGACTACCATAGTGTTAGTGGTGTAAGGTATACATGAAACATGAAAATACACATCATGAGTGTTTATTAAAACAGAGAATATGCATTTATATAAAGTCCTGTAAAATGAATATATACTGTTATTAAAGGGAGGTGATCATGAGGACTAAAACATGGAAGCCTGGAAGCTGCAACTGCTTTCTTTATGTGGTGTGGTTTAATAGCTGCGTAGCTGAACAAAAGTAACATTTGCCAGGCGGCCAAGGACGCCCACCCAAGCTTTCTGCTGAATCTCTTGCCTCTCAAGCTCTTGCTTGTGGACCTGGTAAGCCGAGTAGATGATCCCCAGGATGAGGGTCTCAAAACTGGACTGACTGAAAGGCTGCTCTTCATCTTGCAGAGCGAACAGTAGCTCCTCCATTGCCGGCACTGTCTTGGGAATGTTATCATTTATAAGGGTTAAGAAAGCTCGGCCCTGCCTTGTGGAAGCCATTTCTCGGTCCCTCATGGCAATGTTGTTGTCCTCATCGATCACAAGTCCACTCAGTAAGAACTAGGATGGAATAAAGACATGTTACCTTTTATCTCTATTATCTCCTATTGTTTCTAAATGTGACCACAAACAGTAGTTTGTGTTTCAGTAGATCTGCTTATGAAGTGCCTGGGGTGTGATCTGCCTGTTTAATCTCACTGCTGCTGTTTGGAGTGATTATAGCATTTTAGACTACATTTGTGCTTGTGGACATCATACTGGGAGACATGAGCACACAAACAGCATAATAATATAAACAAATAAATAAGAAACTAAATACTGCAACTCTGCAAAGTAGAGTAATAAAAGTGTCCTGCCTCAAACATCAGGTTGGCATCACTGACAGTTCTGATGAAACCTGGACGTGATATGCCTCCATGTAGAACAGCTGATACATCTGCACACAAATCCAGACATAGGTTAATGTCCAGGTGGCTTAAAACCTCTGGTTACCTTTAAATTTACTAACACCTAACTTCTAGGGTCAATTAAACCCCAGCAGTTTAAACCCCATGCCGTGTGAACTATCAGTGGTAGTTGCACTACTACAGGTATGGCTATGTCAGGTTAGGGTCCTAAAGCAGATGGAAGGTTTTTTTTTTTTTTTTAAGATTACAAAATGTGCTGAAGTGTGTCAACTGAGAATGTATACATGGTTTTTAGTTAGAAACCAGAAATAAATGTAATGTGTCCAGTAGGGTATTACACAGTGCAGGATTTTACTGGTACTCAGATAACTTAAGCCAAGCCTGTCCAAAAGAAAAAAAGTTGAGACGGGTCAAAGGCAGGATTACCTCGAAGTACTGGGTGTTTATTGCAAACAGCTTGGACATAACACAAAAACAAAAACCGAGTGGCCGTGTTAAATAAAATAAAAAAGGAGCGGAGGAGCAAGAGAGGAAACTTTACGTGATGCTCGGTTGCTGCAGCACACGGCGGCTACTAAAACATGCACTACAATACCCACACTGCAATGCGTTTCCAAAGCATTAACCCCTTACATTCCCAACAGGGGCTTTCCTATTCGATAGTCCTCTTTTTGGGGTAAAGTGATCTGGGTAAAAAATAACAAATCCTGCTTTGTGGAATACCCCAAAACTGGAGTGCCAAACCTTTTTGAACACACCAATGTAAACAATACTGTTCAGTCTACACCAGCAATGTTTTTTCTGCACACTGTGCAGGGAAACTAAACCATTACAAGTCCAGAGAACATGTAGTGTACCTCTCAGTGCTTTTAAAAGGCTGGTGTCTGCATTTTCCAGCTTGAGGTCTATTAAGAGACTTCTGGCACATAGCAAGTAGAACTGAAACTTCTGGGTTTGGGTGTGAATACTAATATTAGGTTTGGTGAGAGTTTGTCCAGTTTGTTGAGATGGTGTTGGTGTTTCAGACCCCTCAGAGCAAAGCTTGAGATGGCCACTCAAGAGGACACAGGTTAATAGGAATGTAACAAAAATGTAGCAAAAAAAAAAAAAACGTCCTAAAGGGCTATACCTGCTCCCTGTCATCAATACCATCCAATACAAACGGGTTTATGTAGAATCAAATACCTGCCACACACCAAAGAACACAGATGTGTACAAATATGTACACAGGACATTAAAACATGCCATGTTAATTTACCCAGCTGTCCAATTTATCAGGAAAAGGGGAGACAAAACTGTCTTACACTTATTCAGAGAGTTTAAACAGTGAAGGGGATCAGACTGACCCCAAACAGACAGAGTTAAAGTAACGTAATCCCAGAAGATCTTCAGCCTCGTCTAAGACCTAGGCAATAAAAAGTCTCTGGGCTTCTAATGAAAAGCGGACAGACTAACAGTTCGCAGTAAGTGCTGGAATCTGAGGAATCTATTTGTCCTCACGCACAGTCTGCTTCTCGAAAACTCTTTAAATAATAAACCCCGATAGGAACAAGCTTTCTTATATACTATATATACTATTTTTAACGTCTGCCCTTGTATATCTCTTCATCAGCTCTGCGTACTCCGTATACGAAAGAATGCCGTCTGTTATCTCTCATCCGCTTTAAAAAGCCAATAACGCACATCCGCCAATATCCCAGCAATGAAACAGTTTACCTGAGATGTGGCCAAAGTCCCTGAAAGCCGCGAGACACCCGAGAACCCACGCACATTTTAATAACAGCATTGTGGACGACACTGCCTCGAGATCCAACCACGTCCACGTGATTCCAACAGCTGGCCAAAGTAAAGGGACTTTTAGCTGGATAGTGCGCCTCTGCTCTGTTCCTGCTCCACATTCCTCCACCTGCGGAAAATCGGTGTTCAGGCCAGCGAGCTCCTCCGAGCCGCCCAGACAGGAATGATCTGACAAGCTTAAATTATGTTGAATAACTTCATGTTTTTTTACTGGGGCTGGGAACCGCCAAAGGCCCGGCGACACTGTGTTTTCGCGGTACCTACATCACGGTACGATATCATTGCGGTCTTGCGATATGCTGAGTATTGCGGTGACATTGCGACGGCCTGTGACTGACTGTGTCCCCAAAGGAAAGCTTGGCGCTGTTACAGTCCGCATCTGAGGACCACTGCTGAAACGCTGATGGCAAAGCTTGCGGTCCACTGGGGTATTGCTCAACTTGTATGCAGGATCGTCATCTGGATGGTTTAAAGGTGCAACCTTAGCAAGCCAAAAAAAACAAACAAACAAACATATTGCTATAGTTTCCAAAAGGGGCAGCCATCACATCTTTTCTGCTTCACTCCAAGCACTTGCTTTTGTTATTCTAGAATCAAAGGTTAAATATGTGTTTGCGAGTCATGTATGTTAAAATATCATTACAGTCCATAAATCAATACAATATGCATGTTTGACTTTCTCTGCGATGCGCACATGGTATCGATGTATCAAATGGATCGATTCTTTTCTTTATCATTTTAATTTCAGCATATATCAGAACAATACTTTCATGTACTGAAAATAATACTTTTAATACTTTTTATACCAATCTAGAAAAATAAATAATGATAAATAAAATAGTTTAAGAATAGTGTTTACAGATAATACAGGAACTTAGTTTAACACATTGTAGTCAATAGTTACCACGGAGGATTTGGAAAACAAAATCTGAAACACGATAAAAAACTGTTTTGATTTACATATTTTCTGTTGCATTAGGGCAAACACTGTGAGAGCTGTCATTAGCTCACGTGTGTTGCAGGAGGCGACTGATGGCTCTTTCCTCCCTCCTCCCCGCAACTGACTGTTCACACTGACCACCAAGACAAGGCGCAGTCTATCTGGAACATGCCCAATGTTACCACACAAAACATCGCGATAACACGGTATATTTGTTTTTCTCCCAAGGGCCAAAAACTCTGTGTGGTCTGTAATTTCGTTGCCCCATGTGTGTCATGCATAGAAATGAACACATATAATCCTATGATTTCACTGATTTGTCTTTTAGCTAAAGCCAAAGCTGCTCGCTCTACATGCAATGGCAGACCTCCACCGCACGGTGGCAGCAGCGTATTCAAACACAGCGTATTCACTTCCCAGAGCTTACATCAACATCCAGCTGCCGCCTCTGCGAAGGCAACACAAAACACGTTCAGTCTCAGAGCTGTACCAGTTTCAACTGAAAGCCACTAAAGCCGCAGGTACACTGGAATATCGTACTCCTGGAAGATGAAAGCTTGTGTATTTTATCTTTTGTTGAGCCAAAAGTATTACAGAGTATGTTGATAAACTACTGCAGCTACCGTACTACTGATAGCTACGAGGCTAAACGGCGGGACTAGTACACATGACACTCGCTTATTCAAACCAGCAAACATCTCGAAGTTAACGAGGACTCATAAAAGAGCAGCGAGTGGTGTTTCCTCAGTTCGCTATTATCGTGGATGATCTGTTTTCAGTGTGGTAGAAAAGCTAGACAGTAATTTCAGCAAAGTATCGTACAAAACCCCCTGACAGCACGAAATCACCCACTGCACCCGTCGGAGCAGCGCGTTTGTGTTCAACGTTTCTGCCGGAGTGAGAAGACGTCGGCCTCGCCCAGCAGATGCCATGGAGCCCGGCGAAGATGGGGGCCTCAATGTGGGAGGCTCATCCGGAGAGGAGAACTACTTTCAGGGCTACACGTTCACTGACCGCTCCCACTCGAGCCGCGTGGTGAAGAGCATCATGGACTTGTGCCTGGAGGACGGCCTGTTCGCGGACGTTACCATCACGGTGGAGGGCAAGGAGTTCCAGCTGCACCGCCTGGTGCTGTCGGCGCAGAGCAGCTTCTTCAGGTCCATGTTCACGTCCAATCTCAGAGAGGCCCACGATCGACACATCCAGCTGAAGGACGTGAGCGCGCCCGTCTTCCAGCTGCTGGTGGACTACATCTACCACGGCACCATCAAGTTGCAGGTGGAGGACCTACAGGACACCTACGAGATGGCTGACATGTACCAGCTGACTGCCCTTTTTGAAGAGTGCTCACGCTTCCTCTCACGAACTGTGGAGGTTAAGAACTGCCTGCAGGTGAGTAATAGGCAGAAGTACAGGTGGGGTTGGCTTGTTCATGGATGCTGGGCAGTGGCTGACTCTGTAATCTCTTTTAGGTGATGTGGCTGGCGGACAGACACAGTGACCAGGAGCTGTATACTGCTGCAAAGCACTGTGCTAAAATTCATCTGGTGCAGCTGCACCAGACAGAGGAGTTCCTTAACATGCCATTGCGTCTCCTCATGGACATCATCAAAGGTGGGTTGTAGGCATCAAAGACTATAGGCCAGTTCTGTTTGAAGCCAGTTCAGTTTTCATCGAATCATTCAGCACAGAAAACATCAGCAACATCCAACGCGTCCAACTACTGCTTATTATCACACAAAATACATTATGGATTGAACTGTGACATTAAATAAAGTAGAGAAATAAGTGAAGAAAGTAGTGACTCTGTATTACATGATTGTTGAATTCCTTACTGTAATATTTTTACAGCAATACATTTACAGTTCTAAGTTTTAATACAATATAGTCTGTATCTAGCTTTTCTTGCTTGTACCTATATACTGAAAAAGCCCTGTCCTGACTAGAAAATGTAATTGAGAATTTTTTTTTTACCTGCTTATTAACTTAAAGGTAACTGTAGCATTTACTGTCTAAAGCTCAAATGCATATAACATGAGTTATTGATTAGAATACATCAAATTTAAATAAATGATTCTTCACCCCAGGTATCAGTCATCATTGTTTCGTTTACTAATAAATAGTATCTGTATTGGTCCTGAAATTGACCCCTAATATTAATATACATTTTCTACATGTTTTTTAGCTTCTTATGTTTAGTATTGAAGCACTTCTAGAAAAAACGTTAGACCCTTTGATTTGTCATGTACCAAAATTGTATGTGACAAATGTTGTAGTTTAATATTTGCAACCTATCGAGTTAACATTTATTTATAAAGCGCTTTTTATGACGGATGTTGTCACAAAGCAGCTTTACAAAGAATCTGGTGTCCGAGCCCCCAATGAGCAAGCCAAGGGGCAACAGAGGCAAGGAAAAACTCACACTTTACTTCACTCACACTTAATGTAATGTTGTTCTGTGATGTCTGTTTTTTAATTTGAGGCTGTAGGTAGAATAATGTTATTTACATTCTCTGTTGAATGCCTTAAATGTGACCACTCTGTCTCAGATGGTGTTCCAAGTTCACAAAATCCAACTGCAGCAATCGAGTCTTGGATAAATCACAACAAAGTTGAGCGAGAAGAGTTCTCAGATATGCTATCAGATAGTCTCAAGGTGAGTTAATATGTTGATTTGCTCTAGTAAAATTTAGTCAAACTTTCTAAAGTTTTCACATGTCACATGTTTTAAGAAGTGCAGCTTTTATTTATTTTGTCTTTCCATTTTTCCTCTTTTTTCCTGTCTAGGAGATCGGTGAGAATGTGCACATTTACCTGATTGGCAAGGAGGACACACGCACACACTCGCTAGCCGTGTCGTTGCACTGTGACGAGGACGACGCAATTAGCGTGAGTGGCCAGAACAGCCTGTGCCATCAGATCACTGCAGCCTGTAAGCATGGTGGTGACCTGTATGTGGTCGGGGGCTCCATTCCGCGGCGCATGTGGAAGTGCAACATGCACACCATGGACTGGGAGCGGTGTGCTCCGCTACCTCGTGACCGGCTCCACCACACGCTGGTCTCTGTGGCCAGTGAGGATGCCATCTACTCATTAGGAGGCAAAACTCTGCAGGACACACTGTCCAATGCCGTTATCTACTACACGGTGCGGGACAACATGTGGACTGAGACCAACCAGCTTGATACAGCTGTGTCAGGTGCTGCAGGGGTCAACCTAGGTGGGACTATCTATCTGCTGGGTGGGGAGGAGAATGACATGGACTTCTTCACCAAACCGTCTCGTCTCATTCAGTGTTTTGACACGACCACACAGAAGTGCCAGACCAAGCCATACATGCTGCCTTTTGCTGGCTGCATGCATGCCACTGCCCATAAAGACTTGATTTTCGTTGTGGCCGAGGGCGACTCTCTGGTGTGCTACAATCCGTTGCTGGACAGCTTCACCCGCCTGCGCTTCCCAGAGGTGTGGAGCTGTGTGCCCTCTTTGTGGAAGGTGGCTAGCTGCAATGGCTGTATTTACGTGTTTAGAGACAAGTGTAAGAAAGGGGATGCTAACACGCTAAAGCTGAACCCGGCCACTTCGGTGGTGTCTGTGATCAAAGGAATCAAAATCCTCCTAACGAACTGGCAGTTTGTCCTGGCCTGATGTTTAAATGCAAAGTTTACCAGGAGACACTGGGCACAATCAGTGAGGACCATGTGAACATTAAGCCTACAGTTTGCAGTGATGATGGTGAATCGTGTTTGTAGTAGGAGGAGCATTAGCTTTGGTTTTGTTCTTTCGTGTTACAAGCTTTATCCAATTCTGCAATGTGTTAAAGCATGGCACAGAGTTTAGACCAACAGTTAGGGTGAGATAATGTTGCAGGTAGTATAAACAGTTTCATTATTGTCTCATTGATAGCGTCTTTTGAAGCTGCTCACATGAAGGTTTGAGTTAGTCTTATGACAGTTTCACTGACTTGCTCATGGTTGCATATTATTTTCAGCATAAGAAGCCCATATTTATTAAACCGTTTTGGTTTAAGATTACTAATGTCTCAGTACCACTGTACTGATAGTGACACTGAGTATTCACTGAGACAATATGTCTACTAAGCTTTAAAATGAGCTACTTTTAATTAAATCACTTTATTTAAGAAGACATCCATATAATATTTAAAGAAGGCTTTCAGCCTCTAACTACACTATTTTTCCAAACCAGAAGAACGACACATCTAACATCACATTCATCATGTGAACATGTGCTGTTTCAGGGCAGATTTGATCCAGAATTGAATCCAGGATTTTTTTTGTGTTTGTCGTGTTTTTTTTTTTTTTTTTTTTCTCATCAGATTTATCTGATCCAACTTTATCTGCTGAAATTAGCCAAATACTGATCCCAATCATCACAAATATGCCATGTCTAATAATTTGATGTTTTGGGATGTAATGGTCCAAAACTGATTCTAGATTCTTAGTACTCTTACTCTGAAACGTATGATAAATATGGGCAGTGCTTTCTTTTAGATAAATATGGCTAATAACATGGACAGAGCTGACATAGTAATTATATCGTATGCCAAAGGTTGGTTTGTGCAAATGACAGTGTCGTAAGGTCGCGTACCATCACAGTTAAACATCTAAAGGACAAAATCTCAATAAATTTGGGGAGCTGCTCTCTAGTTAGTGAGTTGCATCCTGTATTATATGAACAAGTATAAATTTCTTACCAGATGTAGCAAACATATAAAAGGTTTCGTATCAAATGATAGAAAGACAGGCATGAGGATTAATAACAATTGAGACAAAATGCACAAAGCAAACACTAAGAAAAGGTCTACATAGTATTGATATGTTCTGTGCTTTCTGTGATGTGCATATCCTCAGTGACCCTTGGTGGTAAGACTTTTGCAGATAAAACTGATACTCATGCAAAGGCGTTTGAAGCCACAGACTTTTTATGACTTTCATTCTGTAATGTACTCTTTTGGCCAACATTTGCATTAAATGTGAAATACTAGTTGTTGTCTGTGTTTCAGTTTGTCGGTGGGTACTGGGTAAGACAACCCAGTCAGTTTTTTGAGTTGCCTAGATCAGAAAACATGACATTCAACAGGTCTTTTAGATTTGGCTCTCCATCCTACATCATGTGAGAACATGTGAGATTCAGCAATACCGTCCCCATCTGAGTAGCTTTGTCCGTGGCTTCAGAACTACTTTTGTGAAGGGGAAGACCCCTGAGCACTTTTTTTAGGTTAAATATGATTATTTTAGGCTATAAATTGCTTAATGTTATTTTTAAAATATATACATGAAATAAGATTTATGTCTTAGTGTGTATATAATGTACAATTAATGATGATTAATGTACAATTAACTAAAAAGCAAACACTTTCTTGTCTGCATCTTGGACAATCCTAGTCTTGCTCTTGACTCGGATTTGGCTGCTAAAAGTTGTCTTCTCGACTCGATGTGTCCTAGTCTTTGTCTTACCTTGGACACGAATTTAGTGGTCTTGACTACAACACTAGAAGTAACCTTCGTTTTTTTTACTCAGCCATTATAGCGTTTCTTAATTTCCCAAATCTCTGTGAGTTTCATTATCTAAACAGCATCACTGTGTTCAAAGCTGGAAATGTAAACGAAGATGTTCCAGCACCTCTTTGCTGATTCAAGAAAACTTCTACAGTGGTGTAAGTATACAATTCAATGAAAGTTGTGACTGTCTTTTGTACCAGCCATCCAGGAATTGTTATGACACAGACGTGACTTACAGCCTCCAGAGATTTATCTTGGGAAAGGTAACCTATCTTGTGAATGACAAGGCGATAAAGTGCCTATTTGTATCCTTGAGGCAAGCTGAAAACGGACGAGGAAGGCGGGGTAAAGAAAGCTAGCTTCAGCTAAGAGCTTGATGATTTGATCCCATTGATGTGTTTCAAGAAGCAGTGATACTGTAACTCAAGACAAATACCATGTCCGACTTTGTGAACTATTCTAAGCATCAGTTGCTGACACCAAAGCAGGGGGCTAAGGGGGGCGGCACATATGTGCCTTAACAAGGCCCACCCACAGGAACTTGCCAGCCAGTGTAAGGAGTATTTGACTTACTCTCTTTCGATGTTGTGAAATAACTGTCTGTTTTTAGCTCGCTTGCTGAGTTTAGATTCTTGCAAAAGACTCTGGACCCGTGTTATGGTGTTGTGTACCGTTTGCAGTCGTGGTGTTAACGTCTGATGAGGGCTTTTGGGTAAGAAGGTAAAGGGTAGAATTCGAGGTGGGAGGAGAGGCAGACAGGCGTCTTTTGTGACCTTGGGTCTTTTCAGAGACTGAAGCTGGATTCCAGCAGGGACACATGGTCCAGACTGACAAGGCCATCTGCTACAGCGCCAGCACTGGAGAGGGAGGGAGGGTGGGAGGGAAGAGGTGAAGGAAGGGAGGGGGCCTAGTGGACACAGAATTCCTCACGCTGGGGTGTGGAGGGAGTAGATATTCTGGGAGATCATTGCTAGCACCTTGGATTGGGACTTATTCCTTCAGGGTCTTCAAATGTCGCTAAGACCACCAAAAGCTTCTGCCGTTTGAGAAGATCCAGGACTGGTTTAGGATCTAAGGAGCACGGATTCCTCCAGTTTCCCAATGGTGATGAGCTACAGGGATCTTAGCTCTGGGGCTCTCATATGCAGTGGATCCAGTTTCTCCTTCATCTCTCTGCACCCCAAAGCTGAGAGCGGTGGATTAAAGGGGCTGGTGGGTGCAGAGGCCTGGTGTGGATCGTCCACCTTTCAACTGCTCCTCCATTGTCCAAACAGCACAAGGAAAGGGATTGTATGTGTGGGCTTCTTCTGAAGGCCGAAGAGCCAGGTGGATGAATATTTTTATGAGGCGCATTGTCATAGAGATGGGCCAGGACCAAACAAAGCAGCAGATCGAGAAAGGGTTGAAGCTTTACCAGTCCAATGAGACGGGGAAAGCTCTACATGTCTGGATGAAGGTCCTGGAGAAGACATCTGATCCTGGGGGGAAGTTCAGGGCTTTAGGTTGCCTGATTACAGCACACTCAGAGATGGGGAAATACAAAGAGATGCTAAAGGTAAACTCCAGCAAGAACATTATTATGATCAGCATGTCTTTCAGAAGCTGCTTTATCAGTTGTTTTGTATACAGCTACTGCGTATTCATCTTTTCATATATTTTATTTATACAAAACTAAAAAGCAAAACGTTTTGTTGCAGAGCTTTTAGGTAAGAGATTTGACCTTATGCATTGTTGTCTAATGTTAGACAAGAGGTATACCTACAAACAGTGTCAATTTGAACTGACAATCCATCTACTAGTTATTTATATTGATTAGTAGTTAATAAATTAAATTAAATATTACATCATTACTATTAAATCTGAAATAAAGAATATTAATGCTCAAATGTCTAATAATATTTCGAGATATCTCATGTAAAGCAACCAGAGCCATTTTTAATTTGTAGCTTCCGTAGGACAGGGGTAAAGAGAGACCTGTGCTATACGATCCTCAGCTCAGTGCAGCTTGTTGACATAAAGCTCCTTACTCACACAGAAACATGCTTTGCTATGTTTAGTGAAGACTTCATTAGCAAGTTAATACACTTAAACAACATAAACAGAATAGTCATCAGTGTTGAACAGAGCAGTAGAAATTGTGTTCATGCTTTTCTGAAGTATCTATAAAAGCAGAATCGGATGCTTTTGCAAGAAGCTAGTTGACAGAGTAAAGTAGTCTGTTCCGAACTGTATACAATCACTTAACAAGCAAATAAAATCACAAACTAATTAACATTGTTATTGGCTCACAGCAAGGGCTTCTGCATAATACATATGCAATGCAAGGCATTAATAAGCACTTACAAGCAGGACTTCATCCATGTTTCTCAAGTGCCCAGGATAAGAGTAGGATCAAGTCTCCCTTGAGTGTATGTCTGCATACGCATAGAAAAGTGCTCCATTAAAAACAACCCAGGTTACAAAGAAATAACTAACAAGAAGCTCAGGTACACGTATTCCATTACAGATTAGCAGTCCCTTCATGATATCTGGATCAACCAGAACAATTTGGATGATGAAGTCTAGTCACCAGGGATACAGTAGCATTTGACATGAAAGGAGTCAATGTTGGCTCACAGATACTGTGTATAAATAATACTAGAGCTTGCATAAGAACATCCCACTGCTCCAACTACACATACACCGCTGTCCTAAACTTTCACTGTGATCGCTTCAGTGACATTATACAGTGTCATTTATACAGTGTTGTTCTGTCACCCCCCCTCACAAACATACATCTACTTCATCACCAGTATGCCCTAGCTCAGATCGACACAGCGCGAGAGATGGAGGATCCAGACTACCTAACGGAAGGCTACCTGAACCTAGCCCGCAGCAATGAGAAGCTCTGCGACTTCCAGAAGACCATTTCCTACTGCAAGACCTGCTTAAACATGCAGGGCACCACGGTGAGCCTTCAGCTCAATGGCCAGGTTTGTCTGAGCATGGGCAATGCCTTCCTAGGCGTCAGCGTCTTCCAGAAGGCTTTGGAGAGTTATGAAAAGGCCCTGCGGTATGCACACAACAATGATGACAAGATGCTCGAGTGCAGGGTGTGCTGCAGCTTGGGCAACTTCTACATTCAACTAAAGGTACAGTTCTCAAAGATCCACAAAGGTTCTCTATGGGAATGTTAAATGTGGTTGTTTTGATTGATAAGTGGAAAAGAAATAGTCATGAACGTCTTCAGTTGCATAAATGGTGGTGTTTATTCTGTACGCTATTTAGGAGGTACAATGTCAATACCCTTTCCAAAAAGTATCACATTTTTCAGGTGCTCAAGCACTGCACAGGAAAACATGACTTCAAAATCTGCAGCAATACAGCATTATATAAACCAAAATAACTATTTATACATGTCAAATGAAACGAAGTGGAGTCTAGATATCTGACTGGACTGAAGCAGACTTTCTTTTTTTTCCAATATCTGGTCCAATGTGGAAGATACAGGGAAAAAGACTGGAGCCTAATACCTAATACCTAATGCAGTACATTCCTTAAACAAACTCCAGTCCACTAGCACTCGGTCATGCACAGCCTGCTAGACTGCAGTTATTGTGCTGCAGTAATTCACAGATAAAAAAGGCAGCACAGATTACATGGCTGTAACAAACTGCCGACATGCAAGATGCAGTGTATCAGCAGACAAGCCATGCAGAGCAGGCCAGGTCCCAATATAGGCTTTTGTACTCACCTTGACACCGGAGATTTGTAGTGTATAATCCCCTGTATCCCCAGAGTGGTCGACTGTAATGAGTGTGTGACATAATGGCATGTGGAGAATGTCCTCATATGTCACATCCACCATGTTTCAGAATATAGAAAATGCGCCGCGCCAGTCCATTTTTAACACCCTACTCTGATTCTTTATGTCCAGCTGCACTGCGCTGTAGCGTTATTCGGGCTGTAGAGTTTAAAAGTTAACTGATTTTAGGAAGTAGTTGTTTGTTTCTGACATGGAGATTGTAGTTTTAACTGATGATGCTATTTCAGTTTGATTGGTTGATGTAAAAACTCAGTAAGTAATGTCTACTTCTACATAATTCAGTTCATTTACCATCTTAAATTATTTCATCCATTCATCAGTCGCAGAGAACGATCACCATGTCTTATACCATATAAGACTTAAGTGTACACATGCTTGGTTTATTCTTTTTCAGGATTACGAGAAGGCCCTGTTCTTTCCATGCAAGGCTGCTGAGCTTGTGAATGACTATGGAAAGGGGTGGAGCCTGAAGTACCGTGCCATGAGCCAGTACCACATGTCTGTGGCCTATAGGAAACTGGATCGACTGCCAGATGCCATGGAATGCTGCGAGGTACGCAACAGAGAAAGACCACCGAGTTTCAACAAACAGTTTTTTCTGTAATCAAATAATCTAACGTCCACTAAAATAATCTAATGTTAATCTAACGGAAGATCTAAAACCTGATTGGCTGCATTACATTCAAAGCCATTGTAAAAGACTTGATCTATGTGCACGTATAGTGCACATATACACTGAGTTCTGTAATAACGGCACAAAATGTTAAGAAGTGCTCTCTGTGTGGACCGGGAATCATAGTACTGATATGAGGTACTATCTATTGGAGTCAGTTACCTGTGCTCCCTCATTCATTCCCTTTAAATCATTCCTCAACATCCTTGATAAAACAAGCCTGTTTAAACAGGAACTGTTGTTGATTGAAAATGAAATATGACTAATAGCACTGGTCAAACAATCATTTATTTGTTAGGTAATCATTCAGATCCCAAGATTTTAAGTGAACAGCCCATTCATAAACTGCCTGCGTTCCTTAAATGACATCACTAATACCGAACTGACTTCGACTAATAACCGCAAGTAAAGTCACCTAGGCTTTTTATTCAGTGAAATCATTTTAGTGGCGTTGTCAGCATCTGCTATGCATGCCCTCATAGCAGTGACACAACATACTGGTTGCAACGGACCAGACAACAGTACAGAGAATCTGAATGTAGTTCTCTAGTAGGTACTATTATCTAGTATACTGTAAACATACCACAGCATACCATGCTCAGGTGATCACCTGAACATTTAAGAGTTCCAACATCTTAATCCCACTGGCTTCCATATGTTGATCATATTTATCAGTCCCCTTGGCACAACCCTGGCCTCAGACCCTATGTTATGTGTGGCTGTATGTGAGCAAGGACCAACAACTGACAGGTGCAGCTGTTTGTAGGACTAGTGCCAAATCCTTCCCTCAGCTCCCCAGCCCCAGCCAGACCCACCCCCTATACTATAGCTGATAAAAATACGTCAGCCAAGGGCTCTCTGCAGTACTGAGGTGCCGTCTGAGAGGAGTGATAATGAAGAGCTTAGCTCTCAGCCCCTCGCTAATGACCATGAGAGCAGTGTAGCAGAAGGTTGTCGCTTTGGAGCATGAGAGTCACAATGCAGTTCTGCTGGGGGACAGACGACAGATTTATATGGCACATTCCTCATTTATAGCTGTGTTACAGGAGGGATCAAGTTCTAGCTTCATGTGAGTGGCAAGAAGAGAGAGAGCCTATGAAAGGTTCTGAAGATGAAGACTAGGTTTATTCAATCTATTGATACATGTGTGTTAGCCAAGACATGTCTGGTGTCTATAGTTTTTCTAGCTCTGCCCTGGAGCTACGAGATACCCTACACTCACTTGTTGGTAACATGGAAGTGCATGCCTTTATCAACACACGCCTTGACAGGTATTTAGGTAATCTTAAATTAACTTGCTTATGTGTTTCCTGACACCGTATGACATTGTTACCTGTGAATGTGGACCGAACGTGTCACATAACTAAAACAGTAGCAGTAAAGCTGTAAAACCTGAATTTTAAGGTACCATAAAATATATTCATTCAGCAAATTGTTTTCTGATGTCTACATACAAGGTATGTGACTTTGAGGGGAAAGAAAATCCCAGATGCGCTTTTAAACTGCCTTTTATAACTGATTTGACCTTTGACTTGTTATTGTCTGAGGTGAAATGTGCAGAGCAAATGAACAATTTCGAATTAAAGCTGTCCAGTGTCTTGTTTAACATGTAGTTAGCTATAGTTAGCTTCCTGTGCGCAAGGTGGTTTTGCTAATTCTCTGCTCCACCTTAAATGGTGCTGCAGTTACATTCTGGCACCTATACAAGCTGTAACATTTGGAACACAGTGGCCAATTAAAAAACTGGTGAATATGAAGCCAATTTCAGGCTCATTCAGTGATGAACATCAATCATGCCCATTGCCTGTTCCTTGGTATGAAATCTGTCAACGACCCTGTCGCAGCCTGGAGTAGTGCATTTCTTCACATGGTCTGGCACTTTCGTTGCTTTATTGTTGTTGTTTCCTTCTGGGATAGAAAATAAATTGGTGTATATAAATTTTGGGCAGCGCAGATGTTGCATAACAGTGGCATGGTTTAGTGCTATTCATTTTTATAGCTTTAAGAGAAAAATCATTAATGCAGTTTCCCATTACTCACAGGAATCAATGAAGATTGCACTCCAACATGGAGATCGTCCTCTGCAGGCCATGTGTCTCCTGAACTTTGCTGATATTCATCGCTGCCGAAATGATGTTGATGTAAGCCAGCTCCAGATCTACACTTTCCAATATTCGAGTTAAAAGCATGACATCTGAGCAACAGTTCAGTTCTGGGCATCGGCACATCAGGATATTTTTTTATTATTACTTATCTGTTACTATTTCCTCTTTCTGTTTCAAACCATACAAACCACTGTGCTGTGTTCCTGAACATACGGTTGATCATTTCATTACTGTTCTCTCACCTGTCCAGAAAGCATTCCCTCGCTATGAGTCTTCGATGTGTATAATGACAGAGATTGGCAACCGCCTGGGTCAAGCATCCATCTACTTGGGGGTGGGGAAGTGTTGGCTGCTGCAAAAGGAGCATGACAAGGTTGAGAAACAATCAGCATTTATTTTTGTAACAACTACACAGAAAAAACATTACACAGAGTAGTTTTATCTGTACTGTATATATACTAACATATATATATGACATTCAGTTCATCATAGTTTGTGATATTTTTTGTATATCTGATTAATCATAAAAATGACCAATTTTTAACTTTCCTCCAGGCATTGGACTCTTTTCAGCGAGCGCATGAGCTCGCAGAAGGAATAGGAAATAAGGTGCGTAGTGTCCATCTTCTTCCACAGTCTTTTCAGTGAGATGCATTTCGAATGTGATTTCTGTTGACCACCAAAATCATGTTGCTGGTCATGTGTTCTCCACAGCTGTGTTCACTAAAGGTGCACTGCCTGACAGAGGGCATCTACCGCAGCAAGGAGCAGCAGGAGGAGCTGAGAGAGCAGGTGGTGAAGTTCCTCCAGTGTGTGGAAGAGCTGGAGCTTTACTGTGGCATGTGTGGAGAGTCCATTGGGGAGAAGAACCAGCAGCTGCAGGCCTTGCCCTGCTCCCATATCTTCCACCTCAAGTGAGTGGCTGTAGATGGCATTGATGTTTAATACGTTTGCGACACACATGTACATCCGCTGGTTGGCTGATTATTTACTGATATCTGTTCAAACAGGTGCCTGCAGACAAACGGGACACAAGGCTGTCCGAAATGCCGTCGTGCTTCTATGAAGCCGGGTTTTGTATGATGTTCAGTGGTTATAAATCCAGGCTTGAACAAAGTGACCCCATCAGAGTGGCTCCTGTTGAGATAAGGACTGCAGCATGCTGTGCCAGGAGACACAAAGGGAATGTGTTCAGTTCCGCACTGTTCATGTCATGTGGACTAAATATCAGGATTGAACACATCGTCCCACCAGGAGAAATTACCACAATGGAAAGCTTGATGCAGTCTGCACTAGGGGTAATACCTGGAGCAGTAAGATTATGAAGAGACACCACTATCGCTGACTCAAAAGCTGTTTTCCACATTGGTTGAGACAGTGACAACTGCTGAAAGGCTGTGTGAGACGCGTGATCAGGGTGACCAGTACACATTTCATATACTGGATCTTTAAAGCATGCCATTACTTGGCAAGTGTATATTTAATAAACAGAAACAAAGAAAGGACATAGCATCTCCTTGCTGCTTGTGAACTTGTTATGACCTAAGTCATGAGCTACGGCTTTCATTTGCAACTGAACTCCTGAATCCTACCTATTGAAATGCTATCACTTGACAATACACTAGTGTACATACCCTTTAATGCAAAAAACAACATACAATATTAGTAAGCCGGCTAATACCTTTTCTGTAGTAATAATGATGGCAAGCATAATTATGTCTACTTTTCCACGTTATTATGTCACTTTTTTAAAATCCTAAATTATATTATTTGAGCTGTGGGTTATCACCAGTTTATACATGAAGGAGCAGAACTTCTCAAATTTGCTTTCTATGAAGTTGACAGTCACAATTAATCCCACAGAGCGGTTTTCCTCTCCAACTAAAAATATGTACTGGTATCAGTTCTGAAAATCCTGAAGTCATTAAGAATTGTAGAATATTATGATATCTGTTTTACTGTTATTGTCCTTATTTTCCAACATTGCATTAAATTACCATATTTGTTTTTGTTTAGTTTTTTTTTGTAGCTACTTTTATTTCGAAGTTCATGTTGCATAATTGAATATACCTGTGATTACAACACAGTCATTTAGGTGTTTTGTAAAGTTCCCTTTTTTTAACCGAGATGTTTTATTTGAATTTCATGTAGATGACAGTTGTTTCACCACACTTCAAACCATGTTTGAACCTTTTACTGAATGTCTGCTGCAGTGGATCTTAATCCAAACCCGTAATCTGTTATTCATTTTACTATATTTATATCCCAAACTTGATTCATTTAGGCTGTATTTTTTTAAAGGCCTGTATGAGTCAAGTGTAATTGCAGACATAACACGGGGACTGCTGTTCTGTGTCTACGCTACTTATTCCACTGATAGCATAGCATGCATGTTTTGAACTTTGATGTATCTTACAGATTGAAACAGACGGAGACTGTTCTTACAGACAAGGTATATCAGAGACAGGAGAATTTTTACCATACTGCACATATATACTGCTCAGAATGTCTGTTCTTAATAAGGTGTAAAATTACTTCTTATAACTACATGGGAGCAATGTGAGAATATGCTGCTCTTCTGTTTGTGTCTATTTTCATACTTAGCTTTCTTGACTTATCTGTTTATTAATTCTGCTCTTTGTTTTCAAAATGTGTCCTGTTTCACTAACAAATTGCATGTTGCCCAATGTAGCTATTTTGCATTATGGCAACTCACAGTCTATAACTACCTCTTTACATACGTTCTTTACAATATAAGCATGCTTGTGCTTCAGTATCAGACTAAAGCTCTGATTATGTAATTACATATAGACTGAATGTTTGAAAGTGGTCCTGAACACGTAGCCAGGGACTTTTTTTTATAAAGAAAATGAAATAAAAAAATCTTTGCTATATTTACTGCCAGTGTCTTCCTTTTCCTTAAAGAGGGCCTGTATGACGTCTACATATTTCAGCCGTAACAGGAAACTACACAGATCCAGTTAAACCGGTTCTTTTTCTATATGTGAGAAGTCAGTTTTTACCAGAAGCTACTTTAACTCCTTGAAGGACACAACATCGACATTTACGCCTGAACTTAACGACCTGGCGTAAACAAATGGCAACAGAATGCCCGTTCTCTAAAGAGGACCTGCAATGTCCTATATGCGGTGAGGTTTTTACTTTCCCTGTCACACTGACTTGTCAACACAACTTCTGCAAAATCTGCGTTCAGACACACTGGGAGTGGAAGGGAGTACAGGAGTGCTTGGTGTGTCACCGCATAGAGAGTCTAAGAAGACCCCCGATCAACTTGGCTCTTAAGATAGCATCGGATACCTTTAAACAGCAAGCCAGTCAGAGCTCGGTGAAATCAGACAACCTCTGCTCCACACACAATGAGGAGCTAAAGCTTTTCTGCCATAAAGATGGGAAGCCAATCTGCATTGTTTGCCACTCATCAAGGGACCATAAAGATCATGAGTGCTGTCCTATCGCAGAGGCAGCAGCTGACAGAAAGGTAAGGATGCCAATATTTTACATATCTCAGTGTAAATGTGTGTGCTGTGAGGATGCAGTGTATTTTCTTCTTTTGTTTTTTGTCACCTTGTCTGTTGAATTTGTCCTGAACTGTTGTTCATTGCCCTCTACAGAAAGAGCTCTCTACAAAATACGAATCTTTGAGGAAACATCTAAATAGCATTAAAAAGGTGAAGGGAACTTTGGAGGGACTTCAAGCATGCATACAGGTAAAGCGCTGTACAGAAACCAGTTCAATTCTCAAAAGGCTAACAATATTAGAACATAGAGATTCATTAAACTTGTTAGGATGATCTCAGATGCATAAAGCAATGAGTGAACCATACCTGCTACATTGTTTGATTCCTTCCTAAAGCAATCCTATGTGTTTGTCTTATATCAAGACTCAAGCCACTGAGGCTGAAGCCCAGATAAGAGAGGAATTTGAGAAGCTCCACAGATTTCTGAGGGAAGAAGAGGCTGCCCGACTGACGGTGCTGAAAGAGGAAGCCATCAAGAAGACAGAGAAAGTCAAGGAAAGGCTGGAGGACATCAATCAAATGATAGAGGAACTCTCAGAGATCTTAAATGACATTGCACACACTATGAATACGGATGATATATCATTTCTGAAGGTCTGCATAAGTCCTTATCCTTAATGAGTAGCATTAGTATAATACCAGTACAGTACTGTGCCCTGGCTGTTGACTTACTGATAAATCTGTCACTTGTTTCCACAGGACTGCAAGGCGGCTCTAAGAAGGTATGCAAGCAGCCTTTTTGTCATTGGAATTTTAATAAAAAGGGTTATATTTGTTACAGCAAGCTTGCTGAGACTTCCATAACTCTTCATGAACACTATGCCATTGCTGTGTTACTGATGTTCCAAGTGGAAAAATAAATCTCAAAGGTGCTAATATTAGGCTATAAATGTATTACAGGGCATGTTACCCAATGCAGGAAACAGACTATACAAAAGATGCTCTCATAAACATTGCTCAGTACCTGGGATCATTAAAGTTTGGGGTTTGGAAGAGGATGGAGAAAGAAGTGAAGCACTGTAAGTACCCACACAATAAATCCTCAGCACAGACCACATCCACCTGTACTTACCCCTCAGGGGAAACCCTGATGCCACTTTAAGGGCCATTTTGTAACTATATTAGACCAAGTAAATGCTGGTAGATGAATCCTTGGAGGGATGAATGATTGGATTAACCTGAATGTGATCTGTATTCGGATGTCAGTGCTTTCTGATGCAGTTCCTTTTTTTTTAAATGTGAAAAATTACAAGCAGAGCTGTTTATGAACTAGAGCAACACAATGACATATTCCAAAACTAGAACTCAAATTAGGTAGTATGATATTACTCTGCTGGGTAGGTAATCTTATTTACATTCTGCTCAAATCGTCTCAGAAACTCAGAAGTTTCCTTTACAGAGTTGTGCCTAGATTATCCCCTCACTGCCTCCTCCTTTCCTGGTTCTGCAAGTGGCTATTTGTATATTATACATGTTACGCAGTTTGAAGTGGTGAGCTAAGGTCAGTAAGGGCATGTTAAAACCAGTACTGAATGGAGAGTGGCAGGTCTACCTTCCTGCAGAGACTAGTTCTATCTATAGCTAATCAACGTCTTCAGAATTTCCTGACTGGTTGAATCAGTTTCATTCAGGAAAGTAACTCTCCAGGCCCATGGCTTGAGACAACTGAGCTTATGCACTTAGTGTGCCCAATTAGAAAGCATTGTTTTTGGACCTTACTGACTATGCAGGCTATTATGGAATGGGAATATATAAATGTTAAATGGCCCTTCAGTTTATACATGAGCTATATTTGTAAATCTTTCTATACAAAGCATTTATTAATGTTCATTGAATCCATTGCAGACCTTGAATTAAAGCAGATCACATGTGCATGAGGCTTACGCAACTCAAACCTGGCTCACACAACAGAGCTTTTGGGTTGATTCCCAGGTCAATTTGCTCCTCATGCTAAACTTAAAAAGGTGCCTTCATTTCAGGAAGTCTTAATTACCTTCCCATATTATCCAGTAATGTGGGTGTGTAACATTTAGTCTTTACCCCTTTGATGGTCATGGTCCAGTGGGGGCCATCCTGATTACAAATCATAAATATAAAATATGTTCAATAGTTGCAGCTCCAACATTCTGAAGTATGGAGGATAACTCGTGACATAAAATGCTGTGTGTGCATCATGTGTCAAATGTGAGAGCAGAGCTGTGACTGAACATGATTGATTCATTTTGTTCTGGGTATATTGGGCTTGAGGGACAGTGGCATCACAATATGTGCAGGGGTCTCTCATTCAACATTGCTTTGGGTTACAGCTCACAAATTGACTGTAAGAGGAACTGAGAGGTTGGGTAGACAAAGGGCTGCATCTCCTTTGGGCAGAAGAAAATCTCTTTGCATCTTTATCTTAGGTTTATATTAAGAGCCAAGACTTTAACTTGAGAGACACAAGTGAGCACCATTCCAAACCTAGTTCTTATAACATTTAACAGGGTTTCAAAGAGCGAACAGCTATCTGAGTCAAACGCTTCCACGCGGCTTGTCAGGTAGTCATTAGCATAAAATCAGGAATACTGCTGAGTGAGACAAACTCTCCATGTTCAAATTTTCCAGGTCCTATTATACTTGATCCCACCACAGCTCATCCCAACTTGATTATCAGCGATGAACTCTCAAGTGTCTGTTATGGAAAGAAGCTGCACCTTCCAGACAACGCAGAGCGCTGCACTAGTCGCATGGCTGTTCTGGGTTCTACTGGGTTCATGTCAGGAAAGCACTGCTGGGACGTGGAGGTGGGGGACAGCAAGGAGTGGTACATTGGAGTGGCACGAGAATCCATCAAAAGGAAGACAAGTGTCTTTCTCAACCCTTCCGAGGGGTTCTGGGTCATTGGACTAAACAACCAGGACTCATACTGGGCTCAGACATCTCCCCGTCTCCGCCTAACACTAAAGAAGAGGCCACAGAGGATCAGTGTCGAACTGGACTATGAGAAGGGTAAGGTCACGTTTTCAAATGCTGCAGATGGGAGCACAATCTACACATTCAAAGACAAGTTCACCGAGAGGATGTTTCCTTACTTTTCCCCAGGGATTCATGTGAAAGGTCAATACCCGTTAAAGATCTGTGCTCTAAAGGTATCCATAATGTTCAACCAGGATATGCATTACAGTTAAAACTGTAAAATTGTCTAACTAGTCAAACACATGATCCAAGTCTGTTCACTCTGCATCACTCTTTTTTTATTTTTTGGTCAGCTTTCTCAGCGTGCTGTGGCCACTGCAGTTGCACCATTATAGAATTGTAGAATGTGGTTGTTGTTGCTAATAACCCCTACCCTACAATGGTTAGGATGGTTAAGAAACACCTGCACCACATGAGTGGAAAATTGTATTTTCGATCTCTTTATTATAATTATAGATACCAGCAGAAGCCTCATCAGTAACAATGAATACTACAGATCTCTACTATAAAAAACGTTATTCTTTAATATCTAATTATGACCAGTACATTTGCTCTACTCTAAACTCTAAATCATTTTACTGACTTCTTACTAGTCAGATTTCACAACACACCAACTTTCCTCTATTCATGTTTATGCAAGTATTATAATTTTCACATATACATGACACCACTGGAGAGATGAGAAACGTAATTTTGACTAATAAGAATTTAAATTTCTATATCTCAAACTAAACTGTATTTTAAATCTCGACACCATAATTTAAGTAATCCAAAAAGTCACTGTAAGTGTGTCTAACATTAATTTTAGACATCTTATTTTATTATAGATATCTGTACCTTACATATGCAAAAATAAAATGTAGACATAACTACTTGAAATTGCATTCTGACAGTTCTAATTTTAGATTTCCGTAATATTATTCTTACTAGTCAAAAGAGAATTATATATATATATAAAATATATAGTATATATATATAATATATACTATACTATATACAACTACTAGATATGTGGACTTGGCTTTAATCTAGTCAAAATTACAGTGTAGATATCTGTAATTAGAAATTCTACTAACACATGTATAATTGTGGAACTCCAACTTGATTTTATTATTAGTAAAAACTGAAATCTGGATAAGAGAGTGCATGTACATACATGGAAACATATTACTATTCAAAATGTTATGGAAATCATCCTGGCAATATGGCTTTACAGATACGTACACTTAATATTTTGGCATATTTGGAAAATACTACATTACAGATCATTCGAATTTGAGTTTAAATTGATTACAACTTGTTGAAAATGACTTGTCAACATTTTCATGATGATTATGATATGATTATTGATATGATTGTTGTATGCTTATTTTTAACATACATTCTTTTCAAAAAAGGGATCAAGAAGTGTTTTGGTCAAAGCCAAATACCTTTGGTTCCTCAAACTTTAAAACTAATTGTTCTTATGAAAACCATGTTTGTGAATGTTTAGGCAAATCTTCATAAACATTGTGTAAATATTATCAGGTTGTCCTTACAATGCCTTAAATTCAAAAGTAACTGGAGTTATTTCTAGCATTAAAATGATAAGAAAAAGTTTTAGCTAGCATCCATCCTAAACATGAGGACAGTGAGGACATCAGATATGTTTTCTTCAAAATGTTTTATCCTAAGTCCTAATTTGGTTGCATCTTCCATTAAGATGTTATATTTTTCTATATTTTTCAGCCAAAAAAAAAGTGACCTTCAGATATTGCAGATAGTCCATGTGTAAACAGGGAATGTGTTCAGGTAACGGGGTCCAATGAATGTTGAGGGAACAAAACTATATTTTAAAAAAATATTCTGTAAATATGCCATTAAAATTATCTATTTTTAATTGTTCTGTCGTCTAAGTTCACACAGCATGGCGGGTACTAACAGATTTCAGGTTGTGATGCTAATAAAGGTGGAGGTGCTTCTCTTTTCAGTCTTTTCCATGTTAAATGGAAATAAAAAATGAAATGAAACTAATTTAAATTGTCCGAGATTTGAAAACCCTTTCATGCTGAAATTGATTAAAGTTGTCTGGGATCTTCTGAAAGATGTGGGCACTGAAGTTGGCTGTCTATTTGCCCGGCTTGTTTTTGTTTAAGGAGCCAATTTCAGCCTCATTTAAAGCACATCCACCATAGGATCCAATCCAAACTAGGGTTTTGGACATTGCTCACTGTTTTCATTTTTTGCTAAATTGGGATTTGTATATAAAGGAATAAGCAATGTTTGAAATTCATGAGCTGCCAGTTCTATATATATTTACCCAACATGTAAATAGCTTTTTTATTCTATGCCAGCTTTAATGACTCATGAAAAATTATGCTTCAAACATGTGATGCAATTCATATTTTTCTGCACAAATAATTTAAAATTATTTTTGAAGAGTTTTGAGATTATACCTCAAGGTAATCATAGTTGTAGTGGCCTCAGACACTCTTAGATTTGATATGTTTTATTTATGCTTCAAGTTATTTATTTGACACACACACACATTGTTGTGAAAGGTGCTTCATCTGTGTTTAAAATGTTTTATCTGTACATGGATATGTGTGAATTTAATCTCAGAAGGCAATAAATGGCACAATTCAATCTCATACCTGTGTGAAAGATGTATCCCTCATTGTTTTCCTCAGTTTTAAAATGACACAGTGCTGATGTATTATGGTTATATTACGAGCTTAAATGTTTTGAAATAATGGTAGCCGTAAATCTCACCACCAATTTATTGGTTCCAGTCAAAATAAATAAAATAAATACAGTTTTATACAGGGGAGCTAAATTACTCAGTGTTCTTTATCCTTTGATTTAGTTTTTCTTTGGGATGCCATGTCTTTCAATTTTGAGTCTAGTTTCCGATGCAGGTAGGCCTTCTTGTTTGGATCCACAGACTTGTCCTTCTGACCGCTCCCAGCATATAGCACTCCCTCTTTGCTTATTCTCATGCGAGCCTGGGCCTTTGCTTTGTCTCCACATCCATGGACCTATAAGACAATACAATACTCACTGTAAATATGAACTGAAGCTAGCTATTGGTTATTAAAGTCTAGCTGAGACCTGCTGCAACATCATTTATCATTTTAGTTCTCATTATGCTCGGCCTTCAGTTGGGTGACATATTCCTTTGGAAAAAGGAAAAGTGTACACTGAGTTACCTCGGGTATGTGGTGACTCAGACAGTACTGTCTGTTACAATGGAGACACAGCTGCCCCAGTGTGAGCACACTGGCTTTACACTTCACAAAGCCACACACGCTATCTGCTTTCACCACAGCATCAATGAGCGCTTCAAAATCGTCATCAGCTGTAGCAGCTGCAGCTATGTCCACAGATCCTGCTTTCATTTTTCCCTTTCCTGTGGAAAAAACGAAGCAATACTCAATGTGTCTTCATCACACTTTTAGCAGTCACAATGAGATGACAGAGCTAGAAGACCACAAACCTTTGGCTACACCTTTGTTCTTCTTTACAGACTGGCCATTATTGACTTTCAGATCTGTCTCCAATTTTTTACTCAGATTTCTTTCCTTCCGTTTTTCCTGCTCTCGGCGCATGCGCTCCATATGCAAGCTTTTCAAATCTACAGAAGGCTTTAGTGGTTGCCCTTCAGGATCCTTCTCCAGCAGCTTCTCTTGAGTCGGGATTTCTGATTTAGTGGACTCCAATACCTCTGCTGGTTCTTCAGATGTTATGTCTACCGGCTCCACAGGGCCTGACACTTGCTTGGAAACTGTAATGCGGCGTTGTTTCCCCACTCCTTGGCTCACATGCTTCAGTCCCAGCTCTTCTGAGAGCTGGTGGACCAGTAAACGTTCATGAGAGCTCAGAGAGGAAGGAAACAGAAGCTCATTCTTGTTCTCATCACCCAGGAACACAATCAACTTTTGCCTTATATCCTCCTTAATAACCAGAGAATCCGTTTGGTCATCCGTTTTGGATTTGGGATGGCTTGATGTCTTCTTTCTACTGAGTTCTTGGGTATTAGATTTGGGCTGATGATCTCCCTTCCCTTTATTCTCCAAGACGCTCTTCTGCTTGGACTCTCCCGTCTTGGTTTGCTGTTTTTTTGTCTTCGGTTTGGTTGAATTATCTTTCACATTAGTCTGTGTGTCTTTGTGGTCACGGCTGTAGTTTTCAGGAACCAAGTCCTCCAGGTACTCAAAAGCTGTACGGACCTCTCCGTGCTCAGACATATAGTCAACAAGAGATCTAAGAAAGTCATGGTTTCGGACAGTTTGAGAATCACACACCACCATTAGCTGACGTCTGGCACGTGTTACTGCCACATTGATCCTTCTGTCCTCTGCAAGAAACCCAACCTCGCCTGAGGGACCAAAAACAAAGTCAATTCAAATAAGTAATTAGACAGATAGACAACCCCCATCCTTAGTATTTTTAAGTCGTTGCACAAAGGTCACCTTTTCTGTTTGATCTAACCAAGGACAGCAGCACTGCCTCCTTTTCTCTGCCTTGAAAGCCATCCACAGACTTGATCTCCAGATCAGAGTGTTCATTTGAGAGTTTCTGTCTCAAAAGATCTACCTAAAACATAAACTGTAGTTAGTGAATTCCTCTTAATGAAAAATGTGCAATGTCTTTTAACAAATCTGCTTTTCCTCCTCAAAGGAAAAGTCTTAAAAGGTATCATCTACCTGTAGGTTATAAGGTGCAATAACCGCAATGTCTTTTGCCTGGACGCCAGCCGCAGTCAAGGCTTTCACATGAAGTGCAACTATGTCGACTTCACCTGTAGGTGTTGTTAAAACAAAAAGGCTGACACTGCATACCAAATGATTATGTTTAATCTATACAGATCATTGGTAAAACTATTCAACTGGTTTAAAACTATTCAATATTTTTTATATTTTAAATTATATTTATTATAGGTCAGTCAGGTTAGTGAGTTGTCAGATGTGATTTTCTGCTGAGAATACATATCTAGAGACAACTTGTTGGTCCTTAAGTGTGGTGTAATCTCCTGCACCTGAATGCTCCCCTTCTAAATGCTGTTTTGGACAGCATTTAGAGAAAATAGAGAAATAGGGAAAAATGCAGAAAACCTGACTGACCTTGATTGCCTTTAGACTGCTCATCTGTGTCCTCCATTTCGTTCAGACCACAACCAGCTGTGTCAATGAGAAGCAGAGGCATGCTGGTCTCCTCAAGATCTGCTACACCAGCCAAGTCTCTGACACAAAAAAATGTTACAACAAATTTAAGAAGGCAACAAAGACTTCAGATCCTGTCTAAAACAATAAATTGCTGCCACTCCAGTGCCATTAAAAATGTATGTCCAGCTGAAAAAGATAAAGGTATACCTCAACAAATGCTTCTCCACTGAAGGATGTGCAGTCAGCCTTCCTTGGTACATCTGCTCTGAAGCCCATTGCATGATGGCATTGTTCATACGGTACTGAGTGGTCAGCATTCGAACCACTGAGTCTCCATACTTCTGAATCAGCCGCTCCATCAAACTCACAGAGAGACCTTTAGCTGCAGCACTGTGAAACAGTTACAATGTGATAAAAAAGGTCTTTGTCTTCTCTTATAATAAATATTCTCATCATGAAATTATAAGGTCCTTTTTATATCTTCATACTAATAAACACGGATATTATATGTATGTTATGTTAAAAAAAAAAAAAAAAAAAAAGTATATATTTTTTTCTGTTTACTTCTGGGATTTGATTGTGGGGGGCAGCTGTTTATAGTCCCCTGCCAAAATGCACTTGCGTGCTTTGAGCAGTGCAATCCAACAGCTGCTCTCCAGTGCTTGAGCGCATTCGTCTATCACCACCAGGTCAAAATGCTCACTGGGCAAATACTTCAGTGGACCATCATCACTGGCTCCTGCATAAGACAATTGCTTCCAATGTTATTTCAGTATAACACCGGCTATGACTGACTTATTTACATGAAAAGTTTTAAAGGCTGTTTTAAATGTTGGTTATTAAAAAAATAAACAAATGAATGGCTAAGGCAAAATAGAAAAAAAAGTAAAAAAACAACAAACAAAAAGACTGCTCACCAGTGTTGGTTGCCAGAATGACACTGGCCCTTTTTAGGATTTGTGTGATGGCCATCTGTTCCCTGGACTTCAGCTCCTTTCGAAGTTCCCCAATTTCTCGCCTCAGGCTGCTTCGTTGTCCTTTGTCATGCACCTTTTTTATCTGACTCTGAGACCATACCAACAGATTGTTAAGTTGTTTTTAACCTTTTGCAACATCTCAACAAAAATAAATCAATTCAGTCAGTGGTATGAATTAACTATGAAGACAGTTATGCTGTTTGCATAATAGAAAAGGGTAAAAAATGAGAAACATTATATTTAGGGTGTGACTGAAGAATAAAATCTTACAAAGGCTTTATCCATGTCTTTACGGACATCTGCGATAATGTTGCTGTTGTCACTCTGCGCAACCACCGCATCCAGTGAATGTTTCTGGACTGACTCCAGTAGACGGGCTGGATGTCCCAATCTTAGGACCTTAGCCTTGCTCTTTGCCAGACGCTCCACCAAATTATCCACCGCCACGTTGGAGGGAGCACAGCACAGAACCTGCAGGGACATGTTGGTGTTTAACGAATATAGTTTTACTAGAGGTCATAATTGACAAAATGTCCAATCTCCTTAATGCGTTGTCACACATTCATGATAGACATTGTCACTGGTTTGTATAGCAGTTTTAGATTTACTAGTTTTCTCCCCAATTTCTTCCCAATTCCACATGTAAGCTAGGTCTACCCCATCACATAAGGCTACCAAGCTCGGAGAACAAAGGCAAAGTGCCAACACAGCTTTGTACTGCTAATGACACCAACATTTAAAACACACCTGGAAGCAAAGGTAACTGAAATCTGTAAAAGCAAGGAACAGATGTCCACGTTGGCTAGCACACCCACCCAAAGAGAGCAAGGACATTGGCCTTTGTTCACTAATCATTCTTCAGTTCACTAAACAATTCTGCAGTTTAAGAACACATCATGAATCTCATGCAGACTTTTTCTTATGACTTTTCTCAAGATATATATATATATAAGAAAAAAACGTAGGAAGATATTGGTAAATTGTACCATACCGAACGTGGTCACGTGAACGTGGTAAATGTGATAAATACACACAGGGAACCAAGATTAAAATCTTCCACTCAGAAGTACCTTCTGTCCTTGTTTTACTGCTTGTAGGATAACTTCAACTACTGTTGTGGTTTTTCCAGTTCCTGGTGGTCCATGTATGATGGCAATGTCTTTCTGAGACAGTGCAAAGCACACAGCCTCCTTCTGAGAACTATCTAATCCACTATTAATCCACTCTAAGGTACCTGAAAAGGTAAAACATGGAGCCAAGTACAGTAATCCTGTTTTCTGATTGTATGTGCCATATTTGCCAACGTAAAATCTTCATTAATACTTAATCTAATACACTTATTAACAGGTCTGAACACACTCTTACTTTGATGTGACAGGGCTCCAGGCTCAGTGTACCCAAACAGTACACTTATAAGATGGGCTGCAGGACCACTTCTATATCCATTTAAAGAATTCAAAGCACTGTGAACATGACACATACAATGTTTTTGAGTCAGTAAACAGAATCCTGTATATTACATAGTGAATGCAGTGCTATCGAGGCTGATGTGTTATGACAAACGGCAATAGAAGAGGAATGAGATTAATCAACAAGCAAATGATCAACTTACTGAGTTAATCGTTTGTAGGTGACATCGTTTGCAAGCTTCATAATATTGTACAATCCATAACTTTCCAAACTGACACCATCCTGAGTATCATCAAAAGCAACTGTTATTGATGCCTGCGTCACACGAGTCACCACACCTGAGCAGAGCTGATTAGGTTGACTACATCCTTCTGATTCAAAAAGACCCACAATATCACCTTGAAAAAAAAGCAAAAAAGAAAAGGGTGATTAGAGTAGTATTCACACACATGCCTAGGTCTACAGTCACAGTTGTTCACAGGGGTGGAGAGCAACCAGGCGCCTAAAACACTTACAAATATAATAAGAGTAATTGTTCTTTATAGTATTTGTTAAGAAACAATGCTGGGTGAGGATACATGCAGGGTTTTGTAGGGCAAAATTGTACTCAAAGAAAATGTATAGTGCATATTACCAAGATTACATCCAAAAACTTAGACATAGGCAGGTTTACTGTTTGTTAAAGATTAGATATTATAAAACGCAGTTCCCATCATCCCCACTGTAAAGAGTCAGTAGGTTTCTATACAATGCACCATTCTGCATGATACCACTCTGAATGTCTCCGTTTACACTGACTGAATTATGCATATTTTTCCATTCTCTTTAAGATGACACTTTCAGAATTAGAAGATCTTACCAGGTCCAAAACTGTTGCTGGGAAGAACAGAGGGTCCTACACTTTTCCTGGGCTCGAAAGAAACTAGAAGTCTCCCATGCATCCCAGTCCTCTGACTTCCAATCTGAAGCTTCAGCAGGCATACTCCTTTCTGTTGTAGATTTTTCAGGGACAGATTCTGCTGCCATGTCCTGCAAATACAATGTTTCAGTCGCTCCCCTTAAAAGTGTAAGGGTTTATACCATTTCATAATAACAGGACGTCTATGAGCAAACAAGAAAGGCCCAATAAGAGGAGCAAGTCTTGCAATACCTTGTTTCTTCGATCTCAGCCTCTCTCTCCTCTTGTAAGAGTTCGAGGGTCCTGGAAACAAAGCTTTCAACCTCCATTTCTAACTGGGAAATAAACACAGAAAACAGGAACGGTGTTATCAAGACCAACAAGCTGCGTTCGGGCTGAGCTGTTAGCTGGCTAAGTATGTGCAACGTTGATAGAATATTGTGGCTTTAGCTTGCTGTTCGCTAGCTGTTATTTGAGGTAAATGAAAACTCCAGCGAGGCCACAAGGATAAACTTTGGCTAACAGTTGCTGAAACAACACTTCTACATCAATAATGAACATCTTAGAATAGATACCGTAACTTCTGTAAGTGACGGACTGGCATAAGCCTATTCATGCAGATGTCTGTCAGGCAATTTCGCCGAAGTCCGTAGAAGACTCATGTCTGTTTACAGTTCAGCGCATGCCCGGACCGGTCCGTCCCAAATTTCGTTCCCCTGACGTTAACTAGAGAATTCACAACAATTGCTTAATATGTACATTCTGCAAAAACCATGTATAAATAATCAGTACAATGATATAACTTTTTTCTTTTTTTTCACACAAATAAAAATAAATTACAACTGGAACTGATTTCGAGAACTCCCTTTTGTTGAGGACATAATTTTCTGGTACACCGGTCATCACGCTGTGAGAAGAATGTCAGTGGCTGACTGGAAGTCAACCCTGCAGCCTGAACATTTGTACTTTCTCCTTTGGTTTTAGAAGCTTCATTTGTATGTTTCTCTTGGTAGATAGGTAGCTGTTTGTACCAGGACAATGGGCCGAGTGATGAAGGTGTTTCGGACTCTACGGAATCACTGGAAGAAGTCCACTTTTGCCGCTTGTGTTCTGTCTTATGGTGGTTACTGGTTTTACGGAAAGCACTGGTTAGTCAACCTTAGAGGACATTTTCATTATAGCTTGATCTCGATCTAATTATGACCTTAAATATTCATATTGGTATTTAGTATAAAATTTATGATGGCCCTGAATAATCCACTCAATGGTAGGTAAGGTGAAGATTATTAGGTTGAGGTAGTACTTGGCCATTACTGTTTTGTGCATGACTTTAAACGTTTGTGTTATGGGGTCTTTTAGATGCAGTGTGGCATGACGTCAGGTTGTAGGTGTTTAACTACGGTTCCATAAGCAAGTAGTAATACAGCTGAGTTATGTTTCATTCCACAGTGATAACGTTCTTAGGAGAGAGGCCTGCGAGGAGGCCAGGGTAAGAACGGGTTTTGCTTCAGATTTGTTTTCTGACCTGCATGCATCGTGGATTCTTTCTAGCCTATGCAGCATGTGTGTGGTTAGTGTTATGGAGTAATGTGCATGATGTTGGTGCTCAAAAGGTTAATGGAAAGGTTAAATGATGGTTATTTGCCTGGTGTGTATGTACAGGAATTTGGTCGGAAACTAATCGGACCTCAGGAGCCTCTGAAGAAAGCAACAGTAATCCTAAATCCTGCAGCATGCAATGGGTGAGAGTTTCTTGGCATCTCTTATTGCTGCACTCCCAAACAGGGGTCGTTTGCTAGGGAAACTGTTTTATTCGTGTTCATTACAGGACTTAAACCAGAATAAAAAATTAAGCCATTACTACATCTACAGCAGCAGAATACCTTAAACAGAAATTGATGGCTAAATATTGAATACACTGTCCTAAATGTATTCAATAATATGTTCCACTAAAATACAACTACATGCAAAGTAACTTAAATGAAGCTCGGCATCAACACAAAGTAAATTAAAGTTGCTGCTCTCAATTAAACTTTAAGGTGATTTGCTTTAGAAGTCAAAAAGTGGATAACATCACACAGCATCACTGCTGCTTGCAGGTCGCTGTTGGGTTTGTGATGTTAGTTAATTGCCCTTCAAACCTTGATGTCATGAAACTGTCCAGAGTGAAATGTGCAAAACAGGCATCAAGTTGTTTTAGATCCTCTCGTACATCCAAGGAATTTTCTGTTTAGCTACAGACTCATTTAAAGATGATCTCCAGCCATGCCTGTAGACAGTTCCTTAAAAAGGATATGGAAATGTTGACATTCCTTCACATTTGCATTTCTGCACATGCACCCTGCAAACATGCTATTGACAGCATAGCATGCAACGGCAACAAATTAAATTGGGGATTGTCCCCAAAAATCAGTCTAATTATCTGATACCCAATCCAGCTAATTTTGTTAATATCGAAAACAACGATGCATCCCTCGTACTAAAGTGACAGGACGTTGTTGGATTAAAATTTACAAAAACTGTCAAACTGATGTGGCTGAGCAATGCAGTGCTGCACTACACAATGTTATATAACATGACTAATAACATAAATAGTGTTCATTCCTTTAACCCTTTATGTCTTCTTTTATTAGAAAAGCCAACAGTCTGTTTGAGAAGAATGCAGCTCCTATTTTACACCTGGCTGGCGTGGAGGTTAAAATCGTAAAGGTACTGGATGTAGCTGATTATTGTGATGTCCTTTTCATTAGTGTTTATTAGAATAATAATTAATTGTTGCTCTTCTGTAGACAGACTATGAGGGGCAGGCGAAAAAGCTAATGGATCTGATGGAGCAGACAGACATGCTAATTGTGGCTGGGGGAGATGGCACACTGCAGGAGGTACAGCATGCTGGTCTAGTTTTACTGGAAATATTTGTCTTACATGCTTTTGTGGCTGGTAAAATGTTTTATGGTTTATGTTTTGTTCAGGTGATAACTGGCTTACTACGAAGAACTGATGAGGTATGTATAGGTGCTATAGTTGCTTGTGGCTGTTGCAAATGTGCACTGATATACATCTCTCTTCAAGAGATATGTGCTCCTTTGTTTTAATCCTAGGAAGCTTTCAGTAAGACGCCCATAGGGTTCATTCCTTTGGGCTGGCATAACTCCCTAAGTGAAAGTCTGCATCTAACTACTGACAACAAAGTCAGGTACGTAATCCTAATTCTGTACTCTCACTGTATTTATTTATGTTATATGAACATGTACGGATGTGGAAACTGGAATATGATTTTCTATTACTAAGGTTATTTACCTATGGAACAATATAATATTTGATGTTTTCCCCAAGAAACCTATATTATGTTTTGTATATTAACTTTTAAACAGGAGCATGTTTACCACTGTGTTACATCACGTTCATACAGGTTTGGTGACTGAAGAAATTTTTTGCCTTTGATTAGTTATGAAAGTCTTCAGCTGTACTCCTGTATGAAGCCTTCTTATTGTTTTTTGCTCTTTATAACGTGCCACATGTTTTCATAGATAGGCCAGTCTAGCACCCACACTCTTTGATTGCACAGCCATGATGTAATATGTGCATAATGTTTCTTGATGTTGTCATGTTAAACTAAGCATAAACTTCTTATTGTATGAATTTATTGGTACACTTACAGTTTATTGAAGCAATGTTTTATTCCTCCTGAAAACAATTTTCTCATGTATAACTGCATGTCTTTGGTGTGCCATGGAGAAAAGCAAAACTAGTGTGAAAAGGGCCAAATCTCTGTTAATTCTACAAAGACATTCTACAATGGCCTGTACAGATTAGTTGGCACTCCCTAGAAAAGATACTAAATTAATAGATCATAGTAATATTTTACCTAAACGTTTTCCTGAATTATTATCACATATTTCCTGTTCAAATTCAATTCTATAATCAGCCATGCAGCCTATTTAAATAGAGGAGAAGTACTCACTCTACTATTTGGTATCATCGCATGCCCACACTAAACATGGACCAGAGAAAGCAAGGGAGAGTTGTCTGAGAAGATCAGAAAGAAAATTCTATACACTCATGTTAAAGGTAAAGGCTATATGACTCCTAGCAGCTTGATGTTCCTGTGACTATATTACTGAGAAGTTTAAGTTCCAGGGAGCCATAGCCAGCTCTGTGGACTGCACGCGACCCCAGAACAAACAGAAGAATAGAGTGAATGGTAGACAAATTAAGAAAGGCCTCCAAAGAGGTACAAGCTGAAGATTAAGGTGCATCAGTGTATGACTGCCCCATCTATTGCTTTTTGAGTGACAATGGGATATGTGGAAGAACCAGGCGGAGGGGGAAAATCTAAAAAAGCCAGACTGGGATTTGCTAAAATTCATATTAACAAAACAAAATGCTTCTGGTACAGATGAGACAAAGCTGGAACTTTACATCAGCCCTGTGTTTCCATAAGACAAAAGGAAAGTATAACATACCTGCCGCCAAACATGGAGGAGACATGATTGTATTGATGTAATGAAATAGGAGGATGAAATACCTGAAATCGTTGCTTGTTGGGGAATGTTGTTTATAAATAGTTGGGTTATTTGTTGGTGTGTGGTTTTGAGGTTGATTAAGTATTAACTTGTCTTAGTACAGTTTTGTACACATTTAAAATACTGTCCCATAATACACGAGTCGTATAAATTTGGCTTTCAGGCGCATCACTTCAGCAACTCTGTCCATACTCAAAGGGGAAACAGTGCCACTGGATGTCCTTCAGATAAAGGTTTGCATGCTTTTCTGTAAGGTCATTTGTGTGCACAATATCACTCCTAGCCAAGTTAATTGTGTTATTCTGTCCTCAGAGCGATAAGGATCAACCAGTCTTCGCTCTCATAAGTTTACGTTGGGGTTCCTTTCGAGACATTGCAGCATCCATTAGCAAGTACGTTATCTAACTTGAACTGTATATAATATACAACTATAATTACTCCAAAAACTACATACATATATTCATTTAAATATCGTTTCCTTATCCTCTTTTATTTGTCAAGATATTGGTACCTTGGTCCATTGAAAACCAGAGCAGCACATTGGTTTAGTACGTTAAAGGTAGGTATTATTTTGCGTGTCATTTTTAACATGTAACTGAATCGTTCAGTCAAGAAAGCTAATTTTGCTAACAGTTCTGCTATATTTGTTGTGCGGTTTCGAGGTCAAGAATATAGTCAAGATGATTATCTCCTCTCACATATACCATATGTATTCCATAAGCTTCATTCTCTTATTCGCAGTATAGTATATCCCGACTCGCATACTAAAAGGCTTAGGCACTTAATCATACATTTTGAGTGGACTTTTACTGTGGACTCATCCGGAAGCGATCACAAATCACCTACTTCCATTCATCTGAAGTGTAACAAACTAGCTACTCCTCCAGTCCCAGGTGTAGGCCTTATCTGTTTTCTCTATGTTGGGGCTGTGAGTTATTGTTCAAGTGACCTTGGAGTTGCATACACACTCATCTGGAAATCTTTCAGTTTCTAAAGACCATATTTGAGTTTCCTTCCTCTTCATTATTAATTATGCATGTATTTTAACACTCCTTTGTTTATTCATATCACAATTTGGTGTCACCAATGAGTTGTAACTTCTTTTTCCCATGTTAACCAATGGAAGGCGACAATACCCCGTTGGGGAGATATATAACCTTTTGTAACTTGGTCAACCTATGGAGATCTCTGGGTATTTGCCAGGAGTTTCTCCCCGGCTGAAAGCTTTTCAGTAAATATATTGCTTTGGAGCATTAATTGTGACGCTTTTACTCATGTTAGAATATTGAGCGTTTTCTTCAGCTTCAGTTTTGCCCTGAATTGTCTGTGCTGTCTTCAGTTTTGTCTTCTGTATTTCAGGACTGGCCCCAGACTCGCCATGCTGCTCTCTCATGTCTTCCTCCCGTTCCTCGACCTCCGGATCTGCCTGTTGAAAAGCCTGCAAGACCCAATCTGCTGCACCGCATCTATCGCAGACTTCACAACTACTGGAACCCTCCCGTAGAAGGTAACAGTTGCTCTGTGTTCGTAACATTTCCCAAAAAGATCTAAGTGTTTGTGGTGCGTCATTTTACTCTCTGTGTTTTTATGATGTTTCAGAGCCTCCTGTAGCGCCAGAGCCAGAGCAATGGGAGGACAGGCAGGTCTCCACCTTGGAGCTTACAATAAGCACATATAACAGGAACCCTGTGAAAAAGGTGAGTGCTGCATGTTATTGGTAGATGGATGTTCCATTGTTTTCTTTGGAGCAGTGATGGAAATGTTTTTTTTTTTTTTTTTAACTCTTAGTATCGACTACTGTGGGACGAGGCTGGGATAGCCTTACATTTATAAATGCTTAGCCTACATGGTATTTCCAGATGTTCTTCAGATTTATCTTTCTCCACAGCGTGCAGATGACTTCATGGTGCTGTCTGTGGAACCAGACACACTTAGTGTTGGACAGTTCGTTACAGAAGGGTAATGCGTTACATAAGCTGTTTTACCCTTTAATTGATGGTGTTGGTTAAACTTGGGATGGCTTTCATGTGCAGTTTGTTTGTTGGCGTTTGTATGCAGAACTAAGAAAGCAGAGAAACCACTGGAGTGCACAGCAGACGCACTTCAGATAGAGGCCAGCGCATGTCGTGTCACTTTGCCTCAGGTATGTATAGATTGTTCTTTTATAATAATAACAATAATAATAATAATAATAAATATAGCCGCAAGCGGCAATTGAGGGTCCTAGCACGTCATAAGTCCACTGAAGCCTTTTGGACCAGCAAGGCCTCACAAGGCCTAAAGCAGTTCGGACCTTGTTTCTAGATCTATAAAGATAATACAGGTTTAACAGCTCAGGCAGTTCTCATGTCATTAGGAACCATGTCATTCGTTTGTATTTATCAAAAAAGGAACATCTCACTTTCAGCTCAGTGTTGTAGAAGCCCACTGAGAACTGTTCAGCTGGTTTTAAACCCTTGAGGCCTCAGAAGGCTTAAAGTGGTTTGGACCTTGTTTACAGACAGAGAGGTAAAACTTATAGGAAGTGGGAGTTTATCTTCAGGTCTTCATTCACCATAAATAATCAGCAGTGGTCTATTAACATTATAGAGGCTGAGGCTTATGTGTACAGGCCCTTATAGCATGAGGAGCAATTGTGGCACACAGAAGTGAGATTAAAGGCCTTAGAATAAATCAGAAAGCATTGATCAGGGGCCTGAGACACACTTGTGTACCAAGTTTCATTGAGATTGACCTTTGACCCTTGCTTTTATAAGCTGTAATTTCTGAACAAATACGTGAAAATAGCAGAGCTATTCTCTGACACAACATGTAATTACAAAGTTGTGCAGTACTGAGAGCTGAATCAAATGACATCAGGAGTTTGTCTATAGACTGTGTAATAACATTGTAATAAGCGTTTTAGTGATTTTAAGTGTTTTTTAGGTGCTATAGCGCCCCCTAAAGGCCAAACTGCAGCAAACTTTGTACATCTCAACAGAGTCTTGATTTGTACATGCCTGTAAAGTTTTGAGTCAGTCTGAGTAATGGCTGAGGAGTTGTAACGAAATAGGCTGTAAATTCCAAGGCCGAAGTGGTTTGTTGATTTATAGAAGCCATGTTAAGTAAAAAAGTCAACTTTTTTTTGATAATTATTTACCTAGAGACTCCACAGAGTATTTTAAGACCAGTTTGGAATGGCTTTGATCAAAATCCAGGGACTAGTTTGAAAAGTAGCATTTTTAAACATTTATTGATTAAACAATAACTATGGATTTTTTTAACACAATTGTATTTGCAAAATTGTTTGGAACACTCCAGTGCATGAAAGTAATGCATTTATTTGCATTCGGGTCAAATTTATCTGAGATATACTTGATTTTCCAAAATAGCGCCACAACTTATAAAACCCTTGGTTTTATAAGCTGTAATTTCCGAACGAATAGTTAGCAGAGCAGTAGTCCATTTTCTGACACAACATGTAATTACAAAGTTGTGCAGGAATAAGACCTGAATCAAATGACATCAGATGTTTGGCTATACATTGTGTAATAACATTGTAATAAGCATTTTAGTGATTTTAAGTGTTTTTTAAGTGATATAGCGCCCCCTAAAGGCCAAACTGCACCAATTTTTGTACATCTCATCAGAGTCTCAGTTGGCACATGTCTGTAAAATACTGAGTTGATCTGAGTAAAGACTGAGGAGTTATAGCAATATAGGCTGTAAATTCCAAGGCCGAAGTGATTTGTTGATTTATAGAAGCCATGTTAAGTACAAAAGTCAACTTTTTTTTTGATAATTATTTACCTAGAGACTCCACAGAGTATTTTAAGACCAGTTTGGAACGGCTGTGGTCAAAATCCAGGGACTAGTTCGAAAAGTAGCATTTTTGAACATTTATTGATTAAAAAATAACTATGCATTTTTGTAACACAATTGTATTTACAAAGTTGTTTGTAATAGTCCAGTGCATGATGTTAATGCATTTGTTTAAGATTAGGTTGGAATTTCTATGAGATATACCGGATTATCCAAAATAGCGCCACCTAGTGGCCAAATCTTTTGAAATTTTACTGGCTGTTGCAAAGTCCCTCCAAAGACATACCAGTGAAGTTTCAGGCTGATTGGTTAATGTTAAGCCTATCAAATGCCTGCGGAAAGCTGATTGGCTAATGGCGTCCATAATTTTTAATGTATCAAATTGTCCTTAAAGATTCACTTATAGACTGTGTCATAGATGAAGTGTGCAAAGTTTCAGCTCGATCGAACTTGCGGTTGCTAAGAAACAGTTATGTAGCATTTATAGCGCCCCCTATTGATGTAAATGCGCCAAATTTGATAAGCCACCTCAGAATCATGTCCTGAACCAATTTCCAAAGTTTCACATTTTTTGGATGAAGCATGTTTGAGTTACAGAATTTTTTATTAATTAAGCATTTTCTCGAAAGGGTTCATTTGCATATGGCGGCCATTTTGTTTACAAAAGTCAACATGTTTTTGATAATTATTAAGGATCAGTGTCTGGAGAATTTTTTGTGATTTTTTTCAGAATTTTCGGGCTTAAACCCTAAGACTAGTTTGCAAAAGTAGGTTTTGCATATTATGCTAATTAGAAAAAGATCTAAGTAGGCGGAGCTTAATGGTCCAAATGGCAAAGTGATAACCCAAGGAATAAAAAAAAACGTGTTTTGGTTTGCTATAAGGCCAGTTGGTGCCATTCTTTGTGGCTGAGTCATTTCATTTCCCCCCTACTGTACCTTCAGTCCAAGGCCTTACGGTTTTTGCTCTACGACGCGTTTCAGCCGGGAAAAAGAGTAATAATAAGAAGAAGAAGAAGAAGAAGAAAAATCCTAACAAATACAATAGGGTCCCTGCACTACGTGCTAGGACCCTAATAATGATGATGATGGTTTTGTTTATGATATAAAGAACTTATTTCTGCAGTCATCAGGGTAAAAAAAAAAAACAGTAATAGGGGGTTAACAATGCAATAAAAACCAATAGTCTGTAAATGTAGAACTTCAGACTGCACCTATAAGGTAAAGACAATGCTTCCCATTAAGGAAAGCTGCTGTAGAGTGAGGAAACCTGGAGCATGTTAGAGATAGATATTTGTATCTGCTTGTCAGCTCAGTTATTAGTGTATAGTTTCATTCGGATACTACATTGTCTCCTCCAAGCCTTTCCCATTTATTACTGTGTTGTTCATGTCTCCAGGAGGGTGCCGGCTTTTTTGACATTGACAACGAAGCGTTTGAGGCCATGCCAGTAGAAGTGAGGCTGTTGCCTCGGAAACTACGATTTTTTTGCAGTGCAGAGCGCCAAGAGGAACTGGCACAGGTGAATTGAAGAGGTTTCTGGATTTTTTGGACTTTTAACCACACAGTGTGTGCATTCACTGTAAAGATGGAAGCATCAGGTTACATGAACTTCATGAACATTTCAGTGGAGACCTCAAACGAAGTTACTGGATGGATAAATCGTTTCTTCTGTAGATCCAAGAGTTGTTAAAAACACTGGGGCTGCATCCAAACTTCTTTCCTGTCTGCTTGCCTTGATTTTGCCTGATGATGGTGGATACAAAGGTGGTTGGCTTTGTTGTTATATTTATTAAGATCATGCAAACTCAATATGAGTAAGAGTCATTCACCTATTTGTATGTAGTCTAGTTCTGTGACATCTGTGCATACTGAAACTGCTTAAAACTCCCCTGAATTCAATGTGGTTTACACATGAAAGGACCAAGAAAGAAAGGCTTTCATTACTTCCTGTTCCATAGTAACATTCTCTTCAATTAAATGGACAAATGTCTGAACCTACTGTTGAAGTGAAGTTGTATTTAAAAAGCTTGAGACTCTGTCATTAAGCTCTGTTTTTGTAAGAGTCAGAAAATCATACATTACATGCCACAACCAGTAAACAGAGAAATTTATTATGTCCAAATGGCAGTATATAAGAATCACTGGCTGAAAACCAAGAGACACATGCTGTTACAGAATGTGGTGCGACAGAGACGTGTTTTTGATGTAAGCAGAGTGGAACATTCATCCAGTGTGTGTGCGACAAAACAAAAACATCTGTTTGATTTAACAACCATACATGATCGAGGATTCCAATTCCGCAAAATGTTACACGGCTCGTTACTGTACATTCTCTTTTCAGCTGTTAAACCACACCAGAAAGAGCTCTCAAGATTCAGTGATTTAAAAAGAAGGACAAACACAAGACATCACGTTATCATTTCATTCACCTATCTTCTATGGACAAATTTAACAGTAATGTGTATACAGTTACTTACTATAGTAAATTAAATAGATCATGTTTCATAAAACACCCCGACTGAACCCTTATCTCTCCATTTCGTCCCTAGTCAGGTAATGAGTGCCTGCACTCATTAATAAAAATAGAGATTAAACTAATTGCTGTCTACTATGTAATTGAGTGTGGTGCAGTGTTTTGTTGTTGTTTGTTGTTACATTGAAAAACAGTGTAGCAGAAGTTAAAATGGTGCTACCGTTTCTTCAGCTGATCTCTCATTTGCCATATTTTCTGAAAGGTACTGTCAGTGATCAAGACTAGGCCTTCGGCAGCATCTTACTTACTGAGTTAAGTAGGAAGGAGGAGGAGGAGGGGTTTACACTCCACATATATCCACATTCAGTTGACAGGGCTTATCTTTCAAGGTGGTTATAAAGTCTATTGGTTGTAATTGTTTGGGGCTTGAGTGGCATAGTCCATATGTGTAGTATAATCTCAAAAAGCCTTCTAATATCACAGTGAAGGAGAACATTTGTGTTTTGTTGTGCATCTAATATATTTACAGTTATTTTTCACATCCTCTACCTTTTAGTGCACAGTTTCTATTAACTGTTTTATAACATATTGTGAAAATTAAATGTCTTATACGAAGAAATGCAGAAGTAAATTGTCTGTATAAAACATGTTCACTTTGAAAAATCAACAAAACCTAATTAGATTGGGCATGTCCAAACTGTAGCATATGTATTAATTAGGTTTTACAAAGCCAAGAATTTTGATCATCTTTCAAGGTCATTGAAGAGCCTGCACAGCTACTTAACACAGAGCCAGCAAAAACAGGGTAGTTGGAAAGACAGCCCTACTAAAACATATGGGCTCAGGGGCTTATCCCCAACTTGTTAATACCCCCAAGATCAGCAGCCTCTAAATTATGAAGCCTCTAAGAGTCTTTGTTAGTGAGTCGGAGGCTTCATACTCTCACAGCCACACAATGTCTAGTGATAAGCATGGGCTAGCTTTTCTACTATGCCAAAGTCATGGATTACAATTAATCTACAGTAATCAATATTGAATCAAATTTATGATGGTCCCACCCGCCCCCCTGGGAACACCTGCTAAGCTGGCCAGCCGGCTGACAGAATCTATCCCTGCTGAAAAATATTTAGTCAAACAAAACATTACATTACAAAGATGGAGCCCACACATACAGAAAAATACACTCAGTTAAGGTCGTAAACAAATGATACAGCATTCACTGGTGAGACTTGATAGTCACATTCATGTTCTTCCCCTCAAGAGTGAAATGAAAAACGATTCAAAAGCTTCACAATACATATCTGTGTCAATATGCACAAGCTGTGCATACTGTGGTGCAGCAAAAATGTACAGTAATTTACAATCAATACTAACAGTGACACGCGAGGAAAGCCCTGTACAGCACAAGTACATATATACCTCTTTCTGTGCATCATTACTATTTAGACATAACAGACCTGGTCACATTATAAGTTATTACTATAATAGTTATATTATAAAGGCCCCAATGACGGCCTGGTCACGAGGGCTTTAGAGCAGGGTGAGGCAAAAGATGATCAGATAATGAGCTAAGAAGCAAGAAGAACCTAGTGAACTTCCTTAAGCAGGAGCTGCACTGACTATTAACAAAATCTGCAATGGTAAAGATGTAAACAATGTGGTTCAGAGTGGTTAAAACAAAATACTCGTTCTATGTTCCAGAGACTGAACACTGAATCAGAAGCATTCACAGTGGTAGTGTTAGGAATAAGACCACTGTAAAGACACCTGTGTTTGTAAGTTTCTCTACAATGCACAAATACGCTCTGCCAAAATTGATGAAATCTGGCTTGGTGATATCAAGGGTGACATCTAAGGAAACTGTTTGAGCTGCCCTGCTCTACAGAGTGACGTGATTAAAGCGGTATCGCACAGTATGCAACTAATCCAAAGTGGTTCCTACTGATTGCTGCAAATGTGTAGGGGGAATATACAGTAGTTGAGATATCGGTGTCTTTAGGGAATGCTTTACAGTATAAAGTACCAAGGTGAAGCAAGGCAAGAAAATCCATAGCCACAGCGAAGCCACAATTCGAAAACTCAAATCTCTAAAAGTTTGAATAATACTTTCCCTCAAACTTACTACCTAAATGCATTCCCTCTTTCACCAAAATGAATCCTTGTAGCAGGAGTGACAAAAATACAAACAGCATCATTGAAGCGAGAGAGGCAAAGATGGTCAAACTTTTGGATCTTAGGCTGTTGTGAAATCAAAACCATCATTCATCCAATTGAGGTTGCTGTTTTGCAGGCATTGATTTGTGACCTGGTTATGGTAAAGTCAAGTAAATAATGCAGGGAATTACGGAAATCCCCAGTCACAGTATGATATTATGACATACATACTTATGATGATGTGGGCAGACATTGCCATGTTGTTTACATTCCTTCACCAGACAGGATACCAGTTGAGCGCAAGGATGAAAGTGGCTCCATTGCTGGACTCCTTTGTGTTTAGTCTCTGGGCTCCAGATGAAGCACATTCGAAACCCAGCAAGGGACATTACATCAGATCCCCAAAACAGCGCTGGCTAGAAGAACAAAGTCGCAATTGAGCTCCACACTTTACAAGCAGTAACAAAGAGGCACAGAGATCAGTTTTGTCAAATTTCAGGTTGTGAGAGTAGGCGCAGCATGGAAAGAAACCCAGGAGTGTCTGGAAGGATATTAAGCAACAAGCACACGTACAAACACACTCATACAGACACACAAGCAGAGGGGGTGTGTGAAGGCAGCAGAGTGTACCAAAGCCTGAAGGACGGACAGTGCCCTGGGGCGTTGGCAGTATCAGGGCGTTCCAGCAGTGCGGCCAGGGGTCAGTACTGGCTCCTTAAACACCCAAGCCAGGGGAAAAAAAGACAGAGAGAAAGAGAGAGGAGGGGGTCAGGCAGTGTGTTCCAGCCCAGACAGGCTAGGGGCTCCAGAGAGAGCAATAGAGATTAAAGAGCGAGAGCACAGAAGTCTCTCTGGCCTTACGGGCAGCAGGGATTGTCGATAACCAGCATGACGTCAATGCCATAAACCTCCAGCAGGTCCACCAAGAATCCACGGTCACCCTGTGGGTCCAACCCCATGGCTCTCACATGCTCGGTGGTCAGGGTAGGGTCAGCGCTTCCTGCCACCTCCAACAGAGTCTGGAAGATGCGGTTATTCTGCTCCATGAAGAACCTGGTATGGAGGGGGAGCAGGTCATTTACACCCTGATCCACATTTAATCTTGAATCTCTATTTCAGGGAATAATAATCTGGCATTTTCATGAGATTACAACACTAGAGGTGGAAACCATCCGCAGTGAGACTCCAACTGCAACTTCTGGGGTGGAACAGAAAAACCGAATAAGAAGCTAACATCAGGTTTGTGCTATGAGGTGGTTTTTGTGGAGTCACAAGGAGGTCCAGTTTCCAAAAGCTTTTGGTATATTTAGCTTCTAGTAATGTACTGCTGAGGCTCATTTGTCCAGAAATGTTAAATTCATAAATCAGCTGTCGTATTGATTTGAGTACACTCTTTTCGCTTCTCTGCCCACATTCCCCTTTGGTGCTTATGTGTTGTGAATTCCCTTATACTTGTCTTTGTGATTCTTTGCTGAAATACCAAACTGTGCTCCAGAAAGAGGTGACACTGTATTCTACTATACCTCTTTGACTTGTCTGCATGAGTTAAGACCTGGATGCAGTTTGGGCAGCTTCCAAAACTCCCAGGCCAGTTATTGACATTTTTGGCATGGTGTTCTGAAAACTGTTTGGGAGACTATTATCAGTGTCTGTTAACAACATTAGCCTCATAGCTACAGTAATATACTACAGAAGCAAAATTTTGACATGAGACATGTCTTTGCTGATCAGCTGCATTTTGCAAGTGGAGGATCATGTGAATAAGATTCTTCATCTAATTATTCCTCGACAAGCAACAATTCATATGAAGAGACTTTGGCACTCGGCACTTACAGAATAAAAAGGTCTTCCTCATTAGTGGTGCAGTCTCCATCAACCTCCTGAGAATATAGCAACAATTGCCTGCAAGGACATGAACACCATTACCAATGTTGTACTTAAATCAGTTTCCTCAGGTTAATTGTTAACCACATGACTAATTCATCATTACAGAACTGTAGTACATTTGGTTATGACAACACTGCAAAACCACCCTTGCAAGAGACTTCTGTGTCTAAAAGATATGTACTCCTCTAAGTCTTCCTGGATGGCTGTTAAATATGTAAATGCATGTGAGTTTATGCAAACAAGGGCCATAATTCAGGTTGGTTGTACTACACCATGCATACTGCTGTGTTTTAGTTAGTGTCATAAATAAGCTTATTTGCCTTATTAAAGTATTGGTGCTTTGTGAAGGTGCAGTACCTCTGTTCACTGAGCTTGCGATACTTCTCCCGGTCTGCACTGTTGATTCGGAGCAGAGGCTGCAGGCTCTCTCTGTGAGTTTTCACATTCTGGTTGTCGATGTAGACGTCATACAGCTCTTTTTTCTCCTCAAAGATCTTCTCTGTGGTGCCTTGGCGTGCACACACATTGAGGAACACGAAAATGGATTGTTATTAAATCTAAGCAGTCATGGTAAAGAATCAGGTCACCCTCTTTTTAAAGTTATTCATTGGTTTGTCATAATAAAACAATTATTACACAGACCCTTAAGTACTAAATGTAATAGCAAAACGTTTAGTATTTAATGTGTCTGCCCCTCTTACAAGTTGGTTGTTTCAAGTAGTCCCAAATGCATGATGCTGCAGTCTGGGCTCTGGGGTGGCCTGTCCATTCTTCTGACACTGTGAATTATTCATTTGAACGAGGCATGATAGTGGGTGCCTGATGAATGGGCCGTTTCATGTCCGGAGCTGTGTGAGGATTTAACATTCCTTGATCCAAAGTGTCATGGGTGTACCAGGAATAAGTCATAGGGAACATAACCACCCACCGTATATAAAGCAGTGGCTGGGCACAGGTGTTTAATTACTGTGGCCGGTGGTAGAATTGTTCAAACAAACATACAAACTCTAGAAGAAAACACATCCCCATTAAATGCAGGAGGCTCCACATGCAGGTCAGTGCAGCATTCTTTAGCTTCCATGGGATGTGGGAGCAGAAGACTACCAGAGTACCTCTGCTAACACCACTACACCAGACACAGTGCCTAGCCTGGGCTTGTGAGGTTGCTAACTGGAGGACTGTCAAAAGGTGGCAAGTCACAGTGCCAGTAGTTTTGGGCTGATGATGGAGTTTGTGTGTGGCACAGACCCTATGAAGCTATGGACCCCAGTTGTCAACAACGTACTGTGCAGGCTGGTTGTGGTTCCACACTGGTGTGGAGTGTGTTCTCAGGGCAAGGGTTTGGTCCACTGGTCTGCCTAAATAAGTCTTTGACTGGTGCCTGCTATGTTTCACTTTTTGGTGACCAGTCGTAGCTCTCAATAGACTTTGTGTACCCTGACAATAATGGAGTATTACAGCAGGATAGTGCACTGTGCCATTGAGCCAGTGTTGTTCAGAGTTTGTTTGAGGAACAGTTCGGAGGGTTCTGACGTATCGTGTGTCCTGCATGTTTGAGAGACATGAGCCCAATGAGCCTGGCTAAGCCATGTCACTACAGTAATGTATAACAGTTTGATGTGGATTTTTTTGTCAGATGAAGTGGAAAATGCATGTCAGACACTTTTGCTAAAGGCTGTCTATGACATCTAACTCACTGTGCAATAAATAAATAAATAAATAGAAAAATAAAAGCAGCTTTAAAGTTTTTTTAAACTTTAAAGAGGAACTTACAAGCCACATAGGACAGCTCTGTCTCCAGAGCTGTAATGTCAGCCACGTTGATGTAGAAGAAGGGGCGGAACTCTGGCACAGAAGCACCAATTCCAGGTATGGACACATTAGCGAGGCAGCAACAGCAGTATACTGAAATACATGGAAAAGGCAAAGAAGCAAATCACAAACTGCAAATCATAAAAAAGAAAAAGGGACTACAAAAAACAAACAAGACATAAAATATAATAAAGATGCTACAAGACCAGAAGAAGACCAGAAGTTTTTGTAGTATTAAATAAAGCCTGATAGACTAAACAATGAAAGAAGTCTATAGCTTTCCAGATATATTCAAAACATTTTTACAGACAGAATCACCAAAAGTATACTATACATGTTACAGTTATGCAAATTAAATATGTTCAGTGTTTTATTGTGCTGGAATTGTTTTCTATTTTGTGGTCAGAAGATTTTTTATATATATATCTACAGCATTTAGATGAATAGATTTGCATAGGACAGAAGCTTGTCTGGTTTAAACATAATAACAACATTAAACATAACTGTATCAAATTATATGGGTTTTACCTAAATGTATCATATTTTAGTAGGACTGAATAATTCATATTTTATACCAACATCACAATTTGAAAGGATAGAATTTTAATTATATCTTGCTCATAAAACTGCATTTGTTCAATCCCCATTAAACTTCAACCCCACACCCTCTCATACAAATAAATACATTTTGTTTATATAAGTTTGTCTGTCATTTGATAAGTCCATGTCTCACCCCGGTAGCAGACCACACCAACGGGCGGAGGGGAGAAAATGAGGATGCGCTTCCTCAACAGGGCAAACTTCCACAGTACCATAATCTGCTCACCGAAGAAGCGGATGAACTGGGACATGCAGCCAGCAGGATGTGTGATCTGACAGGATGTGAACAAAAATGACCGCTGTGAGAAATCTGATATGGAAAGTCACATAACTCAAGCTCAGTTACAAAACAACAATGTGCATGAAATTACCTAAGACTGCCCACACAAAACCATAGGCAGAAATTTAAACAGACCTCTGTTCAACTAATCCAAGGGTATATGATCACATATATATAGGTGTGATCTAGCACCTTTATTTTTAGCCAAACTCTTATCACTGCAGTATGGCACCAAGTAGTACAGGGCAATATGTATACTGGTTACCAAACATGCCAATTCCTGTACTATATATACACACATAAGACACTATGGTGGGCTGTGCTTGCCACAGCAATGGGATTCAAGTTAGGACTTTGTAATCGTACCTTGGTATGGCTAGTAAAACTAAACCCAGGACAATTTGGTTAACTGGTTTAATTTAGTAGCTAAGGGGAATTATTTTTTCACTTAGGGTCAAATAGGGACAAGTAGCAATTTTCCTTCAATAAATAAAATAATTATTTAAAAATTGCCATTTTGTGTTTACTTGGGTTGTCTTTGTCCAAAATAAAAGTATATTGATTATCTGAAACGTTCAAGTGTCACAAATATGCAAAAATAGAAGAAACTATGGAAGGGGCAAATACTTTTTCACAGCATGGTATATACCCAAGTCAATAGTAATCTGAATTACACCATGACAGAGACTTTTGGCCTTTTTACCCAGCACTATCACCAAGGCATGACAAAACAGCAGCATTTCTAGAGTTTATTCGATTTGGCATGTTCACAATAGAAGGCCATATGGAAGTAAATCAAATCTTAACCTGGGGCAAAACCCTGGGCACTTTGGTCTGACTAGACAGATTTTTGCCATACTTACAATCGTAAAGCACATTAAAATGTCCTGTGACCAATGTGACCTTAAATTTGCAGCCTGAGTTTCATCATGAGGTCAAACTAAAAGCTTACTACTGACAACACAATAACGAGCACGAGCAAACAGATCCAACATTTAAACAGTACACTATTCTACTGTATGTCATCTTACCTTCATCTCTGGATGCATGCAGCGGTTTACCATGGTCCCTAAGTTGCTGGTGGGGCAGACCGTGACCAGGCCATTTCCTCCAGGGGGGAGCACGGCCTTCTTATCCTCATAAAATGCCTCTAGTGGAGAGTACTGGCCTGGACACTGCAGCTGGTGTCTGTAGGCAAACACAGATAGCATTTTCAGGTCATATATGAATAACGATCATATAAGTAGCTTAATAATTAACTGAAAATAGGTTTCAATGAGAGATAAAGAGGCAGGTACAGGTTACTGAGGTTTCACTAAAGGTGTCCAAAAAGGATTTATTACGTTTACATGAATAACAAAGTAACAGTACTGCTGTGCACACTGTTGAGTGGACCAGATTCTGAAGAGTCCTACAGATTTAATGAGTCAAAACATCTTATGACATCACTTGCGTCTTAGAGCCTATGTTTAATAGATGAGAATGTCACAAATATAGAAACAGGGGGGTGGGTGAAAAAGAAGTAGGGAGGCATGATGAGCGGCAGTGTGAGGAGAGATTGAGAAGATGACAAAGAAAAGGCGGGGGACAAGCAGGAAGTCAATCATATTTAGAGCAGGAAAACCAACGTGTCTTTCTCCGACACAAAGCCTTGTTGGATGCTGTCATTAGTGGATATTCAAGAGCACTTACCGAACTTGGTTCTCAAGGAAGTGCATGTAGCGGTACAGCAGGGTGTATGACGGAGATAGAATGCCTACAGACTTCATGCGTGCTCCTCTCTCTAGCTCACTTTCCACTGGCATATTAGCAAAGCACGCCAGCCCAAAGTAACAGCCTTTCCGGAAATATCTGAAAACACATGCATCACTGACTGTATAGCATCAAAGTTTTCTGTCCAGTTCAATTATTGAGACACAAATCAAGTCATTTAGAGTGGTGTGATGTAAAATGATGAATTGTACAGTGGTGGTAATAGAAGTCAGATAGAGGCCACAATGTCACAAATATTGCTACTATTGCTATTGCCTTGGGTCTGTTACATGTACCTCTGAATACTATACTAGTACAGCAAAAAAATAAAAAAATAGCAATGCTCTGCCTTTGCTACTTTAATAAAGTTCTAGGCAGAAATCCTCATAAAACTATGGTACAACTTCTCAGGCATCGGACAGTGCATCCGTAACAATTTCATGTAAAAGCTTTCTGTGAAGTTTTAGCTTCTATCACCACCACTGTATAATTCAGACTCAGTATGTTTAGCTTAGAATAGAGCATTTGACAACTCACCACCATAAATGTGTCTGTACATATTAATGGCTTAATTACTGGAAACAAGATAGATGATGGCAAACGCTGCTCTCATTATACACCATGCATTATCAATCTGTATTGTCTGTGTACAAGACTACTACATTCGAGACATCAAATCATGTAATTACATGAAATCATTCGCAATTCGATGAGAGCCGCTGGCCATAGACTTGAACTCCACCCCATCTAGGTTCACATCCTGAGGTAAGCACCACTCCACCATGTTTCCTGTCAATGACACCAGTACAAACAGTGCAAACTGTGAAACTGCAGGTCCAAACATGCATCCACATACTGAACGCAACTTGCAAGGCAAAGTTAAACCACCTCGTCATCCAGACTTTCTGAATATAACATATACAGTACAGTCATTTCAAAGAGGAACTCCAGCAGTGTGTATTACTCATCTGGATGACCTAAAACTACCACCAAATTCACTTCTCTTGAAATGACAGCATGTCTTGGACCAGTGCTTGACCAAGTGAATGTAAACAAACGTGAGACATGTTCAGTACAGATACACACACCCCTTCCAGAACAACTTAGAGCATTAGAGGAGTGTAAATAGTACATTTAAAGGGAGATAACTGCTTTTAAGCGCCTAATAATGTCTCCATTGACATGATGCATGTCAGTGTTGATTAAGGTACCCTGTATTACTAGCAGTGACACTGCCAATGGTGTAGACTCACCTGATCTCGTGTCGAATGTCACCACGAACACAGCCACGATCTGGTCCTTCTCCTCCCATTCAGCGGCTCGACGGTCTTTAACAGAGAGTCCAGTAAAAGCGCAGTCTCCCTCCTCGTCGGTGGCTCCAGCATCCCCCTCAGGCCCGGCCTGTGTTGGAGGAGAGTGCGGGCTTCTGCCTCTAACAGCTGTTCCGCTGCCCGGAGCTCCAGGGCTGAAAGCCCAGCCCGAGCCGGCGCCCTCCCATCCCTGAGGCCGGCACTTCGACGGATCGGAACTCACAGAGTCCGGCGGGTCCAGACAGGGGCCGCTGGGGGGTGGTTGGCCAGGGGGAACCTCCTCCCAGTCCAGCAGCGGAGCACGGTCAGACTGCTCCACCATTGCTGTCACCGCGGGGGGAAACAAAAGAAGCCTCACCGGTACAAACGCGCTCGGTCGGTTCGCCTAAAACAAACCCGGGTCTCTTGCTGCTTTGAAACAAAGCATGTCTGCGGCTCGGTGGCGTGAACACTGTATATGTCTATGTGTGTGTGAGGAAGACGGAGAACAGTCGCGGCCACTGTTTTGATGACGTCGTGCGCTTCCGCTCACGTGTTACAATCGCGAGCGACCCTGCCTGGCGTCTCGTGACATCACTCAACACGAATTGGCTTCTCAGGTCCCCCAATCACACAACATATAAGAGAGGTGAGGAGAAGTACAGAAGACCAACCACCACATTTGTTGTCAGGGTCTTAAAATAATGACTAACTGTGTCGAAACACTGACGTGGTATCTCAAAATACAGATTTACAGAAACACAGGCGGCCATTGTTAACCGTTTAAATGTACATTTAAAAATATTGGGGGGAAAATGTCATTATGATGAACCCTGTCAGTCACGGGCCCTTTGAATCGTCCTACCCGTACATAACCACCAGAAGTGCACCTGTAAATGCTAAGTGCTCTTTATGATGCGGCATGTCATTATAAATCCACACTTCCACCAGAATTCACGAGCGAGGACACCATAAATATAAAATATTTGAATATCCGATTTTAGTATCTTAATTTAACACCAACAAGATTTGGCGTCTGCTCTACTGGTAAAGAGGGCGTGGCCCGCGATTAACAAAAAACGCCTAAAAATAAAACTATTGGCCTAAATAGTTGAGTGACACCTTACGCAGACCGCCCATTAATCTCTACAATAAACGCAGCCTCTAAGTGGGGGCAGGCTGGTGGCTTTTTAGAGGAATCAGGGCCTGCAGCGTGGCGGTGGCTCCTGCTGCATGGGGTAGGTTAGCTCAGCTCGAGCAGGCCGAGGATTCGGTGAGTCTTAATGGTTTTAAGACAGTATCACTCAGATGCCCATTTCACTTTGTCTTCCATCTGGCATATATTTCACTGATTCTGACTTTATAGTTTTGTTCACTCTGGTTCCTTACTGAACAGTGATTCTTACTATCATGAACTGGCAATTAAAGATCCCTCATCCCAAATCACAGAGGCCTTTCCTCAGACGCGTTTGTTTGCATTTTGCGTCCTAGTAAAAGTGGCCTGTAAAGCTTTACGCTTGATTTACAATTGCATTAAAAACACATAACGAAGTAATGGTGCTGTTTGCTGGGTACTCCAGTCAAAGTACTCAACATGTGTAGCCCTCTCAAGATCTCTCCAGACCACAATGTTGTCCGTTGTTAAAAGCTGAATTGCACCCTCTTGTAGTGGTCAAGGATGGCGACGGTGAACGAGAAAGCAATCCAGCAGCATCTGAACTTCTCGAGCTGTGGAGAGGAGGACAGCAGTGACAGTAGTGTAGAAGACTGGGCACCTGTAACTGTAACACTAAGGAGCCCCTCCTCTGCCTGTCGGACCCCCAGAGTGCAGCGCCACCGCGCCAAGACTGTCGCTGTGTCCCCATCCGCACCCACCTCCCCTATACCCTACTCTGCTTGGAGGAAGCTTAGGCTCTGTGACTCTCCTAGTACTCCCAAGGTAGCAGGGCAGCACTTTTTAGAACGGTTTCACACAGTAGTAGTGGGAATCTTGGTGATCCAGCTGGGTGACATTAATTTTGGTTTATCTCCCTTCAGAGTCTCCTTTCTAAGTCAGCCTTACCCTACTCGAGCAGCAAGCCATGTCGTAGCCAGAGAGCCCTGTGTCTGCCCAAGGCCTCTGACCGTGTACCTGCAGTGAACATTAACCCTTTCACTCCAGACACAGTGAGGAGGAACAGCGAGCACTGTAAGCGAAAGAGCTGTAGGAGCGATGGTGATGATGAGGACGATGGACCCAGGTACAACAACCTTCTCTAAAGGGGGGGCAAGTAATTCATGAAATGAAGATTTTGTGTCTGCAATGGTGGTGTCCTGATTCAGTATTTACCCTGAAAATGAGACCCTGAAAATGAGTTTTGTGGAACTTCCTTTTTTTTCAGGTTATGTAATTATTAAGCAATTCTAATAATTGAATGGCCCAGTGGTGTCTACTGGATACAATGATGCTGTGTGCATAGAAACACGAGGCTAAGACTATGACTATGTCCCCAGCCAATACGGTAGCTGCTAGTAGATGGCTAGGCAAGGTCCCTACTAAGTTTCACCCAATTAGCTTCATAATTCTATGTTTAATTTGAAAACAAAGCCGTTTAAAATCCTTTTAAACTTATTGACTCAAATGTTTAAAGAGGTGGTAATTATAACCAGATATCAGAAGAGCTCTAATTGCTAAATAATTTTAAAACCTGAATCATGAGTTTATGAAATGGTTGCAAATGTGATGACATCAGTTTTACAACAGTGTAGAGAAGGTTTTAGGAACTGGTCTAAAATGTACTTTAAAAACTCATTCATGGTGGAGAGGTAAATGCAGGGCATATTAAGGTATAATGGTCTGCAAGGTCAAGATCTTTAGGTCTTCCACCATTTTGCGGTTGTAGACGAGTCACGTTTTTTGACACGGTGTAGTTGGAAACTGGCATGTTGCGTTGTGGCATTTTGATTACTAAAAATGACCATATAAAAACAGACATGTAGGTTCAGAGCTGGTTTGGCTGTGTTTGCGTTGTAGATGTTGTGACCCCAGGGTCAAACCACTGCAAGTCTAAAGAAATCTTGAATCTATAGGGTCTCTACAGAGAGCCATTTTTCTTTTTCTTTTTGACAAATTCATGTCAAATTATGCAGAAATGTCCATCTTTGGAACTTCTTTAAGCCCAAGTCAGTCAAGATGAAGAGATATTCAAACATGGCGATCTCTAGTATGTCTCATGTTTGTCTGTACAGGTCAAAGGAGACTCAGACCTCATCTGAGGATGAAGGCTATTTCCTTCCATCAAAGGTATGTTGTTGGATGTTTCCAGAACCCCCCCTTGATCTTTTATTGTTGATCTGAAAAGAACTGACCATATACAGATGAATCCCATCATCAAGCCTTTCCCTCTGTTCTTTCACCCCATCTTCCATCTGTCGGTGCTCAGAGGCCAGCAGTGCCGGCCCTCATGCTGTCGCGCTATGAGAGCGAGTTTTTGGAGTTGGGCCGGATCGGCGTGGGCGAGTTTGGCGCCGTGTACCGCTGTGTGAAGAGGCTAGATGGCTGCATGTATGCCATCAAACGCTTACGCAGGCCGCTCGCAGGCTCCGCCAACGAGTGAGTCAGCACTGACGATGCCCAATAATGCACCAGAACAGGCATGACTACTGCTTAGTCAGTTTCTTTTTCTAACTAATTGTATAAGCAAAGTTTTACCCAAATGTTAGGTCAAATGTTGTAAATGCATCAATATTCATACAGACATTTAACATACTAACAAATTATAAACAAATGGGGAAATGGAAGATTTTTTTTTGTCTCTTCAGGCAGCTGGCCCTAAAAGAGGTATATGCCCATGCTGTGCTTGGACATCACCCACATGTTGTGCGCTACTACTCTGCCTGGGCTGAGGATGACCACATGATCATTCAGAATGAGTACTGTGATGGTATGACTGCATGGCTTATTACACCGCCTCCCAAAACTGACTAATATATGGCCCCAAGAACAAGCCTATAGTACCCCACATGTTTTCTGCTCTTGTAGGTGGGAGCCTTCTTGATGTCATAACTGAGAAAGAAGAGCAAGGAGAATTCTTTAGAGAGCCAGAGCTGAGAGATCTGCTGCTTCAGGTCTCGCAGGGCCTCAAATACATCCACACCTCAGGTCTAGTGCATCTAGACATCAAACCCAGTAAGGTTATTTTCTTTAAAGGGCGATTCCACCCATTTTGTCTTCAAGAGGGTTAAAAAAATTTTACCTTCCAATAAACAAACATTTTAAAGACTGCAGCTGCACTGTGGAAATGAAGCTGCATAGACCAACAGAAATGACTCAAAATTGCTTGGGGGAGAAGGTTTGGTTCCTTTCACTTGAATCAAATTTGATCTATATGTAAAGTACAAAAAAAAAAAAAATTATTCGGTTCATCCTGCCAAGCGGTTCCTAGACCAATACGTCAAGGTCTTATCCCAGTCATCTGTGCCTGGTAACACAGCGACGGCAAGGGGCCAGCAGGCATCTTAGTTCGATGCCAGAACCACCTTAACTGGCACATTTCAATGTGGAGTAGTAGTTCCCCCTCAGATTAGTTTCTTGTCCCATCAAGTGGTTTGTGGCCTGCCACCCTGCATAGAGAACCTATTTCTGCTGTTTGGATTATAGCTGCCCCTTTGCCAGCTAGCAGCTAATCTCGCAGTTCCCACACACTTGTGAAAGACCCCAAAAACTCCTACACCTGAGACAGGTACTCTCCCCTTTACTGGAGGGAGCATGCCTTTTGTTTCCAGGAGACAATCATGAATTTAGACTTGGCTGATCTGCATACCATGCTTTTCAAGCTACATGCTGCAATGCATGCTGTAGGTATACATGTGATGAAGCCAAAAGGACAACATCTGCAAGAAGCAGAGATGCAATGCATTCCTGAATGAATAGCATGAACAGTAGTGGAAGCGGTGCAACCTCCATGTTTAATAAATATTATATATATATATATATATATATATATTACACACACACACACACTGTAGGTGTACAGAGACCGTTTTTGAGATTATGTAACTTGACATGATTTGTGGATAGTTTTTGATTTTGACAAGCAACCAGTACAATGCTTACAGGTGGCTATAAGCTACTATTACTTGATAGCATTTAGGACTGTAGTGCCAGTCAGAAACACTGAACATGCCCTGACTGATTCACCCCATCTGAGTAAAGGCTCCTGTCTGAGCCCATCACTCCATGTGTAATGTACTCTTTGCTCTTTAGGTAATATATTCATCTGCCATCCGCCGAGTTCCAGCACTGGAGGAGCAGGAGACAGTGAAGAGGAAGATGATGCATGCCCTTCATCAGGGGTGGTTTATAAAATTGGTGACTAGTTTAATGTACAGCTGTGGCTGAGGTTTATTTCCTTCTGACAAGCTCTTTTTTTTTTTTTGAATCAGTCTTTCCAGGTACAATGTATACCTTTCTGATTGCAGGTGATCTGGGTCATGTGACTTCCATGTCCAGTCCTCAGGTGGAGGAGGGGGACAGCCGCTTTCTGGCCTGTGAAGTTCTGCATGAGGTATGTATTGTGTACAGTCATCATGACTATTATGAGTATTCAGCTAAGTAGTTAGTTAGTAAAACTTGTATTTTGAACATACAGTTCTTTATTGAGCATTTTAAATATGCATTGCTGTTGTCTCTGTAAAATAAACAGTATCTTTTCTCTTAGGATTTAATAATCAAGTAAGCAGACAAGTTTTTCTTCATGAGCATTCTGTGGTCTCTGCTCTGATGAGCTGAATTCATCTTGTATAAGCATTAAGAAAAATGGTGCTTGTTTGTATGGTGCTGACACACCCTCACTTACTCTTGAGTAAATGTGGTGATAGTGATTTCAGATGCTTGTTCTCTCTGACTTTCAGGACTACACTCATCTACCGAAGGCAGATATCTTTGCCCTGGGCCTGACGATGTTGTTGGCAGCAGGAGCTCCACCACTGCCACAGAACGGAGATGAATGGCACTGTCTCAGACAGGCTCAGTTACCTGCCCTGCCCCAAGAGTTAACACTGCCCTTAAGAAATCTCACCCAGGTGCAATTCCATGATGGGAACGGTAGTCTAGTCTGCTCTCATCTCATTACTCTTACACCAGGCATTAGCAGTGATCCTGAAATGAGTCCAGCGCTTTTTAAAGCGTCTACTACTACCTGCTCTCCTACTTTACTGCTGAGGTTCAGTTAACATGAATCAGTTAGTTGGAGCAGGTAGGGCAGGCTGCCTTTGGACTCTGAGGTAGATCTGAAGGTAGAGCAAAGGTAAATCATGTGTCTTTAGACAGGGAGAACTCCTGTGCCTTTTTTTGAGAGGTTCCATGTGTATGCAAGTTATTCTGTAGGATAGGCGAATGTTATATGTTAAAGAACATCATTTTAAATGCCTCTATATAGCTCCAAAAGGGTTCCACTATTCTACAGCTGGACTCTGGCTCTCCAGAAGTAGAAATGATGACCACTGCTATAACACTCTTTCCTCCCTGGTGTCTGTGCTTGTATGTCAAAGGCCATGTCTTGATAAAGACTCAGATGAAAAGAATAATGTAGGCAACGCTTCCATTCGACAGATGATGTTGGACCCTGATCCTGCTGTGAGGCCGTCTGCGTCTGCATTGTGCAGGCACCCGGTGCTGCGCAGAGAACGTGCTGGAAAACTGGCCACACAGCTGCGTAGAGAGCTCAACGTTGAGAAGTTTAGAACAGCCATGTTGGAAAGGTGAGGGAAGTGGTTATGATGGGATTGATGTTGATGAATGATGGGGGTTATCTTATGTTACTCATTGTGACACTGGCCTTTGCAATATTGAGATTGCAGACTGCAGTATGCGATTGAGCCCTTGTGTGCGCATGTGTCTGCGTGCCATGAGCATTCCAGTCAGCATTGAGATGTTTCAAATGCATGTCTGAGTTTTAATAACAATATGATGACCCAGTAAATGTAAAAACCACATTGCAATGTTACAGAATAATTATTCATATCATGCACCCTTACCTCCTCTTCAGTCTACCTAAAGGGGAATTTTACCAATATTATGAAATTTCTGTGAAGTGAATGATGTGTAAATACTGTATTTCAGAGAGGTTTAAGGTGAAACATTAAATTGGACACATTTGGTTACAGTGGTGGTTATGGAACTGTCTCCAATGCACATATAGTATGGTATGGGATGAGCCTGTTTGCTCTCTGATGAGCCGGAGAGTGTTTGAGCATGGATTAGCTGAAATTATGAGCAGTGGGTCTCTGACCTGGAACTGAAAATCACTCACTTCAGAAGATTATTGCAGTACTGCAGTATGATTACCAACAGGGGGCACTGCTGTGACTTGGTTATAACTCTCCACCGGCACAGCTGATCAACAGCAAAACCAGCATATAGTGTCTGGTGGCTGCAGTGTGGCCCCATCTTAAATCCGCCCTTCCCCATCTTAGACTGCATGCTGGGCTATACTGGTTTCCAGCAGAGAGAGAGAATCTTAACTGCAGATAATTTGGTCACCTTGAGTTGGACAACAGGTGTTAATGAATCTCTTCTCCGCAGGGAGCTCCAAGAGGCTCGATTAGCTGCTACCTCACCTCAGCGGTCCTCACTCTCAGGACAGACCACCTCCGGGGCTGGCTCTCTTCCTCGGCCAGGCCGGAGGCTGGTGGGACGAAATGTGGCTCGCTCCATGAGTTTTGGTTGTCTGGGGCGCTGATCTTAATTTCTGGTGGTGTGTTTCCACCATGTGTGAACCTGCATTGCCCACCTGTTTCAGTGAAGAGTGGGTGGTCTCATTACTTTTATTGACTGGAAGCTCTTTTATCCGTGTAAATAAAGATTTTAAATGTGTATGTGTGCTGAGTGCGCTTGATGTGTCAGGAAATCGGTTACATGTTTTGCATGGGCTGCTGCGCGGCTGTAATGGTGCAGTGTTATCTTGAGCGCACAGAGCTATTTCTGGGGAAATCCACAGACTACAGTGTCTCTTCCGACAAGGTAGCCTATCTGTAGCATGTGAACGCACTCTGGCTAACGCTGCTGGTGGGGGAGAGACGTGGGGGACTTTCCAGCTGCAGTTTTAAGTTTGTTTCCTTCACTGGCTCGAGCTGGTTATAGTGCAAGAATTTGTTTTGCGGTGGAGTTGGTTTCCTTTTGGCATATTCAGATTTGTTGTCTTTAATAGCTTTGAAACGGTTAAATCGAAATGGTTAAAACTTTTCCAAAAATATTTTAAAATAAAATGAACATCGTTGGTGATATCTAAGACAAGCAGCTGCAGCTTCGTTTGGGTCGGAAATGTTTGGTTTTTAAAAACCATGGAACAGATTTGTTAGAAAGCTAAGGGACTCCCTAGAAATTACACTACACAGTAAACACGCAGGTAAGGATCAGCTGCGGAAAGCACCTCACTCTTAATTGTATTGGAACTGAGATTTCTGGGCCACAGCAGGTTTTTAGAAAATAATTCATATTTATAGTCATATTTATTAATCTGTTAACAAAAAGCACCCCATTAAAACAGTACAAATCAGCATGGGTTAAAGTTACCAAAAAAAAAAAAAGGATAAAAATAATATACGTATATATAAACAATACCCTTTTATTGTTTGTTATGCTTCTATAATCGGGCCACCCAAACTTCTGTATGCAAATCCCCACTGTTCTTGACCTGTGTTTACAGTGCAGTGTAAGTTATAGACGGTCCCTTAGCTCTCGCTGCAGCTCGCACAGAGGTATGTGTTGCGTGAAACATTTACGACACCGGTTAAGTTGTGGCTGCTTGTCTTGGATGTCGACAACGATAATTTGCCAGTTTGAACTTTAGCATGCGAGAATACCCGAATATGTCAATATAGAAACCAACTTTACCGCAGTTTGACGCAAAACACTGCTGCAGGATGATTCTAGTTAGAAATGATGCGACGAGGTCTGCACGGAGTTTGTCAAAGGATGAGTAACCGAATTCTCAAGATTTCACGAAGTTCTTATTTGAATTTTTCTGTTCCACCTTAAATGATCTGTCTTTAAGGTGGAACGGGGACGTTCGAACAGGAAGCTGCCTGTTTTAGCTTCAAGACTTCTTAATACTTGCTGAAAACATGAGAGCAAAACATTCGTAACACCTCAAAGTAGCATGCGTATAAGAACCACACAGACAAACCCGCACGCATAAGCAATAAAGGCCGACTTTCTGAAAGTTTATCTTTAATTCAGCTGGTTATAATGAGGACATTTCTGTTACTTTTCTTAGACTACATAAGACGTAATGATTGGAGAAGTGCTGTACATTAAAAGACGAAGAGCCGGTGTTTCTTGTTTACTTTCTTGCCAGTCTAGACCGTCACGCGCTCCGCTTCGTGCCTGTTCCGATTGTAGGTAGTCACTTCACACTAGGGGGCCACTTCCAAACACACGTCGTGGGGGTGTTCAGATAGCAGTTTATAATGTGATATAGCTACAGCGATTCGCAGCGATTCCCAAAGGACTTACAGAGGGGTTTTCAAATGTAAACACGGGGTTAGCTGCTGTTTAAAGCCCTGAAGTAAAATTATTTACGGCTGTTATATTGAGTTGTAGTTCATGCCCTCCTACGCTGTCATGTTGAGAGGAAGGGCGTAGGGTTTAAGGTTTCATTGGAAGTGAATCACATGGGTTTCCCCCCCCCCCAACGCACACAAACTTATAGCGGGGACGCACGAGAAGAAACTAGATTTTGCCGTTTTGCTGTGATGAGTTGTAATACAACGACTGGACCTACTTTAAGTACTTATATGTGTAACTGAAGATGGTAACAGTTATCTAACCCCTGTGTTTCGGGTCTCGCGCTGCTGGAGAGTGCCGGTTTCTGGGCGGTTAGTAACTTAGTTCGATTTTTGAGGATTTGCGTCTACTCGAAAACAAACAACGGCAGGAGTAGCTCCTCGCGTTTTTTCCCCTTGGAGTATGTAACGTTATTACTTTATTGTATACGTTCGTTTCTGTATTCTACCATCAATTCGTTAAATATAAATACGTGGGTCACATTTAAGTTAACGTTTTCATTAGTTACCTTAAGTTTGGGTATCTAAACTATAACGCCAACTTAGCTAGCTTTGGTTATTTAGCGTAACTAGCGTTAGCCAAAACTCGGTCTAATGCAGCAGGTTTGGGGGTTTGAGAGCTCTTTGTTAAATAAGGTAGTCTGCTGAGTCATTCTAGTACAGAAATTGGAAAACAGTGTGGGGGGCACATTGCAGTTTTTAGGCTGCGTAACTCGCGTTCCCTTTTTATTACTCTGTTTACATGCCTACACTTTTCTTGCAGCGCGGGAAGGACAGAGCCTGAACACCGCAGCGATGGACGTCAGTGACAACGTTGACTGTTTTTCTCTGCTCTTCCTGACCTTCCTCGACCAAATACCTTGTCGGAACCCAGAATTTGTAGACGAGCTGCATAAACTAGATCGTGAAGTGAAGCAGATCACAGATCCAGTTGTTTGCAGCTGGGAGAATGTGTATGGAGAACACTCGAACCCATATATTGAATGTGATGGCGAACTGGAAACAGACGGACACATTTCCTCTAATCCCAGAGACTTTCTACAAGACGTTCTTCCTGTAGTTCACCCGGAATTACCAGGTAAGATGCGCGCACACACACACACACACACACACACACACACACAGACAGACAGATAACTAAAAATGTTTTTTTTCTCTTTTAAATGAGAAATTCTGAATAAAATTGACACACTCTTGTTTTTAGTAAAAGCGTTCTTACGCCTCATGAGGGATGTTTGATTGTTCCTCTGTGCCTTTTCTTTTTATGTTTATGAGTGCATATTTATGAAGTTTCCCAGAGAAGTGCTGATCTAGGATCTGTCCCCGTCAATAAAGTTCAAATAAATAAGAAAGGATTATGATCCTAAATCAGTACTTCCTCTTTAAGGAGCTTTGTAAATACAGGCCCTGATGTTCTACACCACTGGCATCAGTTTCCTAGGCTTATGACTGCAATGGCTGGTGGTGTTGTTGTTGTTGTTGCTGCTGATGTTATTTTCTATGGGGGATGTATTGGGGAGCATGTGCTACCTCTACTTATTGTATTTTGCACATTTCATCTCATTTACTCCATTTTAAATGTTTGTATTCATAGCAGTTAAGTAATGTGAAATAAACCTATTGGTCTGCTAACTCAACAAATGGTTGATTTCTCAGTCAGCACATTAATTGAGCCCAGACCTAGTAGACTCTGGGGTCTCATGAAAGGATGCCCTGGGATGGGGAATGGGCCTGGGCAGGGCAGCGGGCAACACTGTTATACTCTTGTGTGTATTTGACACTGTGCAGTAAATGAGGAACAAGCACAGGCTGTTCGAGAGGTGGCTGCAGAGCTCATCAGAATCGCAGATGACCTAAATCACAGCATTGTGTCTCAAGCTGCCGAGAGTCTGGCCAAGAAGCTGACCAAAAAACGTTCCCTCCAGGTGAGTTAAACCTTCAGTTTACATATAATTACTGTGTCGTGTTGGTCTTCTGTTCTGTACAGTTGTGTCTCTTCTTGTGACATCCATGACCTGTTATGTCTTCTGTGATTGCTCATAGAGAAAGTGGAGAGAGTACCTAGCTTGTGTTCTTATGGCTTATGTCTTATGGCTATTATTATTATTATTATTATTACCACAACATGCATTATACTGTCAGAATCTGTATTTGAGTTCAATAGCTTCTTGAATAAATTAGTGAAACTGATCTGATTTTCAGCTTTCACAGCAATGAAAATGTTTTGGAGTCACACAGAGGGATACAGATGGACAGTCATGAGCTGTTTGCTCTAATGAACTGTGTATGATAAAGGAGGAACCATGTTTTTCACATTAAATGTGACAGCAACTTTTTTTTGTACAGATATTACATTTAGGAGTATACATTTCGCAAACCATTTCTAAAAATGGAAGTGGTCAACCTTCCTGTTTAATTGAGTAAATGGGTGAAGAGGACTTTTATTCTGACTTTATTAAAATAACAATTATTGTGTCGAATTATTATACTTTCCTAACTCTCCCTGTGTATTGTGACTTGCAGAGCTGGCGTGACCTCCTGCTTCAGAGTGTGGATAATTTACTGAGGGAAGTGCCTGGTGTTCACACAGAGCAAGTTGTGATGGCCCTTACTTTCTCCCTAGTGAAAGCGGTGTGTGAACATACCCCTCCCCTGCTGCGGGGTCTCTATAGCGTCTTGACGCAGTACATCTGTCTAACCAGGCCCCGGTGACCAACTTGAAATGTCTTCAACTTGCTTTAACGTCCATGTTTGTAAAAGGGGGCCTTTTCTGGAACTAGTAGGCAGACTGTTAATTTGTTGTTGGTTTATTTAATATGCCCCTGACCTCCATGGTTAGTAGTGCTGTCTGCTGGGCCCAGTTGGGCCGTGTTCCTGGGAGCACATTTGGCTGATTGTGTTCTTGAGGGGGAAGTGTTTACATGTCATCAGGGAAGTTGTTTATAGAGATGCCAGGTTAATTTGTTGCAATGACTTATGTTGGAGATGAAGAGCTGAGGCAACTAAAACTTACGATTCATTGTCGCTCATCTATTCACATACAGGAAATGGTTTGATCATATGTTAGAAGTTCAAATTCTAGCTAAGTCATACTAAGTGAATGAGTCATAGCAGAGTCTTGGTTTCATTTTTGCAGCTCCTGTATCTGTAACTGCACTGCTGATGTGAAATTTTCTTTAAAAATATCAAACATGTTGTTGCATGACTAATTATTGCATGTTTAAACATTGTATTTTCTTTCTTCTATTTTTCTTACATTATTTGTATTGCAGGTGAATTAAACCTGAAGAGGAGTTAATACATTATGTGACTTTCTTTAATTTAAAAGACATATGTCAAGTTGCTCAAAGTGGTTGAAAGACCATAAAGATTTATAAGCAAGAACGCTGTAGTAGGCTGGAGCTGTAGTGGCTCCAGTTCCAGCACTCTTAATCTATTTAATCTAACCAAAATGTACAGCTCTACTGGTGACTGGTTTGAGTGTAGGTGCAACAAACAAGATGAGTTTCTTTAATTAATCCATTTATTGCCTCAGTTCTGTGGACACAAAACCCTCTGTGATTAAGACCATTTACCATGCTGCAGTTCCTTCATCTCAGCTTAATTCTCCAGTTCAGGGAAATAACTAAACCCAAAGTAACTAAACCTATATTCACAAAAGTAGGGTGATTGTTGTACACACCATTCAGTTCACTATATTGCAGCAGTCCCTTCCTCAAAAGCATGTACTTTTTCTACAGATGTGAGGAGTGTCTGTTCCCCATTACATTTCAGTTTTAAACTTTTAAAGTTGGCCCAAAGGTTGCTGTGGACTAGGCACAAAAGGAAAAATCAGGAGGCTGCACTGCGTGAGCCCCGTATATTATACAAACAGAGCACACAGCACAAGCTGCAGGTGAAGTGTGAATCAGGTAGCCTGGAAGGCTAAACAGAGACGGTCTTGTAATGCTCTGCACTATGACTTTAAACAATGCACAGCTCACAAAGCAGTACTAGACAACAGTACAATCTGAGTTTCTAAGTCTGAATCTGATCCTATGACTTGTTTGAGAATGTGGCTCATAATAACTCAGGTTATTTTAAAGGCTCATTTATGCTCAAATGTTAAATACGGACAAAAATGAAGCTGTCTGTCTGTACCCTGTATTCATTTGTCCGTAGTTGTGCACATTCTCTGACTGCTAATGGAGACAAGACATAATGGAGCAGTACTATGGGGAAATGGTGGAGGCAGTGTAGACTTTTTGAGAAGAGACCGTGACCATCCATATGACGTAAACATCTGTTTGTTGTGGTCAGAAACGTTTGAGCCTGGACTGCCCTGTTGCTATAAAGGTTTCATTTAAGGAAATGGGCATTGATGATTGTCGTTTGAAACATACATATGCATGTTCATACCTAAAGGGAGTTTAAATGAGCCTATACAGTCAAACTGCAAAAAGTGAATTTAAAATGCTTGAATAATTAAACTCCCATAACAACACTTACAGAAAGAAACCAGATAAATCACAGCGCGCTGCTGGAAAGGAAGTTCCTGCCTGTCTGCATCATTAAGAGTGTTGCATTGTCTGAGAAAGGTGGTGTCACACTGCTCAAGATCAACAGACCACCCCCACTCACCCTCTCTCACTGTATTAAATCACAGCTACATGTTCTGTAATAGTCTTTTGAAACCAACAGAAAATGAAAGGTAAAAACAAAGAAGTCGTTTTTCCCCATCTTATGCTGTATCTTGGGACTGGGGCTATTGCCTGTATTTACAAGGGGGATTTTAATGACAAACTGAAAGTAATGAGCATAAGCCAATGGAGGCATGATGCTAAAATTGATAGAGTGGATTACTTATTTAACAGAATGCTTCGTGTGAACAGGCAACCAAGCTTGCCCACCGCTCTCTGTACTTATGCATATTCAGGGTTTGGGACCCAAGAACAAAAAGGTCTGAACTAAAAGCTCTGATAAACTGACAAATACACCATCTCTAATGGGACACTAACCCATGGCATTTACCCATTTAATGTCATTCAGATATTCCAACTAAAATAATATTCATGCACTTTATCAAACAGGCACAGGTTGCTTAAAACTAAGCCTACAAATATATCAGCTTAATTAACTGTCAATCAAAATCATAGAAATAATTTGATCTGTGCACCATTCTCACTTGGCAAATCATTCTTTGTTTTCCAAACACAAAATAAATCAATTCCTTTGCCTGCTTCTAAAACAGAAAATGAAAAATGACAAAATCGACTCTGACATACATTCCCCATTTATAAGCCTTGCAGTGAAAACCTAGACCACAGCCAAACTAAACCAAAATGCATTTGAAAGGAACGTGAAATTCACATAAAACTGGGAGAGGCAGAGCTTTACAGTGTTACTAAGAAACAGTTTAGCAGAACATATTAAAAGCCACAAAAAAGGATGAAAGGAGATGAAAATGGCAAACAAAATGGCATGAGGCAGAGCAGAGGCGCATGTGTTTCACAGTGGGCAGCAGCTTTTGGCAGCACAGTGGCCCGGGTTTCCTGATCGTGGGTAGTGAGGGGAGGTTGAGGAGATGACCAATTTCTTGCTACTTCTTCCTATAAGCCATTGCACCATAAGCAGCTAATGCAGCAATGGCCACCAGGGCGGCGCCACCGTACAGCAGCACAGGGAGCTCAGAGGGGCTGGGCTCCGTCTGCACCGGGGTCGCAGCTGGGGGTAAGACAGGAGACTCCTGGGCTGGACTGGAGGCCGCCTGCACCTCCTGCACCACGTGTAGCTCTTGTGCTGGTGGCTCCTGCTCTGGAGGAGCCTGGACACGTTCTGGCTGTGGCTCAGGTTCAGCAATAGGGGCAGGGGGAGGCTCTTTAACTGGGCTTGGAAGCTGTGGCTCCACTGGAGCTAGAACAGGTTCTGGCTGAGCTGGCTGGGGCTCAGGTTCAGGATCAGGCACAGGGGGGACAGCAGCAACAGGAAGAGCTGTGGGGGCAGGGGATTCTGGTTCTAGAGCAACTACGGGAGCTGGAGCAGCAAGGCTGGCAGGTGCCTCCAAGATGACAATCGACTCTTCTGGAGGTTCCAGCAACTCTTTAGCTAGAGGCAGGGCTTCTTCTCTAAGCTCTGCTCTCAGAGCTGCCAGCTCACTCTCGCTGCCCAGCACACTCAGCACACTTTCCTGCAGCTCTCCCTCCTCCGTGGGTTCCCTGCCCTCCTCCAGAAGTTCCGCCTCCTCACGTTCCACATGTACAATGTCCGAGTTGGAGGAGTTGTTCTCGCTGCGCTCCTCGGCCGAGGCCATGCCCTCGGTGCTGTCTAGGCTTTTGGCGTCCTCTGGGTCCATCATACCCACCTGAGCCCAGGACTCGTGACTAGTCAGAGACACAGGCAGGCTCTCCGTCTGCCAGGAGCCTGGCCCACTGCTGCCTGCCACTGTCAGGAGTGACTCAGGGGGGCTCAGTGGATCTGGGGCCTGCTCCCCTGACAAGATGTAAATATCGTTACTGTCTTCAGCGATGATCACTCCAGGATCCTCCACATCCTCCAGGCTAAACACTGCACTCTGAAAGAACCAAAGAGAAGACACCAAAATGTTAACCAATGCATTATAATTACTCATTGCAAGGAATCTCAGAAAACACAAAGATTCACTCCAATGCTTCATGAAATCTCAAAATTACTTCCAATTTTGATTTGATTACTTTTGAACAATGCACATACAAATGCAAGCATGTGTGTCAGCAGAATTCACTGTGGACAAACAACACTGCTGTGGTCACCAATGTTTTCCCCTCCCATACACACAAACAAGAACATGTCCCAACCCAAAACTAAAAACTGCACATGCAAGAACATAGGGGAGGGGAATCCCCAAATGGTCAACTAATATATACCTCACTACAACAAGATTAACTGTAGACAAAGCAGTTAGAAGAGCACAGCTCTCATAGAAACACACTGGTCAACTTGGTACTGAAAGGACATGTTTCACTGTGCACCAAATGGCCTACACATGTGCCCTCACAAAGTACTTCCTCTTGTCTGTTTGTGGCAAAATACCACTTTCTGCTTTCATTAGCCTGTCCTTAACAGCAAAATGCTTTTATTTTCTGTTTACTGTATTGTTCTTGTCTGTTACTGCAGCTGCAGTCAGAGGATAGTTACACGTCAGAAGTCACACACCGTGCCGTTTATTTAATAAACTTAAAATATTGGGGGAAATGACATGTGGCCTGTGCAAAAGTTCACATTTCATGTTTTATTCTTGGTTTCACTTAGAACAACAACAAAACACGTCATTTGATTTTACAGCTGGCTTTAATCACGTCCTGCATACAACTACCACTGACTGTGTTTACAAGGGAGAATTTAACGGCCCACTTAAAGTAATGTGCTTAAAAAAAGTTCATACATATTTAATTATTTAATTAATAATTTAATTTAGCAGAACACATTGTGTCCACAGGGCAGCCAGGCTTGTCCACCAATGTATTAACGTATACTGAATGACTCAAAGAACAACTTGTATTGACGCAGATCAGGTCTAAATTGCAGCTTTGTTTTTGCGAACAGTGGCATGACTTTGTGTGCATTACCCCCCTCGTTCAGCAGCTCAGAAGTTTTAAAGGCCAAGTTATCAAGACATCTACAACAGTACAGGAAGCTAGGCAATCTGCCAGCTGATGTCATAAAACCACCAACTGATTCATACTGTAAACACCTACTTATCAATGACCAACTCCTACTGCACTTTATCACTGCATCTTCAACCTCAGCGCAAAGTCTACCCACATATGCACAGCAAACACAGAAACCCAGCGTTCAACCATACACCATTTCCTTTTTGTTGCACTGCCAGGGTAGGAGGTTCTGATCTGAGTCACAGTCTTGCTCACTTCACTTTTTCAATGGCCAAAAAAACAACAACGAGCATTAGACCAAGACAATGCAAATAGAGCATCGAGTTCCACTTAAAAACAGCCTCATAACAATCTCGCAATATTGGAATGTCCACCTGCAGAAAAGTTCACGGAAAAGTTATTTGTAATTGAGAATGTATGAGGTAAAACATGCACCTAGATAACCTTGAGAGATTAGTCCTTCAGGACAAGTGCCACAGCATGTTGAACCCTACAACAGTTCTACCTACAACACTGCACTGCATAGATTCCATTCTATCTGATACCTTCAGCTCATGAAGGGCTTTATAATCAGGTGATGAGTGAGATCAAGCCACTGAGAAACGAAAGGGCATTAGTGGGACTCCTGGAGCTCCCCTTTAAAAGGTATGTACAGCCTAGCGAGCAGGAAGAAGGCAACTTTGTGTTGCGCTCCTGCCATCTAGTGCTACAATGGAGGACTGCAGCTGCACAAATCAGCGTGACCTGATCGAGAAAACCAGATGTGTAATAATTCAGCATGATTAAATTAGATTAGGACTCATGATTCCATGCATTGGGATATAGTTTTCAGAAGTTTCAATGCTTTCTGTTTGTGGCATATTCCAGGTTTATGTTTATAATACTGAGTCCACAAATGTGATGTGAGGAACTATATTTATATTTACTATAAAAACACATTTTGAGGAGGGTTTTACGACTAAAACGAGTCTGAGAATTTTATATTCATCAAGAATGCACAGAAGATATCTCCCCAAAAACATTCATCACTGGTTATCCATTTACATTTGACTGATGACAAATAATTGGACTTGTGATTAAAAGTTACTGTACTTCAGAAGGCCATGATGATGCTGGGCTACGGAGCTTTAATGTCTCCATGCAAAATCGCTCATTTTACTGCATATGTAACCATACAGAAATAAATATAATATAGTTCCCTGTAACGCTAATCCAGGCAGATGTGCATTCACAATGGCATTGCTGACAACCTTAGGCAAAATCCCATTTTATTTCCATCTAGAGCTGCAATATTTCTGGCCACAAACACCTAGGGTCAGGACCCTTCAAAGAATATGCATTGATGTGAAAATCTAGTCACCAAGTACATGTCAGCAAACTTCACTAGCCTCCACTAGACCAACTGAAACAACCCCAGATCATTACATTGCCTCCAGAGGCTTGTACAGTAGGAACTATGTACTTCTTACCTTGATGCGTCTACCTTAGCAAACTGAAGCCTTTATTTTCCAATGAGTCTCAAGTTTAGTCCCACATTATTATCTTATCATCACCTACCCACCAAGCTTCATTCCTATGGGTTGATTAAATCAGAGTGCAACTATTTCAGCATTTAGTTTTGGACAATAAGTATATTATCTGATACTGCTGTCACATAATTGAATGATTTATTATACTAAATGGCCAAGAATCAATTTAAGTAAAGTGCAAATCCTTCTATTTAATCTTGTAACTTAAAAAAAAAAAACCTTAGGCTAACAAAAGTCAGACAATTTGACTGTCACTCTAAAATGTTTCAGATCATCAACAAATTTAAATATTATTCAAAGACAACACAAGTAAACATAAAATGCAGTTATTAAATGAAGGTTTTTATTATTAAGGGAGAAAAAAAAATCAAAACCTATATGGCCTTGTGTGAAAAAGTGTTTGCCCCCTAAACCTAATAACTGGTTGGGCAATAACTTTCACAGCGCTGTGGAGGAATTTTGGATCTTTGCAGAATTGTTGCAATTCAGCCACATTGGAGGGTTTCGAGCATAAACCGCCCTTTTAAGGTCATTTCACAGCATCTCAATAGGACTCAGGTCAGAACATTGACTAGGCCACTCCAAAGTCTTCACTTTTTCTTCAGTCATTCAGAGGTGGACTTGCTGGTGTGTTTTGGATCATTGTCCTGCATTTCATTTCAGCTTAAGGTCACGAACACAAGGCCGGATATTCTCCTACAGGATCTTTTGGTAGAAAGCGGAATTCATGGTTCCATTTATCACAGGAAGTCTTTCAGGTCCTGAAGCAGCAAAACAGCCCCAGACCACCACACTACCACCACCATATTTTACTGTAGGTATGATGTTCTTTTTCTACAGTGTTACATTTATGCCAGATGTAATGTAAAAAGTTAAACTTTTGTCTCGCCAGTCCACAGAGTATTTTCCCCAAAAGTCAAGATCATCAGAATGTTTTCTGTAAAAACTGAGACGAGCCTTAATGTTCTTTTTGCTCAGCAGTGGTTTTCGTCTTGGCACTGTGCCATGCAGGCCATTTTTACCCAGTCTCTTTCCTATAGTTGAGTCATGAACACTGACCTTAACTGAGGCAAGTGAGGCCTGCAGTTCTTTGGATGTTGTTGCGGGGTCTTTTGTGAACTCTTGGATGAGTCATCGCTGCGCTCTTGGGGTAATTCTGGTCGGCTGGCCACTCCTGGGAAGGTTCAACACTGTTCCAAGTTTTCACCATTTGTGGATAATGGGTCTCACTGTGGTTTGCTGTGGAGTCCCAAAACTTGATATATAGAAATGGCTTCATAACCTTTTCCAGACTGATAGATCTCAATTACTTTCTTTCTCATTCCTTCCTCAGTTTCTTTGGATCTTGGCATTATGTCTAGCTTGTAAATATCTTTTGAACAACTTCGCTTTGTCAGGCAGGTCCTATTTAAGTGATTTCTTGATTGAGAACAGGTGTGGCAGTAATCAGGGCTGGGTGTGGCTAGAGAATTTTCTCTCAGGTGTGATAAACCACAGTTATGTTTTAACTGGGGGGCAAAATCTTTCACACAGGGCCATGAAGGTTTGGATTTTTCTCTCCCTTAATAATAAAAACATTCATTTAAAAACTGCATTTTATGCATTTTATGTTTACTTGTGTTGTATAAGACTAATACTTTAATTTATTTGATGATCTGAAACATTTAGGAGACAAACATGCAAAAAAAAAAAAAGAAATCATGAAGGGGGAAAAACTTTCACACAACTGTAAAACAAACAGCTGGACAGAGTAAGAGTGACTCCTCTACAGTTTAGCATATACACTCACTCCACTCAAATACCAAATCACATCAGATGCATTAGAACTGCATTAGTAGACCAAGTGAGCTGGCTGAGTGTGTGAGTGAGGCAGGCTCATCACTGCCTCTAGGTTTGGTTAGTACCAGAACAGTCTAGATTTTGACCCTGTATATACACGTGCTCTGTGTGCCCTTTCCTGTTAAAAGGATTCTCATAGATATTCATGTTTCTGTAATCCACCAGGGAGCATGTGAATCAGTTTCACATGTAATCCCTCGCCATCTCGCTCACATACACGCAAGCATCTGGCCTTTTAGACCACTTCAACTGCATTATGTGCTATACAGCACACACGTTAGAAATCTTTTCAGACTAGACACATACTGACATTCAATAAGCAGGTACAGACTGTACTATTCAAGACGCCCCATGTTAATATGAACATATCCTCACTGCATTTACTCAAACCAGCAGCAGTTTCACCAGGACAGTCAATCTTTCCCCCCCTTTTCTGTTTTCCCCCAAAACAGATCTGGTCCATTTCTGGCATATATCGTCAGTCAGAGACTGACAACAGTGACAGTGATTTTTTTTACTTCATTTTAGACATAATGACTGTTTGTGGTGAAGGAAAAATGGACCAAAGACATTTGTTTAATTATAATTTCATTATTTTAGAACCTAAATTACAGATATTTTACTTATTTGTCTCCAGCTAAGATTATTTTATATAAAGATAAATACAGTCACTTAATATGCCTGCTGATAAACGGAGAGATAATGATTTCAGCGCGGGTAATAAAATTAAACAATTTTCAGGGACTATTCCTCTTTTCATTTAAAATAATTTAAATATTGAGTAATTTGGTATTGACTAAATATTGACTAATTCTTATTTAAGAGTTCATTATTTATGAGAGATGAAAGACGAAGGGTCCTCCTACTGAAGAAGCTGTTAAAAGTGAGCTTAAAAAGACTATAAGCTATAAGCGCTAATGTTTAGCATAAATAGCGCTGCTGCCCGGTGCTATATTCTGTAATTAAATCAGGCTACAGTTCAGATCAATCATCATAGGCCCCGTCTCTTTTAGTTCAGAAATATGTTCCTGTGACTCTGCTGACTTTCTAAATGAGGAGGACATCAGATCTGAACCGTATGCAAATTGATTTACTGATTACTAGATAATGTACATGGAGAAAAAAGATTATTTATACACACACACACTCGTATGGACTGGGTAATGTGCTAGGGGCAAACGGATGCCACATCGTTTGATGAAAAATGAAAATGATCACCCTACACAGAGTTAAATTCAAAAGACACCCTGAAAATCAAAGCGAATAAATGATGCAGCAGGCTCGTCCATTTAACCACACTTACGGCCTTAGTTTTGGACCAGGGCATCACTGAGCTCCTGGACAGTCTTCAGTGCAACCTGGTGGCGTTGGATGGACCAAAATATAATGTCCCAGAGGTGTTCTATTGGATTTAGGTCGGGTAAGCAGGAGTCCAGTGACTGGTATCAATTCCTTCATTCTCCAAGAACTTCCTGAAAAATCTCTTACCACATGAGGCCAGGCACAGTCATGCACTAGGAGGAACCCGGGACCCACTGCACCAGCGTAGGGTCTGACAATGGATTCAAGGATTTCATCCCAATACCTAATAGCAGTCAGGGTGCCGTTGTCTAGCCTGTAGAAATTTGGGTGTCCTTCTAGGGACATGCCTCCCCAGACCATCACTGACTCAACACCAAACCAGTCATGCTGAATGATGTTGCAGGCGGAATAACGTTCCCCACAGCGCCTCCAGACCCTGTAACGTTTGTCTCATGTGGTCAGGTGAAACCTGCTCTCGTCTGTGAAAAGCACAAGGCGCCTGTGGTGGATCTCCCAATTCTGGTGTTCTATGGCAAATGACAATCGAGCTCTACTGTGCTGGGCAGTGAGCACAGGGCCCACTACAGGATGTCAGGCCCTCAGGCCACCCTCATGAAGCCCGTTTTGGGCTCTGGCAGTGCTCATCCTGTTCCTCCTTGCACTAAGGAGCAGAAAGCGGTCCTGCTGAGGGGTTAAGGACCTTCTACGGCCCTGTCCAGCTCTCCTAGAGTAACTACTTGTGTCCTGGAATCTCTACCACACTTTTAAGACTGTGCTAGGAGACACAGCAAACTTTCTGGCAGTGGTTTAGCAAAAGGAGTAGCAGGCCGACCAAAATAAACCCAAGAGCGCAGCAACGACTCATCCAAGAGATCACAAAAGATCCCACAACCACATCCAAAGAACTGCAGGCCTCACTTGCCTCAGTTAAGATCAGCGTTCAAGACTCCCCCATAAGAAAGAAAAGTTGAACTTTTTGGAAGGTGTGTATTGCTGCTTCAGGACCTAGAAGACTTGCTGTGATAAATGGAACCATGAATTCTGCTGTCTACCCAAAGATCCTGAAGAAGAATGTCCCACAATCTGTTTGTGACCTCAAGCTGAAACGAACTTGGGTTCTGCAGCAGGACAATGATCCAAAACACACCAGCAAGTCCACCTCTGAATGGCTGACGAAAAACAAGTGAAGACCTTGGAGTGGCCTAGTCAATGTCCTGGCCTGAATCGTATTGAGATGCTGTCACATGACCTTAAAAGGGTCGCTCATGCTCGAAACCCTCCTATGTGGCTGCATTACAACAATTCTGCAAAGATGAGTGGGCCAAAAGGATGCGTGTTAAGCAATTTCTTGATTTAGAACAGGTATGGCAGTAATCAGGCCTGGGTGTGGCTACAGACCAGGACCTAAGTGCCTCTGGGCTACAACACACATGCGCACTCGCAGCTGACAAACAGCCAAGCATGCTAGGACAAACAAGAACCAACAGCAGCAGCTACCAGCTTGTCCGACTGCCCCCCTTTAACCTCACCCCAAAAACACTGAATTGAGTGGATTGAGCCAGACACTAATCTCAAAATGTAATAGCAGCATAGACACAGCACCACACTTCTTTATTAGAAAATCTGAATCAGTCTTTATATAGGTGAAGAGATGCATGCTTAAAAGAAAGCTCTAGTTTCCTTAAACATGCGCCATGACCAACACCAAACCCAAAACAACGCTATTTTATAAACAGACGTTCATTTGTGTATCTAATAATAAAGAGATATTAAAAAATAATTGAATGAGGCAGGCCTGCACTCATCACAGAGGGATTAAATCGCTCTTGGCTTTCATTTTTAAGCTGCTTTGCATGAGACACTGAGGAAGAGGGGTTTACCATTTCATCTTTCTAAACTCTAGGCTCTGACCGCAGGAGCGTCCAGTAGGAGTCGAAGGGGGCAGCTTACCCACAAACAATGGACAAATAAGCCTCTAGAACAAACAGTCAGCTTTCTGCACCATAAAACTGTTACCAATGATTCATGAAAAAAGAGAAGACCTGAAGGGCAGTACTCGGCTATCCATCACAATACAACAAATACTCAGGCGACGGCGATAACAACAACAACAACAACAACAACAACAACAACCCCCTTTCAATGCAACAGTAGTAAAATAACAGGAAGCTTTGGAGTGACATGTGAAAATAGTATCTCATCATGATATCACACTATGTAGTTATCCAAAAGACAACATCAAAGGAAACAGCAACACCCTTCACAAAATCTGTATACCTTCCTTCACCCACAGACACAGAAGGAGGCACAAACAGACCATTTAACATGTGTGTTTTCATACAAGCTGTCAAAGTCTCCTAATGCGTCCCAGATCTAGTGACCCTAATGACATGTGATTCGGTACCATGTTACAACAATCATATCATCATTTCAAACTTTTATAGAAAAAACCATATATAATCGCCGTCCAGTGAACAGCTGGATGTGTCCAGCAGACACCAGGAGAACCGTTATCATTATAATCTGAATAGTGAATGAGTAGTGCTGCTGTTGGTCTTTTTTCCACTATGAAGATTAAAATAGAAGTTCAACAACATCACACTTCCATTTCCGTTACTACACACAACTCACCCAAGCACAGCCTTTAACTCTTAAAGCTTTGCAATCTTTTGCATTGCTAATCAATGATGTGCTATGCAGTATATGAATCTTTATGGGTTGATGAATGTATTTGTAGTTTTTCTATTTTTTTTCGTTTTGTCTTGATTTTCTGCTTTTTCTTGTTTTGCTAAAGTAACAAAATAAAATCATTTATTATGGCATTTCTAACAAAAATGATCTTGACTGGCAATTAAAAATGGACTAGTTCAATGTAAGTAGCAGACTGGCTGATGCATCTTGAATCCAAAATAAGCAGCTCTCAACTGACAACAAGCTCAAATAAACAAACGTTACATACCCCCGCCCTCTACATTTGTCAGAGCACCAATTCAGAACCTTAAAATGTTGCTGTTTCTGCAAAATCCATGATGTTCTAACTCTTTTAGCTTTTATTTATTTTGTACATGTATTTGCCTCAAATCAAATTATTAAATGGTCCCAATTCACATTCTTTTGCCAATATATAACTGTAAAACGATGTTAACATGAAACCTTATATGCTCCCAATCTACAGGGAAAGGATATAAAACAACACAATGTTTTTTTTGTGAATATAAAATACAGCGTTCTGTGACCACTAATGAAGGACTAGAGGATGATCAACACTGTCTGTCAAACTGTCCAGCAACAGATCAGTTTAACGTCTCTGACTGTACATCTACAAGATGGACCAACGAGGCAGGACTGTCTGATAGAGCGGACAGTGTTTAAACAAGCCAGCAGCACACATACCTGCACAACACACACTAACACACCACCACAACGTCAGTGTCACAAAAACCTTCTCTGTCTTGTGGGGGTTTTGACCATTGAAGAACAGTGTGAAAGGGTGTGACAGCTAACAACGTCTGCAGACAAACAGATGGACTACAGTCTGTAATCGTAGAACTACAAAGTGTAGCTGATAAAACAGACAATGAGAGCAGATACAAGGAGGCACCTAATAAAAAGTGACCAGTGACACACACACGATAAAAAAAAAATTAAAAAAAAAGATTTACAAGGATTTTCACTGCATTTCACACAAAAGATTCATTGCTCTACTTAAAGATAACTTGAATGTCCGTTTGTACTGAAGCCAGCAGGAAGGTCTCAGCAAATGATAAACACATCTGTGCTGAGGGGGCCTCCAGTACACGTTGATTTTCGCATGCTGGGGACCTAAGCACCCTAACCTGTGTGCCCTGATAACAGTAGAGCAGTTACACTCTGCATTATGCAACGTGCTGGAGCAAGCCTTTGGCTTAAACAGCACAACTCGGCTCATTCATAATTGAAGAGAATGCCAAAGCTATCACGTCTGTCCTTCAGGGCCCACACAGTAACCACACTCCTAAACAGCACTGCTTAGCAGTCCAGAAAGGAGCTCCACTGTGGGACGTGTCTGAATCTCAGTTGTGCCATGTGTCATTTCTGAGTCCCCTGAGCAGGAATATTTTTGCAGGGAGAGAAAGGAAAGCACACAGAGTTCCTCACTTCCACCAAGTGATGCTAATCCTACATCTGCTTAATAGTGTTGGCATATTTGATTAAGCTGGAAAGGACTGATGCACAGCAGGCACAGGCTTGCCAATAAACCTTCTTTTAGAAACATGTTTATTGTACACAACAAGAAACCACGTGGTCACTTGCACACGTTCAGCAGTCATTAGTTCCTCCACAAGCATGAACCATTAAAATGCATGATCTGTACATCACTTACACGCTTGGCTCTCCACCTCCACCTGTTTTAATGCACTCGGAGAGCAGAAATCAAGTTAACGTGTATGACTGGGGCTGAGAAAGTGCCGCTACTTCAAATAGCTGCTTCCACGTAACTGCTGACATGTTGGAGTGAGATTGTACACATAGGCCTCAATGAAAAAGTCGGCAGATAGCACAAGTGAAGACTAGTTAAGGAATCTGGCCCTTAAAATTTTTTGGCTGCTTTAGGCCCCTTAAAGTACGTAAAGAGTTTTAAACATTCCAGCAGCAGAAGAAACAGCAGGAACAGCAGTTCTGTACCCCCAGGAGTGGAACTCCCCGCAGAATAACTAGGGCAGCCTCCCTCCAAACGATTTTATATGAGGATTTATCAGATTTATTTCTGGACTTCCCTATGGTACACCGTGTGTGTGTGTGACACATGGTCTTTGCCTTGCAGCCGCCGTGGCTTGTGTGAAATGTCTGTTATGTAAAGCAGTTTGAGCGATGTGCAGGACGCTGCATGCTGACACAGCTCCAGCCCAAGCTCTCTCAACAGCTCCTGATTTATCCCGTTACCACGTTACTAATGGCATCTTGCCAACAAAGCTGACCACGCACTGGACAAGGGCACGCATCCTAGCAGATACATTTTGCCATGTTGTTTTGTCTGAATGGGATAATCGGGACAGAATTTAACAAAGGATCAGGATGAAGACTGTGCTGATTTGCTGCCACCTTAGCAATGAGAGTCATGCTGAATCACAACACTGCAGTCCCTGAAGAACCTTGTAGTTCAGTAACAGTGTTTTGAAGGACAGTGTGGAGGGTTACAGATGGGTTGGGGACTGAGGGTAGAGACTATGTCCCCCCCCCATACACACACACATATCTACATATTATAAATACTTCAACTGCTAGCAAACACTTGCTGTGGCCCTGTCCCTTCGGCCCCTAAAGGCACACCAGCAGCAGGTCACACTGCCCAGTCATGCTCATGAGCCATTTTGTGCTGCTGTGGGAGCTCTCAAAATGTCTCCTCGGTGTGTTGCCTGGATCTCCCAACACACTTACACTGGGGAAGTTAATAGTTTGCCTATGAGGGCTCAGAACACATGGAATAATTATATTTAGTCATCATAAGCCAGAGCAATTCAAAACTTGGTTGCGAATTTCACCTTGTAATAACACTTTTATATTAGACTGTAACCATTTACTATATTATAGCATACTATAGCATACTAACCAACTATATTATAGCATAATGTACTGACGTGTCAGTACACTGTATACCAACAATAGACCACATTTAAATGAGATCCATTTCCTAAATTATTGCACTTTATTTGCACATCATCATAAAGTTACAATTTTCTACAGTGTAATTCAGACTGGTCTGCTGTTGGGTTATGATTCACTGCAGGCACACTTTTTACTGACGACGTCTATCCAGTGGTGGTGTTAGTAACAGAGTGGTGTGATGTGGACAACACAAATACAGCAGTCAAAATTATCAAAGAAGGCATCTCTGTTTTATGTAACGCTTATGACGGCACAACTGCGTAAAATCTGGGGAAAATGTTAAACATTTCAGATGTCTGGTTAATATCAGCACCACTGCCCTGTTATGTCAGAATTCTGAATAGATTATCTAGAAGCAAGCACTTCACATCTAAACACACTGAATTACTTTGTTTACATCTTCACCATTTAACTACGCTGAAACAAAAATGTGAAAATATCAGCGGAATTCCTATTAAAACAGTTTGCTCATGGATTACAGGGTCGATATGTGATCCAAGCACAGGGACACTCGATTGAAAGCCTGCTGGTCAAATCAACAGAACTGAACTGAACTGGAAACAGTCACATCTAGTTCATCTCAGTTTTCCGTGGCCACAACCCTAAAAACGGTCAGAGAATGGACTGCTTACCTGATTCTGCTCGATTCCAGAGGGAGTGAAATCTCAGCGCAGAGGAGAAATACAGAAATGGGCGACAGCAAAATTAACACACTACACAGTGTCTGGCGAGCGACGAGAAGGGGCTGTCAGAACAAGGGAATTAGAACTGCTGTTGTGGAGTTGTTCGCAGTCTGCTCCCTCCCACAAACGCACACACCCCTCCCTCCACGTACATGTCATCTGTGCCTGAGCACTGAGTTCCTAGTGGAGGTTTTGCACAGGAGGAATTTGGCTCTATTCAAGAGACAATAGCCTCTCCCTTTGCCGCAGGAGCAGCAGAGGGAGTCTAATTAAATTAACCTCGCCAAATGAGTCCTTCTAGTTACTACACACACACACCCCTCCAGTAAAGGCTTGCACAACCCTCAGGGACAAAGTGCCCTGAAGTGTACACAAACAGGGCACAAGAGCTTCACAATATGAGCCCATTTTACAGCTCAACGGACTCACAACTCGGACTCGATTACTATACTCCAAGATAAAACTGTGTTACCTTTCCAGGTAAAACAACTTTGTTGGCTACAGTGACCTTCAAAAGGCAGTACAACACTTTACCACCTTGGCACAAGGCTACGCAGTAGTGGATTAATCTTTCACTGTTGTGCTGAAAGTGAAAGCGATCATGTAACTAAGACTGAATCTCGCTGACCAATTGAATGTCACCTGCAAGGTCAGAGCAGGGGGATAAAGGAGGGGTCAGAGGTTGGGATTTTTAAAAGCACAGGCCAAAAGGGGCCAGCTTTGGTCAATTATAAATAAACAAAGACAATTCCACAGTGTTTCAAAAAACATTTTCAGCGATTCGGTCTCAGCCTACAAGGTTAAACGTAGCCACAGAAACAACCCACCAACAAACAACACTAACAAAAAATTTGCAATGAGTAACAGGTACTCTTGGACGATTCCCACTGATCTCCTCGAGCTGAACTCTGGTTCCCTCTCCTGGCAAAAATGAAATGTTTTCTGTCTCATGAAAGAAATTCACTGCATCACAGTTCAACATGGTTCCTTAAACGTTTCCAAATGTTTACTACTTTTTTTTTAAAGTTAGGAAGTAAAAGGTGAAACGTACATTTACCAGCATATAGATTCATAAAACTTATGGTAGATAAATTATGGGAGGAGGAGCTTTAATAATACTAGGCTAAGAAAGCAGCATCTAGCTACACTACAAACAACGGTGTAATAAACCTTCATAAAAAGTGCTGTTCAATTTAGAAATGCTTAAATAACCTACAAACATAGTTTTGAATGGCTGAATGGCTGTTAGGTGACTCTGTGCATGTTGGATAAGCGATTGGTTCTCCCTCTCTGTGGTTTGTGTTGGTCTTTCAGATACTTCACGTAGCTAGTGTGTGTCTTCTTTTATCCACTGCCACCAACAGCGTGCTATGGTAATGTCTGCCAACTAGTATGGCATGTAATATGTCAAATCTCTCTTGAAGGAGCCTTTTAAAGGTCCTCCAACTGCTGAAATTGCTTTCATACTTCACTTGTAAAGGATGATAGCAAAACAGCAGCATGGCTCAGAATGGGAAGCACAAGTGACAGGACGACCTCGTATAGTCAGTCAGGTAAAATGAGGAGGCCCACCCTTGCTTACGACATGCAGCCTGGCATGAAACTTGAATCATTCGGATGTCTCACAATGTCAAGCCTAGCCACCAGGTTCCATTCCTGTCAGTTGATTCCTTCTGGGTGCATCAATTTTTTGATGATAACGATTAAAGGATGTTGCTAACTGCAACTGCAATTTGAAAATTATACTGCTTGTGTATAATGTAATTTGTTTTTTACCTTTTTGAATTACATGTTGTGAAAACATTGTAATTTCTGTTTCAGCCAATGAAATTGCTGAAATCTAAGTTCTGCCTTCGATTCAGTGATTTTAACTGCAGTACAATGGGACAGACAAGCTAACAGACTCATAACACCTAGATAAAAACTTAGATTTTATTAAATCAAATATTGATACTCAATATATCAAAAGACAGCCACACAAAATATCGTGATAATATGCTATATTGATTTTTTCCCCCCTTACTCCAGTACACTGACAGATCTAAAAAAGCAGACAAAAAGCAGAAAGTAATTTTAAACATGGACAGAAATTTCCATCCAGCAGTGTTTGGGTTCCTTGCCCCACAATTTGCAGGGGGAGTTGCTGCTTTGGACTTGGTTAAACTGCAATCTTCTGCACACTGTGTGTCATTAAGCAAAGAATAATAATGGCACAAATCAGGTTAATGCAAGTCTTTCCTTTTCCAGAAGCAACGAGGCCAAGCAGAACATTTCTGAAAAGGTTTGCCTTACACTACTCACTGATGAGTGAACAAATGAAATGCCTCATGAGTGCATGTTGTAGAAAATACACTTGAAAAAACTTGTTCCAGGGTTCGCCACACATGACTGGTTTCTAGAGCATTGTTTAAAAGGTCATAGCACGTGCAACATCAGGTTACCATTTCTGATTTCAAATAGGCTTCACTTAATACCTCTGTGCGCTCATGTGGAAAAACAGGAAAAAACAAAAAAATGGCAAGAAAGTCTTCTTCAGTCTGAGGCCAAGAAGAAGCTGAGAAAAAAAATAAGTGACAAAAGAGACAAAACTGATATATATTCTCAATGTGCTTACTGGTTGATGATGAAAACCAAAAGCTGGCACTGGCACAAATAAACATGTTGTATATGTGCTCATTTGTATAGGGTGGCCACACAGGTGGAGATTTCTTTTACAGATTAGCTCAGACATCCGCATCATGTTAAGACCAATAGCTCACTCACCCAGCCACCCTGCTGAATGACGAAATCTGCCTCTGTCTCCTCCAGGTAACGCACCCCCAGGGCCAGCAGAGAGGCCAGCGGCCGCTCCTCGGCGTGTAATGCCTGTAACAACACTAAAGGTACCAACACCTAGACAGAAGGAGAAGGAAACAGAACAGCAGGCAATTCTGAGTTTAAGGTGCTTATAGAAATAGGTACACTAGTTTGGGTAATGTTCATAGGCTTCTATGTCCGGTGCATTTTCTCACCTTGTTCCATCCTCCCTGAGAATGGGAGGACGCCTCCTGCACTGCAGTTCGGAAACCTTCATAGTCCAGCTGGCTGTACAACACACACTCATTTAGTACATTATACTATTTGTTGAAGACTGTTTCTAATCTTAAAATGAATTCTGCTGGGTCAAAATGCCTGGTAAATATGCATATACAGAGATAAGCTGAGTGTGCACTAGTATCTTGTAAAAATTAAAATATCAAAAACATTTCAGGACGGGAAACATCATATTTCAAGGGGAATTCCCTTAGGATGTACACAAAGTCTTTCAGCGTGATTTGATGTGAAATGGCCCATTCTAGAGTTGTATTGAGCCGAGTCGCATACAAAGCCATCATAAAATACTTGATACACACACACTTGAGCACAGTTATAAAAATTTCATTTTGCATGGAACGCATTACTGGTAGACGGTGCCAGCCATGAGTGTGTATATGACGCAAGGAGTCAGAAAGCATATATAGTAAACAAACTCTATGTAAGGACCTGGTTTCTACAAATATGTTCAAGATTATATGAGCAAAAACAACAAAAAACAATGATGACGGGCCCCAAGTTATTTTACCACTCATTAAACAAGCTTCTGACCTGTGAAAATGTGTAGGAACTGCCATTAAGACTGGTCTTTAAAACTGCTATTTTGCATTATTGACAGCATGCACTTAAACTGGCATGGAATCTTAACATGGTCAGTGATACAAACATGAAGGGTAACCTGGAATAACCTGCAGAATATTTAATATTTCTTTATTTTACTCGTCATAGTTTTTATCCGCTTCATCCTTTTAATCAAATAAAAACCATCCTAGATGGTCTCCAATTTCTGAACCCCACCGTAGAGTGATGTTAAGAGTGGTCTGTACAAACAACAATGTCTTTTCTTAAAAGGTGACTGATACTGACCCACTGAGAAGCGTATTTGCGGCTGATACCAGGTGTGTATCCAGGTCTCGTATGACGCGGTCGCCTAACACAGCCAGACTGTCCTCTATGGAGCTTTCTGGATTAGCTGGACTGAACACTGGAGACGTGTGTCGATCAAAACCTGTCCTGGGAAAAGCTACACACACAGACGTTCATAGGAAATTAAAACTGGAACACTGTGCAAATATAGTCACGACATGCATATGTATAATGTGGATTTGGGGCAGAAGTGGGAGTGTTCACGCATCTTACAAGCACTGATCTCCTCCTCCAGTTGCTTTAGCTCCTCCTCAATCTGCTGCTTCATCTTGCTGGTCTTCTCCACATCTTTTTCCTGCGCAGTCTGTCCAGCAGCTGCTATGCAGAGCAAGAAAATTCACACTGGAGGTGCTTCATATCACACAGTGATAAATCTCTACATTTCGGTACTTCTGCAACACTCCTTATAGTAAGGATCTAAACTTCATGAGACTTGGAAATTGTTTTACTTTTATTTTTTTTTCCTCTGTGCCATGAAGTATTTTCCTGTGAACCACAGTCTTAGAAAGATATTTGGTGGTGGCAGGAGGGGAACGTTAAACATGATCTTATGGGTTAATATTTATCATCACTATTAGCCTGCATGATGATTAGCATGAAAACGTTTTTGATGTAGGTAAATATCAGTACATTCTGATGGAAAATTATATGAAAAAAAGTCTTTAAAAACGACTTTAAATGATCAGGCACCTAAAACAACCTACAAAAAACCTGTTCACTTTGACTCAAGTTTATTTCATCTCCTGCCCATTAACTTTCACATACTATTAGCAAGTATGAGCCACTGGTAGCAGGGAACCATGAGACAGAGAATAGCACAAGACTTCTACTGCTGACAGTGCCCAGAGCGCTCTCCTATCATTTCCTCTTCCTTTATCAAATATGAAACACGCAGCACATGAAGTAGTCACTGCATGCTACTCAAACCGACTTGTTTGGCGCACATACACTGATAGACACTGTAAATAGTTTCCACCACTATGATACCCACAGCCACAGGGGTCAGTATGAGCTAAAGACACCAATATAAAACATAATTTAGCCATGTTTCCCTCTAGGACAGTTCATGACACATGGGCATGTAGACTTCTCCTTTCCAATAATAATCCAGTGTTCCCAGCACTGCAGTTGAGCATGGCAGGTTAAAATAATTGCTAATCAGCTGATGCTTCACCCAGTAACATGGGCCTTGCCAAGAGTCTAGTTTCAGGTTTAGGTTATAACTAATCTGGATCTTCTTATAAATGTCTCTCAGCCAAGTCTATCTTCCCCACAGATTCACTGGCCACATTCAGTGGGGAACGGGAATCTGTGAACAGATTGTCCACAGTAGCAGCCTGTTTTCTTTCCAAACTAAGGAGTTAAGCATGACTTGACAAACCTTTTGAAGCCCCCTCTGGAAAAAAAAACATAAGCTCTGATCACACACCAAAAACAAAACAAAAAAAAACAAAAACTGTGCATGTCTTCTTTCATTAAAAACATCATTATTCAGGGACCAGTGGCTGCTAACACCTTATCTCCTTCAATCATTTATTCCATACAGCAAAAACAAAGAGTGACTAAAAACATCCACTACATTAAAATATCTTTTGTAATTTATTTTTAATGAATATACGCTCATCAAATGGATAGCAGCACAAATAGTTGCATCCAGAAGGATTAACTGACAGGATAGGAACTTGGTGGATAGGTTTCACATTGTGAGACATGTGAATGAAAGGTCGAAGAAAGGATGGGCCAGCACCAGTTGCACCCACCAATAAAACAGGACCAAGAAAAGGAGACAAACTAATATATTAAAGTCTCTGTTTCAGTTTAATAGAACATTTAACAGCTATTTAATATCTCAAACTAAGGTTTTGGCTACAGGCTTCAAGATGCACAATACAATATGCTATTCACTACAAAGTTGTTGTACAGTAGGCTATATTATACCATGCTAAGACACAAATCAACACAGTACTATATGTTGTACTGTTATATGCCTAATAATTATAGTGCTACTGTAGAGAGTCCATGATACTGGTCTAAGCTCCTGAAGGATCTAGAGTTTCCAGACATAGTTTTACTGAGAAATGCAAACAAGAACATTTGCTTGTCCATTGTCACAACATTAAAATTTGTCTGAGTAATGTGCCTGCTAAAAGCACTTACTATTTACTCCTCGTTTTTGATACTAACATGTTGGTTCTCAGCAAAATGCATGGCACAATTCATCATTTATGTTTAACAAAAGTAAATAAGAAAGCCTGAGAAAATGTTAACTGACTGGCTGTAGACAGCATGGAAAATGAACTCAGTCAGTTCACTGGAAGTGTGGCAGGATAAAGCTCATTTAAAGGAAAACTTCATAACGAGGCTGCGCCATTTGCCCAGTGGCACTGCTGCCTGACTGCAGGCCAGGATGATACTTGGTGGGGCCTGGCCAAGGTCTGCTGCACCCTGATCCAGTGGTGTGTGAGTAATCCCGCAGTGATTGCTCTCGACAGGCTGTCATGGCACGGACTGGGCCGAGCGGAAAGCAGGGATCAGAAGCTCATCGCTCTGCTTTTGAACCACACTGAATGAAAACTGCAGCAAAGGAAACACTGCACAGTTCTGACCTACATGGTGAAGCGCCCGAGGGGCCATACCATCTCTATTCTTTTGTTCTGACCAATCCCAGATGCTAGTTTCTGGGAAGAGACAGGGTGAAGCCACCTGATTTATATCAGATCTGATGTATGGTCAAATCAAATGATCCAAACTTTGTCTTTGGGAAATCTCCACCACCTTTTCAGCACAGTTCTGTTCTGTTCCAAGTCTGGAACTGGCACAACTAACCACCTAATGTATGTGCTACTTTCTATGGAAATCCCCCAAAAAGATTGTATAGAGTTTCAATATAATACACAGTAAAGTATTATCTTGGGTATATACAGCTTTTTTTTGCCTCTACAAAGGATTTACTACAGTGAAATATTTGCTGGAGGGCAAATTCTTAAATCCAGAAAAGAAACAAATTATTCTAATTTCCTGCATCGTGGCCTCCCGCCATCCCTCAAGATGAATGAAAGACAAGCAAACAATCTCTTCTCTGTCTTGGAACCCACATTGTGGATTTCACTGGTTGTCCAAACAGTGGACTCTCTCGTGGTCTTCAAGCGCTGATTGAAAAAATCTCTTTGTAAGGCACTTAGGTGAGCACTAATCAAAGTATATACAGGATGCACAGCACTGCACTCATGCTGAGCCTAATATTTCTTCTCTCTAGGTACGACCGCTGGCTTGGGACTGCTGGCTAGTGCACTCAAGCTGTATTTAACATTGTATTTCTCTTTCAAGGTATTAGCACTGCACCTTGTTCAGGCAGCGTCTGTGATCAAAAGGAGTTCTGACTCCACCCTCTTTGTAATAGCTTGAACATGTTCTCTGACTGAACACTAGGTGTTCTCTGACTGAACACTAGGTGCTTCTGTAAGTCGCTCTAAATAAATGCAGTAAATGTCGCGTGTAACTGCCCATCATTCTTAAGTCACCTGTAATCTAACCTATAGTAAAATCGAATGATCAAAAGCTTTTCACTAGTGAACCTCAGATGCCTTTTCCAATAGCATTCCAGTCCACAACAATCAAAACAGACTTCTGGATATCCTAATCCTACCATGTGCTGCAGCCCCAGGCTGCTCAGAAACTATTTCGCAATAGTCCTTTAGCCTTCGCTGTTTGAACCTGAAGCCTCCCCCCTAACATTCTTAAGCTAAAACCGTCACAAAGTCTTGTATTCCTCTCCGTCAAAGAGGCAGTGCAGTCGGCTCAGCTATAGGCTCTGACGGTCGTAACTCCTACACACTGTATAAACACGGATATATGGAGAACACACTTGTGTAGAAGCCACAAACAGCATGTCAGTGTCAATGGAAATCTCTGACAAATCATATCAACTCAATCTACAGTTACTTCACAACGTTCTCCAATGTCAGAAAGGTTCTTCACACTCACATAAAAACAGCTCTTTAAAAAGTTCTCCAGGGACCCAAAACTATTACAAGGCATTGCTACAAAGACATCTACAAGTATAATTTTGCATCCAGCTGACAACTTCTGACAGCACTGGTGAAAATTGTAAACGATCTTTTAATATTTGCTGACAGAGGTAACTCATCCTTACTGGTCCTACTGGATCTTAGTGCAGCATTTGACACAATAGACCACTCCATCCTACTAGATAGGCTGGAAAACCTTGTAGGAGTAACAGGAATAGCTCTTTCATGGTTCAGATCTTACTTAAGCGACCGCTATCAATTTGTAAATATAAATGGTCAATCGTCCACTCACACAAAAGTTCAGTTTGGTGTTCCACAGGGGTCTGTCCTAGGACCTATATTATTTACATTATATATGCTACCTCTCGGTACCATAATCAGAAACCATAACATAAATTTTCACTGCTATGCTGATGACACGCAACTGTATATCTCAGCTAGACCAGATGATCCACTTCACCTTAATAAGATAGAGGACTGTGTTAGAGACATAAGAGACTGGATGTCAAGCAACTTCCTTCTATTAAAACAGAAGTTCTTCTTCTCGGTCCCAAAAGTGTTAGAAACAAGCTGTCTGCATTACCACTCAATCTAAATAGCTTCTTAGTTACACCAGGTACCTCTGTTAAAAGTCTTGGTGTCACAATCGATCCTGATTTGGCCTTTGATGAGCATATTAATAATATCACTAGAATAGCTTTCCTACATCTTCGCAATATTGCGAAATTAAGAAATGCACTGTCACTACAGGATGCAGAGAAGCTAGTTCAAGCCTTTATTACCTCAAGGCTGGATTACTGTAATGCCCTGCTTTCTGGTTGTTCCTGCAAAAGCCTTAACAAACTTCAGCTAGTCCAAAACGCTGCAGCTAGCGTCCTTACAAGAACTAGGAAGTTTGATCATATCAGCCCAGTCTTATCCAACTTACACTGGTTACCAGTTAAATTCCGTATTGAGTATAAAATTCTTCTTCTGACTTATAAGGCTCTAAACGGCCTCGCTCCTACCTACCTTACTGAACTTATCTCGTACTATAAGCCTTCACGTGACCTTAGGTCTCAAAGTGCGGGCTCTCTGTTAGTGCCTAGAATTAACAAAGTTACATCGGGGAGCAGAGCCTTTTCATACAAGGCCCCCCAGCTTTGGAATAATTTACCTGTCAATACCTTCGGGATTCAGACACAGCCTCAATCTTTAAGTCCAGGCTTAAAACCTACCTGTTTAGTCAAGCTTTTGGTAATTAGTTTTTATTTTCTTTCTGATAGATAAAAGGTGCAGGTCTAGGGGTCCACTAACAGAGAGTGTTTGGTAAACTGGGAATGTTGGTGCTGTCGTCCCGCTGCTCCTCGTGTTCACTCAGGTTTGTTGACGGTGGAGCAGAGGGGCGCTGACTTCTCAGGGAGCCCTCATGTCTGTGTGACCTTTTGGCTCTCCCTTTTTAGTTATGCTGTAATAGCCAGGCCTGCCGGAGTCACTGCTGCACTCTGTTAACATCGTATAGTGTGTTCAGGTCTTCTGTCAGAGCTAACAGTCTGTCTGTTCTCTTTGTCTGAGCTGAACTGCTGCCCGTCCTGTGTGGCCTGATGCTGCTGCTACATCTGCCCCGACTGGGAGCCACTGGGAGCCTTACTACCACGGAGCTCCTGGCTGTCCTGCACTGTGGAAGCTTGGCCTGCGCCTGCTGACCCATCTTAGGAACCACCAACATCATTACAGACTAATCAGACATTACACTCTCCTTTCTAGTGCTGTCTTGTATCTGGTGTTGACCCGAGGAGGATGGGTTCCCCTTTGAGTCTTGGTTCCTCTTGAGGTTTCTTCCTTCCTAACTAAGGGAGTTTTTCCTTACCACTGTCGCCTTCGGCTTGCTCATTGGGGGCTCGAACACCAGATTCTTTGTAAAGATTCTTTGTAAAGCTGCATTGTGACAACATCTGTTGTAAAAAGCGCTATAAAAATAAATGTTGATTGATTGATTGATTGAACTTAATAATCACTGTGAATGTCAGATTTCTGTTTCTCTGCTGTAAGGTAAAACCCGGCCTGTGCCAGCGAGCCCCTTATATTTGAGTATTTTTTGTGTATATTTGATTTTTTTCATCCTGCAATTTTCCAACAATACCCTAAACTGAAGCAGACATGGAAGAAAATGTACAGTATTTTGTAATATTAATACATTTGTGTGCCACACACTTGGAAAAGTTGGCACAGAGTCACGTTTGCCCACTGTGTTCCCTCTTTTTAGTTATCTAAAACTGACTGATCTGTGGAAGTCTTTTCTTGAATGATATTGAGACTACAGATGCTCAACAGACTGTGGTTTCCAGATTCCCCTCTTCATGAATTGCCATACATTATTAATAGGAGACAGATTTAGACCGTAGGCAGGCCAGTCAGGTACATCCTGCCACAGCACATGCAAAATGATGCCAGTCTTGCTGAAATAACCAGGACTAGATTGCAGCATATGTCCAATACATGCCTCCACATCAATAGTACCTTCACACATATGCACATCACCCATGCCATGGGAACTGATGCCCCAATACCATTACAGTGGATTTTGAAACTTTTGCTCACAAAAGTCTGGATGGTCCCTTTTATCTCTAACACAAAGAACTCCGTCGGTTTTTCCCTCAAAGAAGCCAAAACATGGAGTCATCTCTCCATAGATTTTTAGATTCTGTTGAATCATCTGAGACGAGTGCATGCTTATAGAACTGACTTTAGTTTTTCTCCTCATGTAATACAGGTTCAAAACTCCTGAAACAATGACACACCATATTCCAAGGTACTCCTGAATCCATATGGCTATTTTCGACATAGCAATGGGATGGTTTCTCAGGCAATAAGCACTCGGAGGTCACACATTCAAGGATGCTTTTCAATCTCGAGTTCAGCAGGTTCGCTGAATCTGTTTACATATCTTATTCGGCAGGTGTAAAATACCTAAATTCTTTGCCATCTTGTCTTGAGCATTGTTTTTTTTTTATACTACTTGACAATTCACTCACAAAGTTTACCGCAAAACAAAAACCCATTCTAGTAAAGAGCGACCCTCAAAGGTTCATCTGCTTATTGTGGAATGGTTCTCAAAGGTGTAACTTGAATATTCTATAAATTTGGCACATATGCTCCATTAAAATGCATCAAATAAAAAAAATAAATAAATAAAATAAAAATAAAAAGCTATAAACGTGTATTTATTTATATTTACAAAAAACAAATAAGTGGATCAGTTAAAACACAGGACATCTTTTTCAAACTTTTAACAGTTAGATTAAGGTTAAAAATGAACAAACTACAAGTTTTATGTTTATATTACATTTTACAAAATGTCACAACTTGAAGTTTAAAAATGCTTCAATAGAACACTCGGGGATAATTTATCGACTCAAGGCCGTAAACCTTTTTTCTGTTAGTAATTACGCCTCAGCTATTTTGTGCAGAGTCTGAAATTGTTTGCAAAGTTTGTTTCTGGCTAGTTGTTGGAACTCAACATGGATACAACTAAGAAGTAAATTGAGAGGCTGTGTGGATACCCAATCAGAACGCAGCTAACAAAATCTCAATAGCTGTGTGACACTTTAACATGCTGTTATGTGTGAGACTAAACTGCAGTACACCATCAGACACCTTGGTGGTGTAACTCAGAGATACATGTTAATCACTATATCTATTCCTGTATTATGACGAGAACCGTAGACTCACACAAAGCAACTTAATTGTAGTTTTCAAACTATAATGCCTGCCTGCACCCCCACCCCCTCCCTCTCCCTCTCCCATCCTGCCCTAAATTTCTGCACATGACATCTGATCTACTAAACTGAGGCAGCTGGAGTTGAATACAGCGTCATACATGTAGTTGTCCTACTGTCCCTGACCTGTCCTTTAAAGCCCCTATCATGACCCATGGTAACTATGGTCACGGGTTTGGTTTAGGTAGCACCACCCCCACTTTTGAACAGCATTACAATTATGACATGCACCGTAAGGGACCTATGCCCTCCAATGGCAAAGCCAGCAACTCCCAACTTAGAGCACTAACACTCTGTAACTCTGGATGCTGAGTGGAAAACGGCTACTGCTGCTGATCTTTACCTTCTGCAGGTCTTGACAGGGAGGATGGAGGCAGGCTGAGGTAACTGAGGACGACGTACTTGGTCTCATAGTGGAACCCTTCAGGCACAGTGGTGGAGAAGCCAGAGGCAGCCATTGAAGAGAAGTGTCAGGTTCTTGGGTACATGCACTGCTGGTGTACCGTTTTCAGAAGTCCTGGTAGAAACAAACACAACAGACCACCTTAACACCTGCTGCTCTCTTAGGATGATGATGTAGTGTTCAGTAAGACACCATGAGCTACTGGTATAGCAAATATGAGAGACAACATACTGACGTTTATATGAATAAAGGATTCCAGTTCAGCACAAACAAATGACAAACAGCAGGAGAGACTCTCAGATTCTGATAAAGTACTCGGGACTGGGGTCACAAACCGTCACCTTAACCTCCGTCTCACCTGCTCTGTAGCTCCACTACTGGAATGAATGAAGTGAGTTCAATCCGAAAACGCCTTCTAAGTTAAACAAGCCTAAAGTTAGACCCCTTCTCATGTTTTCCCTTTCAGGGAAAGCTCTGTGCCTCACTCCGAGAAAGCCGGGTAGAATTCACTAGTACATTGTGTACAAGGGCATGTAGGCGCTAATGTGCTCACACAGTCAGCCACCACACCTACCATGCGCCGCCTCACTCAGCACAGCTAGCCAGCTAACTTCAGTGTCACTCACAACAACACAACATACTCACAGACAGAGACCTGGAAAACGACCGCCGGCCTCGCCACACATATTTACCTCGCCGACACAGAGATCTGAACTGAAGTTTGTACGCCGGGGCACAGAGGTAGCAGCTCTCCGGCTATGTGTGCCAGTGAAGTAGCTTCACTAAAGCTAGCGGGGAGGTTAGCGGAGCGGCTACTGTGTTATGCTCGGGTCAACCAAACCTTGCTTTGGACAGCCTACACACGCGCACACGCACACGCACACGCTCGCACTGCACACGTTAGGCAGACGGTGTAGCCTGAAAGTGCCGCTCTTTTACCATTTTAGTAACAGCCAGCAGCGAGCCGCTGCGCTGGAGAGCAGCCTGAGCCTCAGTACCGTCTTTTTTAAAGCCGCAGTCCTGTTTACATCCACTATATTACGAACACCAGTTAAAGGGGAATTCCACCAAATACTCGCGATGTCATAATTCAGTTTGTAAATAAATGTCAGTTAGAGGTTTTTTTGTTATGTGCAATTGTTTAGAGAAAATATTTATTTTTTAATAATGGTGGTGGTGGAATCAGCGGTGGTGTCTACAATTTACATATAGCAATTTTACAATCTAAAATAACCAGCTTGGGTTTTTATACTACTGCTGATAATTGTGGAATATTGTTACATTAATTGATTTATATATCTCTCAAATCTACTGTAAAACAGTGAGTGTGTTTATTTACACTTCATAATCAGCTCACTCATAATTATAATCCGATGTTATTCAAATTTTCAGGTGTGACATGCAAACAGCCAGTTTCCACATAGTCTGATTAATCTGATTTTTCAAGTGTGGATGCAGTGAACACATTACTAATGAAATTAGATTATCTACAGTTATCGGATCGCATGTCTATATAAAAGAACTCAGGCGTTGGACAATACAGTTATTACTTTATGTCATGATGTATTTAGAGGTTTGCACAGCAAACACAGATATGTTTCAACAACCTGTTCTTCTGGTGCACACAATGTTTGACACAATGCTAAAGGAGTATCAGTATGTTGTCACAACCTCCTAGAACCCTCATTAATTCCCTTATTTCTGTCTGGGATTTCATGGAATCCTGCTAACACAAGGTGACACTTACTTGTGAGGTTGTGACACCACATGTTTTGTGTTTGCTGGGCTATATATGAAACCCGATTGGAAAGCTTATAGACTAAATGATGTAAGAATTTTGAATTAAAATGGAATGGGACAGAATTTCCCCTTTAAATATTTCAACCAGCTTTCTTTCTGTACTAGCTCTTAGATACAGTGGTTGGGATTGTCATGAGGAATTTCTGCTTTAAAGCAACTACTGGATAATTTAAATATTTTATATATTCATATTTGATATACCCAGAGTATACAAATAACTTAACACAGTATTGTGAAAAGTGCGCACTGTTTAACAAATCAAACAATGAATATACTGACAGACCATAAAGTCTCATAGACTTGTGTCATCATGGCATAACATTTACATTCAGTTGTTCCAACATGTAATTATCTCATTTTTAACCTGACTGACCTGGTATTAGGTAAATACAACACGTGTCAGCTATATGGGCTATTGCTGCCCTCTGGTGGTGGAAAAGTATACGGGTAATTGAACTGTCCTGTTCACTGAACAAACCTTTAGTTTTTATAGGGGACTCCCAGAGCAGTATGCATTCCCATGCTGGTTTAATGCTGGTACAGTGATGACCCGGTGCTGGCTTAGACGGTTACCCAGCTTGTTTAGCTTGGCCATGCACCAGTAGCAAAACTCAACATATGCTGGTTTAAGCTGTTTCTAGCGGGGTGGGGATTCTTGGTATTTATAGTTTAGTTGTTGTAGGTGTCAAACAGCAATCATCTGAACGACCACGTGCTAAATTATACCTTACATCAATATAAACACTCCCCCATGTCCACTACAATAGAGAGCGAATTACACAATAAGGATTCCTCACATGGTGATTGCACACCCAGGTGTAAATTGTAAGCCTACCACACTCGTAGGAATTGCCTATATTGTAGCATTACACTGAATTGAACTGCTTACTGTTCATCATATTACCCCACAGGTGATCTGACATGTGGTACATTCACTGTATAATCCCAGCGCAACAGCTATTACTGCCATTTACCTCATTACTCACCTGAACTGTTTGATGCCGCTTTATACATTGTATCTTCAAAAGAATAGTTGCACAACTGGCTGCAGCCAGAAGGAATCAACCAACACGGATGAAGCTTGGTGCGCAGTTTGGACATCGTAAGACATTTAAATGTTTCATGCATGGCTGCATACATAAGCAAAGAGGGGCCTGGTACTTGAGAGGGGTACCTGACTGACCCAACAGCCACAACTGTAGACATTCAACGAGCAGTAACGCCCTGCACGAGTCATCCTGTTTCTGCCAGCTCTAGACGGCTGCATGACGCAGAACTACATGCACATAGACCGTTACGATGACTGCCCTTAACACCGCATCTGCATCTCCAAACACAGTACTGGTGTCATGGAGTGACTCAGAATGGCAGCAGGTCATCTTTAGTGGCGAGTCTAGAGACGACCAATGAATGTGTGGAGGCACGGTGGTCAACGCTAAGATGAACTATTGTCACGCGTCACATGTCCAGAAGGCCTGGTGTCAATCCACATCCACCCCTACCACAGAATCTGCAGGAACTGTGTGAGAATATTCCAGCTGCATGGGATGGATTATCACAGGACACCATTAGGAACCTCTACAACTCCAAGCTGAGACGTCTGGCATGTTAATTTAGCAAAACGCCATACGCTGAGACACACTACTTCTGTACGTGTAGCTCAATAAATATTTCCCATATCAGTCTAAATTTATCATTTATTGTTCCTGGTAACCTTCATCCTCCTTCCCAATAGCACTGTAATCTGACACTTCCTTCTGGGTGCAACTATTCTTTTGATGACGAGTGTATGTTGCTTCAGCAGGAACACTGGACGAGCAGCTGTTTACAGACCTTAAGGACAAAGCCATCAAGTCACTGTGCTGTCTTTACTATCAGTATTTGCTCCTGCCTTGCTTACTCCTACATCTGGCAGGTACTCTTCTCCAGCATCTCTATCTACTGAAGTTTTTCGTCCCCTGATTTGCACCACAGCAACACTGAAACGTTACAGTTACGTTATAGTAAACCTGCAGATCTAGCAGAACTTATGTAGAGGAGCATATGGTGGTAGTCTCGTTCACTACACTTCAGTTCTTCAGTTTTAGCTTGTGCACTTCTGTTTTACTTTTCTCTAAATCAGCAGACTGGGTGAGAGCTGGGAACAGTAGACTGTGAGTGTGTGTCATTTGAGGTTGAATGGTCTATAGATGACATGAAGGAATAAAACATGAACACAATATGAAGCTTTATTTCTCACACGCCTCCATGTAACCTAATCTCTCCATCTTTCAGGCTGAAACTTTCTCCCCTCTCAGAATCACTTTATTTAGCTACAGTAAGTGTGTGGAGTAGGAGGAGTTTGTGTGGAGTAGGAGGGGCTTGTGTGGAGTAGGAGGAGTCACACAAGTAGGACATGTAACAAACATGAATAGACTCGACAAGCACACAGACTGGAAACAAATATTTAATAACTGTGTGTGTGTGTGTGTGTGTGTGTGTGTGTGTGTGTGTGTGTGTGTTTAATGTACCTTCTTTATTGTTTTATTATTCACAAACAATAAAGAAGGTACATTAAAATCCGGCGGCTGAAACATGCATGCAGAAGGCACGAGCCTTTAAAAAGGCTTTGTATGTTAGCTTTTTTATAGCTTACCTCTGTTGACAGTTTGCAGATCACAATCACCAAGGATGAGGCAACTTTTTCCCTTAGCATTTTCTATTTGTCTTTGAAAGCTGCCATTCTCTTTTCTCAAGTGTCAGACCCCGCCTATACAGATCCCCCATGTGCATCTTGAGCTTATCTAGAGCTTCAAATTCAAAGCACATGAAGATAACACGTAACATGTCCACCTTTATACTACTCTGCTTACATTGACATGAGAGTTGGTGCTATGGATACACACTACAAATATAGGATAAAATATTAGGCTCGCTTTTTCTTCTCAGCTATGAAAATATTCTTTATATACAGTGTAAAAGAGGTTTAAACTTTAAAAGGTTAAATGTATTTACAGATAACATTATATCAGTCTGTCTCCCCTCATCCCATTTAAATAAACTACTTATGGGGTAATTTGTCTTGATGAAAATTGCTACACAATAATAACTCCTACAGTGTAGATTAAAATGCTATCTAGACACCAAAACAAAAAAACAATACCTCATTCACCGTTTACAGGTGATAATTAATAAATTATAAATTAATAAATAATAAAAAAATATATAAATTAATAATATAATATAATATAATATAATATAATATAATATAATATAATATAATATAATATATAATAAATTAATACATGTTATTAAACACTTTTCTGATGTTAAACAATTTTCTGTTTTACGGAATTCGGATAGTAGAGAAAATGCAAATGCAAATGGAAATGCGTTTCTTACATTTATGTTGACTTTTTTTTCAGTGCAGGCAGTACGAACCCGTACAAACCCAAGATATTTGATCTTTTTAAGGCTTTCATTACATGGGCAAGGAATTACTTTGGCAAACCTTTATTAAGCACTACAGTGTTACATTTACTAGTGGCACCTAAAACTGTACTGTGCCCAATAGATGCTGTATGTTAACCATGTCCAGCAGTGGTGTTGACTTCTCTGGGCTCGTAGGCATGGATCATCACACAGTGGAAACGTGTACTGTGGTCAGACGAATCAGTATCCAGATCTTTTCTGGAATAAATGGATGCTGTGTGCTCTGGAGCAAAGGTGACAGGACCATCCAGACTGTTCATCCAGTCTAAAAGCCAGGCTCTGTCTGGTATGGGGTGAGTGTGTCAGTGCCCTTGGCAAAGGTTATTTGCGGAAAAGTACATTGAGATCTTACAGAAGACAAGAAGACATCTTTCCAATGCATTTTTGAACAGCACAGTGCTAAACCACATGCTGCACACATTACAAAGGCATGTCTGCAGGGTGACAGGGTACTGGACTAGCCTACCTGCAGTCCTGATCTGTCCCCAGTACAGAATGTGTGGAGAATTTTGAAATGACCCCGTACCGTTACACGTAGGAGGAATGGGACAAAAATCCTGAAACACTTCATGGCTTCGTATCCTGCCAGTACGTCTTTTATATGTTGTGAGAAGGAATGTGAAACCTTTCAAATGGGTAAAAGCTTTACGGTTACAACTTTTAAAATGCAGGAATAGATGTATATTAACAAATGAAATAAAGGTGACCAGGCAAGACATAAAAATAACGTTATCCATGACTCTGCCTCAGACCTGCAGCAACAGGCTACAACCCATGGGGGCGGGGCATCAGTGTTGTAATCAGTTTTTCTCCTAGCCCTTCATCATTAGTCAGTTTCTGTCCGCATGTTTTTGATTGGTGGATTATTCAGAGCTAGTCTAATGTACACAATGCCTCTTCTCAAGCCTGCCTTGGGCATCGTCTAAGAACCTATACCTGTACCTGTACGCGCCACTAAAACCTTATTGATTTTTATATGGCCTAATTATTTTTTTTTTTTATCTCTTTTAAGACTATACAAGACTTGTTTAGAATCTCTGGGAAGCCTGTAGGAGAATTGTGTATTGTATTTGTGGGAGGACTTAACACCAATGTAAAACTCACTGGCTGTTTTAATGGCATGTAATGAAATATATGAAACCAATAAGAAAATAAATCATTTTATGATTTAGAATCTTTAGAATTTAGAATAGAACAAACACAAAATCTAAAACAACGCAAGGAGTTAAAGTATGGAAATGTAATTTAGTATTCAATTTCAAAAATACTGGAGTACAAGCTAGCACAGCTAGCCGGCTCTTAGCTAGCATATGTACTAAATGTACTAAAGAACGTGTACTGAATTTAGAACCACTGACCATTTGTGCTGGCACACAGAAGAACTGGACCTCCACTTTAATCCATCCATGTAGTGGAACACCCACAAACACACAGTAGTGGGCAGAAGGCACACTTGCCCAGAGCAGTTGGCACCCTATCCAGGGCCTCTTGGAGCAGTTGGAGTTAGGCGGCACTTCAGTCGTATCCTGTCAGTTCAGAGGATCAAAGCAGCGACCTTCAGGTCATAAGGTCGGTTGCCTAACTTCCAGCCCATGACTGCACAGAGGCACAGAGCAGTTAGACTACACCAGCTAGTTAATCCACCCATTTCTCTACACAACTAATGAACGTGTAATGAGGAAGCTGGGAGGAAACTGCAGAAACATAATTAGTGTTAACAGGAGCGCTGTGTGTGCTTTTTATTAAAACCACATTAGTCCCCAATTCACTCACGTCTGAAAGTAACATCTCAAAATGCCTAACCGACACTCATATCAGAAATGCTTAACATATACATGTAGGCTTTATTTTAAATTACATATTACAGTCTGTATTTACATTTCAACATTAATTATGCACTGATGATAAACAATCTTAATCAAAGACTTAATAAATATGATATAATAGTAGAAATGAAACAAGAAAAGAATGTCTAGCTAAGACTTTAAACCTAGTTTCCTTATATGTAGAGTAAGTAGTGTCCTTTGGATTCAGACGTTGTTGACTATTAGGTCTGTCAGGATCCTGAAGCTTCCACCTCATCTTATTTCCACCTATTTTGTAGTGACCGCACTGACCGCACCGCTCAAGGCTTTAGGGTCAGGCCTGGGATTCATAAAGTATATTAATGCTGAGCTAGGCTCAAATTCCTCCTCCGCATATGATTGTAAAGTATCGTGTAACCCCTGTTTAAAAGAACAGTTTGTCACACAGCTTCCCCCTTTGCCCCAGACCCAGACCCAGCCGAGATACTCCAGACCAGGGCTGCACTGGAGCTACAAGGCTAATGCAGCTACCACATAATGTAAGCTTTATATGTCATCAATTAACACAGTGTGCCACTCACACCAACCTGTCAAGTGATCTCAGTCTTGCTTATGTGTTTATAACAACGTGTAACATACTATCATATAAAAATGGAAAAAAGTAAGTTGCATAAAAATGTTTTTTTTGGTTTTTTTTCTATGGGCAGTGATGATATGCTGTTCTTCCTGGTGATTTTACAATATTTTTTCCCCCACCAAAATAAATAGAAATTCTGCACTAATATTAGGAGAAAAAAGCCATGACTGCACAGGTTTCAAACCTGAAGAAGCCCATCCTACACAAGTTTGTGTTTTCCTTCTCACACCCTCTTCAACTCAGGATCGGAAAGAAGGGAGCAGGGAAACACTTAATGTGAAGGACAGGAGGAGGTATTGCATACAACTGTAATGACCTTCTGTCTCTGTTCTTCCTTCTTTGGTTCCTGAAGCCTGACTGTTTCTGTAGTTTTGTCTCTGGAGATTTGGGGAGTCCATTTCTATTAACAATCCTGCTAGTCACAAATCAGCTACTAAAGCGTTGTTTTGCTACTCTCAGATGACTGGATGAGTGGCTTGTATCCTAAGCCTGTGGAACTGATGTAGATGGAGATGCGAGTCAGGACTGGGCCTTGCAGGTGTGGACATCCACTTCTTCGTGGCAATCCCTGCAGTGGACAGCGCAGCACCAATGGAACTTGCATTCGCACTTGGTGGTGCGGCTCACGCGGGACGTGTCATAGCCTCGACCGCAGCACATGACCTCACAGCTGTCGACTCCTCGCGATGTCCGGTTGCACACGCGGCCGCCAGTGCCCACTGATCCTTCAACAGAACAGATGGACAGATTGAGCAGGAGCAGTCACCATTTCAGCCAATTTTGAAGGGATGAAAGAGGGAGAAACCCCTGCAGCCACGAGTGTATGAGCACTTACATTGTAATTTGCTGTTGACAGCAAATCTCACCTGCGGTTGGAGGAAAGACCTTTATTTGCCCTTCAAACTCACATTAAATACATTTATTTACATTTAATCTTTGCAGAATTGTCAAGTTTCATCTTTTGAAAAGTTACATGATGGGTGTATATTAATCATACTGGTTTAAAGTCAGAGTTCAAAATGCATTTGAACTAGACTTGGACATGTCACTACTAATACTGTCAAAACAGTACTGGTACATTACATAACATCAGTATTTCAGTAGCTGCAGAAGTGACCGTTCTAATTAATTTAGAGCAAAACTTAAAAACAGTTTTGAACATTTGTACCCACATAAAATAACAATGGTTATGAAAACAGACAGCATGTCCATTTCTAAGGGTCTATTCACCATGAAGGACAGGGATGCAGTCTCACTTTCTGCTCTGCAGGGGTGTGGCTAAAATAAGGCTCCACCTATGAAGTAAAACTCTGTTTCAGTGGACACATAAACCTTTCAACTTCATTTGATGGCAGCATTATGCAAGAATTTGTATTGTAGTGCTCTTGGGCTCGCCCCACAGTTCCAGACTGTTATTCACTTTTACACCACTGTCGTGAATACAAACCAAACTTTGAGCCCACCATGAGCAGCTATACACGCGCATTTGTCGACGAGCTGAAGGTGCGGTATTCCACTCCCTTGATGTGCAGTGCACGTGGGCATATGACTGCTACACATTACATTTCAGTTATTTCTATGTGTAAATAACTAATAATAATAAAATAACTGATAGAGTTTAATCTGTACTGTCCCTAAACCAGTTTGGCACATCAGAAAGAAAGGACCATGTTGACTTACAAGGTAGAGTAAAATGACAGGGTTTTATGACCGGTGGTTGCAAACTTTCAAAGCTTATTATTTGACCATAATTTTGCCATCAGATTTAATGTATTTCTTTGCATGCTAGCCTGAAACAGGACTGAGGTTTTTAAGCTACAAAGCTTTGTAAGGCAGGGATGATGCACAGTAATGCTGTCAGGGATGAACACTCCGCTGTCGGATTTGTGTTGTGCTGTTAGCTGTTAAAGTGTCTTGCAATCTTTTTAAGCTCTCACAACGAGTAAATGTTGGTCCATGATTGACTCTTGTCTGGACTTTTGCTCGGTCATGGTGTCTTTTGTCTCTTTACAGCCTCTGCTATGATGTAGTTGTTGGTGTGTGGCATGGAGAAAGGTCTTATGCCCATGCCTCCAATGTTATATAGCTCTATAGCAGACATACCAGGCCCAAAGTGGCAGTGACAGAGACACCATGCTCCCTGTTATAAGTCAATGAGCCATCAACACAATGTTGCCCTAAAAGGGATTAAAAACATCTCAGATGTATTAGTATGTGGTGTATTATTCTCTCAAGATGAAACGTGGGGGTTAGTGATAGTAACCTCCAATAGAAAGTGTTCTATAACGTATTCTGTGATTTTGTAGATAGTCAGGAATTTACTAATCAATTAATCCTAATAAATGCAAAAGGTTTGTGCTGTGGAAATGGGCTTACATGACACAGTACAATACATGCCGTGTTTATTTAGCTGTACAGTCTGGATATGAAACAAAGGTTATTTGCATGCACCAAATTTAGTTCTATGTAATCTGATTAGTTGATGTCAGAATGAAGCTGATACAGCACCTGCTGGGACAATTACTTGCGATGTGCAGCCATGTGTTGAACTGTCTGCAATAGCTGTCTGGCAGACGTCTGGCGGTCCCCAGGCGTAACTGTCCCGAAGAAGCAGCAGGGCTGTCTGCAGCGCCGTAAGGGGATGACCGCTTGGTCCTTCATAAGATGAGGGACTGATGATAGGAGCTATCAGCTGCTGCCGTGAGTCTTCATCGCGTGCTCATTTCAACAGCTCTAATCTAGACAACCCCACCCGGCTCGAAGGCTGGCGCGGCGCTGATCGGCCGCTGATATCGAAATTGTTAAAGACCTTGTATCAACCCCGGCCTTCATGCGCCACCCTGGGAAAAATCCCCTCGGCTTTGTACACCAGGGCCCTCAAACTTCGGCTTGCACTATGCAAACAATTAATCTGGCTCGAGAAGCCACTGATGCTGGCCTTTTCAAACACACAAGAAGGGATTCATGTTGGCCTTCTTGCGTAACCTTGTTTCAACCGTCACATTTATAGTCATAATTGTTGGGTCATGAATGTGTTTTGAAGGTGAAGCCATGCCCCCACCGTTCTCCCCCACCCCTCAACCTTAGTTAAAAGAAGATCCATTCTGCTGGTAGCCCCAGCCCTGATATGTCACTGCTGGTGTCTTGCACGCGATTGTGAGTAGGCAGGCATGTGTCTGGGCATGACCCAGCAGCCCCCCTCCACCTTCCCTCCATCGGTACTCCAACAGGCTGGTATGCTGGGTCGATATTGGTTACATCACGGACAGCCTCCACCTGAGGTGCGTCTGCTTATTGAATTAGGACGAGGGTGTGCCAAAAGATGAGTTTAGCATGTGGGGGCCACGGTGGGAGCTGGAAATTGATTTCACACTTTCGGGGGAAGAGCTATAGCGTCTGCCCTCTTGGGACTGCCCTTAAACAAACCTTGCCGCCGAGGCTTTCTCACGCTGCACTGCGCTGAGTTCAACACTAACGCACTGTACCGTTTCGCTTCGGGCCCTGGCGTCTCAAAACAATCTGGCTTGGCGTATAGTCCTGGACGCAAACCTCAGGATGTATGTTACATGGCTGGATGTAAAGGATAAAAATGATATAAATGTGATTCAGACCATAGCTCCATAGAGTTCTCTATATGTCAGTATATCATTCAGTCCTGCATATTATTTATGCATGGCCAGCTATTATGTTGGGAAAACATAATTCACAGTTCATAAAAGTTAAAAACACTGGGCTTAAGATCTTTCAAGGAGATCATCATGCACCCTGTGGGAAGCTATGAGACATGACCTACCTCTCTAAATATTCCTGCCTGTTCGGGGCAGACAGCAGAGAGGTGTGCTGGCGAGGGCAGTAATTTATAGCGGTTGTGAGCGGGGATCGTGTTTCAGCTCCTGTGCTGTCCGCAGATCTGTGGTAATGTGCCTTAAACACGGCGTCACCTGATAGCCAGGATCATCCACAGCCTGACAGGCACCCCTACCCCTCCCGTTCCCCCACATAGGTACACCTGGTGTTATTCAGTACAAACACACACTCGCACATACAAACACACACACACAAAAAAGACGCAGCGAGAGATGGAGATAGTCTACTGCCCTGGGGGGGACGCCAAGCAACTGCAATCAGGTTACAGATTGGGTTATGACTATTGTGAATGTAATAGCCTGCTAAATGGCTTCCATTCTCTGATTACATTCTCTTTGTGTTCAGGGGCAAGACTAATGCTTTACAGATTGTCAGTGGAGTGTGGGAGGCGCAGGCGGTGGAGGAACAGGCCGGGACTAACAGGGGCATGCGATACAGGCTGGGAGCCCATGTTCCGCCTCAACTTCTGCCATGCCTTTCTCTGCTCTCATAACGTAGAGAACGTAGTGAACATAAAACGTGCACTGCCATAAGCATTATACCATGGTGCAATACGGATATATGGCTTACGTGTCAGTTAATTAGTTATCACTCAGTCTGACTGGGTCAGAAACATTCTACCTACGTGGTTATATCTATAACAATATCTTCGTGTTCTAACCAGGGTCATGTAATGGAATACGCAAAACCAGTAACTGTGTTCTGTTCCAGTTACAGAAAAAAGGCAGTAGGCAGATTACAGGCCCATTATTATATTACAGTGATTAGTCATATAATATTAGTGATTAAGTCACTCTTAAAAACTAATTAGAACTAGACTAAGGTAAAACTAGAGGTTTCTGCTGGTGCAAATCTTTTTTTTTCTGTTCTCTGTAGTCAAAAACAACCAAGCTGACCAGACAGTTGTAGTTGTCCCAGAACACAGAAGTTTAAACAAACACCAGGGGAATTGGTTCGTTATCTGCTTTACCTTGTATGGAATTAGCATCGCCAAAAAGCGGCTCCAACTGGGCTCAGAGAACTCAAGCTCTATGAATAAAGGGGTGAAATTCTCCATACTGCTTTCACTGCTTACACTTCCAAAATGGAAACCAGTTCAGTAGCATCCTTTGCCCTTGTGATGAGCAAAGCATATGTCAATTAAAGACATGCTGCCATTTCTTCTGATGCAAACAACATGACAAATCCCCCCAAATGAAAGAATGAACAGACTAATAAATAAATTAACGAAATAATTTATAAATTAATGAATAAAAAATAAGTAAGTAAAAAAGGTAAATAAATACACAATAAGCAAGTAAATACTAATAATGATCTACAACATATTATTTTGCCTTTGCCGTGTTTTGGAGACCTTTCTACTGGAAATGTATAATTGAATGCAACACACAAAACATTTTGTAACCTTCCTTGTGCTTTAGAGCCGCTGCAGAGTGGAGGAATCTAATTACTGTGAACCTGTTAAAAGAGAATTCAAAGAGAACTGAGGGACGTGTCTTCTGAGGACATAATTGGATTATCCACTATTGTCATTGTATCTGTATCAGTGTTGTTAATCAGACTGTTGATTTTGTATTTGAAGCCAGGCCTTCTTTTTGAGCGTGTACGAGTTAGTATTTTAAGACATACAAGTAAAATCTGTTCCAGACTCTTAGCAGAGCACAGACTTTTTTTTCAGTTGTTTCTTAATAAACAATATGGCTTGACAAGCAATCTGATAGTTGCTTTACACTAAATTGCTGGAACTATATTTTTGGTGGAAAGAACTGGCACTATTAAAATATATACAAATATACATTGTCTGTACTTTCTAAAAGAACTCTTAATGTTGTGTATGAGTGCATATAACATCGTAACTACGATGCCTCAATTTTAGCTTGTATTGTCTTTTGAATAACACATGACCACCATCTGCTTAAATTCACACACTTACCAGACTCATGGTCCCATATGCAGTAGTCAGGTGAGTCTTCAAAGTAAACCAGGTCGTTCTTGGTGGGCTTCTTGAACTTCCTGTAAGTGCTGGTGAAGCCCGTTCCGTAGCGGTTCATCACCACCTGGACGGCACCATTGTACTTCTTGCGCAGGTAGTCACCCGTCTGCCTGAAGTCGCCCATGGCCAGCCAGCAGGTCCGCACGTTGCAGGAGCCGCTCACGCCGTGGCATTTACATTCCAAGGTCATGAAACGCTTCACTGCCTGAGTAATGGGTGAAAAGAACGAAGTGGGGGGTATTTGGATTTTGCGAGACCATGTCGTATGTAGCTCACTCATGATGGCAGATGTTGCAATTTCTCTCTGAAATCATGGACTTGGATCACTGTTTCTCTTGGCTGTTTCCAAACCGGGCTGCGGTTTTGTGTTTCTGTGTGTAAGTTTGTGTTGGGGGTACATGGAAGAGGGTACCCTTCTCCTAGCTCTGATAAAAGCTGCTAAGAAGTGTAGTTGTGAGCTATTCAACTAGGAACTAGGTTTGAGTCCAAGGTGTGCCGCCTGCTGTTAACAGCTGGGGGATCTCAAGAACAGAAAATATATCATTCACAGCAGAGGAGGGTAGAGTGAAAGGCTGTCTGTTTTCCTTGATGCAAAGCCATTTACCAGCCATTCGGGCATTTATACGAACACAGCCCTGTTTCAATGCTGAAAGATTCTGTGGCAGATTTCATGCATTACGGAAAAGATGCGTGGAATTCTAGATTAGTGGTGGAGAGAGGAGACCCACTGCAGTAAAACCACTGTATATGATAAGGTTATTTTTAAAGGTCTTTATCTCATTTAATCCCAACTTTTGGAATTTGAAAATATCATTAAGAGACACTTAAAAGATTTTAGGTACCAAATATGTGACTGATATAACCTGTTTCCTTACTGATTCTTGTGCAGCTCACATCAAAGTTCTCAGGTGACCAATAACACCACTCATATGAGTCCCTACAGACACTGTAGAGTTAAATGAGTTCAGAGAGTTAGCAGCATGATGTTTTCTAAACATTAATAGTTTTTACTTTTTTGTTTTTGTTTGTTAATGCTATTGTACCATAGTCAAACTGATTTCTCTTTAATAAAAAAATCTATGATTTTATTTTATTTATTTTTTTTATTGTCCCCCTACATCTGTAAAGCATTTGAATCTACTTGTAGTAGCTAATATATGTTAGTATTACTATTACTACTACTAAGTTGTCATTTTGTGTTAGGTCTGAAGGTCATGGCAGGTCACTGACAGACAGCTGCTCCAGAACAAAGTAAAGTCTTAAAGGTTTCATTCTCTAATGGTTATTATGTTTTCCTAATTCTGTGACAGTAAAATCAGTTTTTATGTTTTCATGGTATTTACCTGGCGTCACTAACTTTTGTTGGATGTGGTGTAAATGACTATGTTAATACTAATCCAACGGCCTGAGATTCTGAATTGGGGCTAAACCATGAAAATGGCCATCTCTTTTGAAATAAACACAAATAGCGCACTACTGCAAAATAAACCCCCCAGGAAGTACCTTCCTTCCTGCACGATTGTTATGTAGGTTCATGAGCGCTCGTGCATCCCTCTCCTTCCTCTCCTTGGCATCGACAAACGCTTGAGTGAACTTCATGGCGTGGTCCACATGATCGCTGCAGCCGCCCCAGTCGAAGGACCCTTTGGTGTCTTGAGATGAGCCTTTCTTTCCTGGGTCACAGGAGCAGGTGTCCAGCTCTCCCTGACTGCAGGCTCTGGTCAGGGTGTGGACCATGCCTGCCGAGGAAATTGCATACACGAAGGCGGCTTCTCGGCTGCCTGAGAGTAAGCAGAGATGAAAGAGATAATCCCGCTAATGAGCTACTTTAAAATGAAACTTCATCCTAAAATGTACACGATTTTCAGACCTGCTTATGTAGTTTCTGACACTGTATAACACACTGTGATCTTTAAAAATAAGAATCACGTTGTTTAGTACAGCATGAGTCTTTGTTTATCAGTCAGATAAAATGCTAACACATTATCATTTCCGATGCTTCACAACAGTGTGATAAATAAAGCAAATGTCCATCACTTTAGTTGAACAGCCCTTAGGCCAATACAGTGTCATCCAGTCCCTAAAACACAACATGCCTTCTAGTGATTGATGTAGGATGTATACATACATATATATATATATATATATATATATATATATATATATATATATATATATATATATATATGTGTGTGTGTATATACCACTACAATGTTATAATACAAGCTATTTTAACATCTTTATATATATATATACATAATTTTGACATGACAAAACATTATATAATACAATGCCAGAAAAAAACATTAGCAATCTGAGATTTTTAACAACTTGACACTGTTCATGTCCTCTGTTTTTCCTTTACCTGTTAGCTTTTATAGCCACATAGTTTCCAACTCAAACCTAGAGTAGTAAACATATATACTGTACTGTACAGGGTTTTATTTACATTAGAATAAATACAACTGATATTACTACAGTCAGTAGTGGTACATATGTTAATGTGTCCATTTCACCATTTCCATACCTCTCCCTGTATTTGTAGTTTGAATAATCAACACTTCACTAAGTGCACTGGTGTTAAATTCTAACAAATCCATGCGATGGCTGTGGGAAGTTGAGGAGAAATCTGAAACAAACTTTGTTCTTTGAACTAGCTCATAAAAGAAACTAGTGTTTTCAATTGTTTGAAAGACGTTTGCCTCATTTCAACGCTGATCATTTACAGACACGTCTACCAAAAAGTCAGGCACACAACATGCATAAATGTACAATATAAAAAACCTCTTGCGGCGACTATCACCCACTTCCCTTCTCCATGCCAAGTTTTGGTGCCAGATAAGAACAAACCCTACACTTGATCTCAGCCAAAAGGCCGAGAAGCTTGAGAGCACCGTTTGATGACTGGAAGAACACTGTGATGTTCCCTCTTTATCAGTTTGTCTTCAAAACAATGCTGTGATGTGGAGTGTATTCTCTTTCTGCTTTACGATCAAAGACTCTCTAAGTCTAAGAGATAAGGACGTGCTTCTCGCGAGGTATGTGTAGAAGTGAGAGTGTTTCTGTGTGTAAGCAAGTGAGAGAGGGAGGGGGAGGGAAAGTCAGAGAGAAAGACAGAAGACATTAATGTTTTGTGAGTGCATGAGAGCGAGTTGGAACGAAAGCAACAGGCTCGGCAGAGCGGCAGCTCAACAGAAACAGGGCTTACGAGGTTTAGCGTTTCATTTGGGAGCTTTGTGGGCCTAGAAGAGGATCCGTGCCACCAAATCCCTGCAATTGTTCTAAATTAGTGCACTGACATTGACAATAAGTAGATTCTCACAACGCCACAGAGAAATCCTGCCAATCAGGGCCTCCTGGTAATGCCCCATGATGGGTCGGCAGCTATTCTGGGAGGTCTGAATACCAAGCAAGAAGATTAAAGTCAGAGATTTAACCTAACTTTTATGTGTGGACCAGCTAAGTGGCCTGGGAGACTGGCCTCGAGTTCCTGTCCGGATGTTCCCATTAATATGATTTTACACAGGATGAGAGAATAGAGGGAGAGCCGCTTAAACCCATGCCATGTGTCGGACATTTACGCCTGTTTGCAGAAACGAGCAAAAATTCTAGAAAATTCACAGGCTCCGCGATAGACCTGGGCTAGATTCCCTGCATGCTCTTGGAACAACGTTTGAGAAGCGCGTATGCGTGTTTGGATCTGCAGATTCCAGAACGGCGTGTGTAAATGAGAAACACTGAGAGATTTGCCTCGCAGTCAGTTGACTGAGCTTTATTCAGCATTATGTGTCTGACTAACTGCACCTTTCACAGTGAAGGCATTATGTATACAGTATCTAAGATTATTGCACCAACGTACAGTATTGAAAACAATAGTTCAGTTGAGCAAACAAAAGATATTTAATCCTCTGTATCAGGTGTTACATTGACCCGATTGGGATGAGGAATTTCACTGGAGGCGCAGAGTCATGAGAATCCCCTGTATAATAGTTTTAACTCGAGGCAATCTGGAGAGATGAGCTCCATAGCAGAGCGCTTTACACTCACCTCAGAGTGTGATTATTTTATGAAAAATTGAAAAAAAGATTCTTCCCCACCCGTACTCTGACAAGCCCCACCCTCCTTCTCTTGGATTGGCTGGTAGTTTATATTTAACAGCAATCCACCAATCCACATCTTTTTGCTCTTGACTTTACAAACTCTAATAATATAGCAATATATAACATGAAACATGAAAACATGAAGCAATAACCGTTTTGTTAAAGTGTTAAAGAGATATCTACTTAGGTTATCATGCTAACCAGAAAGCCCTGGCCCATACTGTCTCGTAATACCACTTTGTACATCAAAAGGTGATTTGATGAGTCAATGTAGCGTCGAGTTGAATCATTCCCACATGACAGGATGAAGAAGTAATACTGCATCAAGGAGGACTAAACACAGCAATGACTGAAGTCAATTAAACCACATCTGGCAGTAAACAAAAGAAGTGAGAAATGTAGATACAAAACAAGACACTCTTGGTGAGTGCAGGGGCCAAATTTGATAGACACCACACCTTCATGGTGATTTGTTGCCCCCTATTGATCGCAGCATTAATTTGACAGGTTGCATCTTCATTATAGAAGAAGGGTAAGTGCATTGTGGCATGTGTGTTGTTGTACTAATCTGTGCTGGGCTATGTGTCTACCGGTAGTGGAAAGTGTGGGGTTGGAGGTGTCCTGCTTGCTTCCCAGATATTGTCAGCCAGCCCTGATGATTCCTCCGCTGTTGCCGTGTTCAAAAAAAGGTCAATGACTAGTTTTCGATGTCTCCTTCTTTGTAAAGACGTCACACTATTTTAATACTCTGCACAATCCACACAAACTGTCATGAGGTGTCTCAGTTGGTGGTCTGCTTGTAAGGTAGAATTTTTTGCCAGTCTTATTGCAGCATATAGCGCTAGTTGATGTGACTCAGTGGATAACTACACTACCCAGAATGGAGCTATCATCCCATGTGGGAGACTGGGGTTCAATTCCCAGTCTAGGTAACTACGCTGTGCTACACCACTAACAATCCTTGGGCAGGACTCATAACAGATTAGCCCACCTATAATACCAATAACTCACTCTGGATAAAAGTGTCAGCTAAATGCCATAAATGTAAAATGTAAATACAGCTCTGGAAAAATGTAAGAGACCACCTTAAAATGATCAGTTTCTCTAGTGTTACAGTTTCTGGGTTTATGTTTGACCACAATGAGCAATTTATATTTATTCTATACACTACTGAAAACATGTCTTCCAAATTCTAGATCAAATATTATATTTTGGATCTGTTTTTTTTTTAGAAAATGGCTAATGACACCTTCAGAAGCCTGTTTTGAACCATGCTGACTGTGCATTTCACCCCAGCCACCTTCTGTTCTCGCTAAGAACCTGCTGAACATGTCGAGATGCTGATATAAAAAAAAGCGAAGTGGTAGAGATTGGTTTTCGTCCCAGAGCTGTATTGTCCTGTGTATTTGCTGCTTGACCTTGGTCAGTGAATCCACACCATATCCTGTATGTCATTCTGTTGTCGTCATCATGCTTATATTCGGAATTCCAGGTCTAGGCGAATTTCTCTACGGTTTAAATGAATGCTGTTTGAAAAACTGCTCCTATAACAAGCCATAATGCTTGCCAAAACACATTTTCCACACAAATTATTAAGTTATGTGGCCTTAATTAATTATACTGACTTAATAATAAGTCACAATAATAATATGACTACATACAAATTAACAGCCAAATGAGGTAGAACCAAATGGCCACCTTAGGTCCTACTACATGCTTGTAAAGGGAGGGATATTTAGAGTGCTGAGTCCTAGACTGCTTGTATCATGAACGTAGCATTATTCGTTACGTGGGAGGTTTGTTGCTATAAACTAGATTTCGTTTTATATAAACTAATACTGACGTCACAGTGCTGTCAGCTAAACGATTTCGTAATTCGGAGGATCCAGTGACCCACAGAAAAGACTGTGTTCAGAACATTTTTGTTTACCACAGACAGTGATTTTCGAGTCATCCATTTGGCCAATGGAGTAACCCTGTGTAGACCTAGGTCTCGTTATTAAAGGTGACCTTTACCCTTTCCGTTAGTGAGCTATGTTGCATTTTGTGCATGTAAACCGCCTGCAAAGTTATGTCATCTCATGACACAGTCCTTATTACAGCCCACTAGCAAATTTGCCATGCCTTCACACAACACACAGAGAGCTAAAATCTGACAGCTCTAAAACATACTGCTACAGTCTAATTGGATCAGGTCTAGCACTGTGCTCTACCTGACTTTCAGGATCACACTCTGACTCAAACTGATCCAGCAGAACTGTTGCCATGTGAGAAATGCTTCAGCCGTGTGGGGACAGAACCTTTAGTAGGATGCTGTAGGTCTCTGACCAATCAGAGCACACTGGGATCACCAGAGACAGGAGCTTTAACAGACTGTTGCATACAGTATGAAAAAAAAAAGTGTTTTGGGAAAAACTGAAGCATATAAATCCACTTCAGTAGACTCCAAAATATAAAATTATGATCACTAATAATGTGCATAATAATTTGCATAACACTCTCTCTTTAATATCGGAATAACGAAAGGAGCTTAGAGGCGAGCTGTTCGTCAATAGCAGCTCCTGGCCGAACGCAGGAGGGCGGGGCTTGTCTGAAAACGGGTGGGTAAGAAAAACCCATAAGGTTAAAAGTGGCGTTCCCGCCAGGGGCTTTCTGCACGCACCTCTGAGCAGCAGCTTTCCGAAGACAGTGTGGTCTCGCTCGGCCGTGTTGCAGTTCCAGCGGTGGCTGCGGAACTGGTGCTGGCACTCGCTGATCCAGTCCTTAACGCCGGCACCTACAGCCTGCATCACGCGGGGATGCTGGCGGCACAGCTGGCGCTGTTTGTTCACCAGCCCGGGGATGTTGTCGCACATCACCTGCGAGCCGAGGGTGCCCATGTACCTGCATGAGAGATGAAAGGAAGCGATGGGAATCTCACATCTCCAGTTTCCAACACAGCCAAACTCGAGTGCCCCACACAGAGTCCTGACTGGATGAAAGTCTAACTTAATTTAAAGGAACACCAAAAACAAACACAGAGCCCCGCTTTTGTCTGTTTTCAGGTTTTAAAAATCACTAAAATGGTACATATATGACTCATCAGGTCACGGTCTGGTAATATAATACACGTCGCGAAAGACTCTTATTCTCTATCCTACTAAAAGCACCTTTATCTGTCTGTCTTGCAAGTTTAATATCCCTCTGTTAGAAACAGACCAGCAGCTGAAACTGGAATAAACTTTGTCCTACAGTCTCTATTCCCATCTGATCCCTGAAAACTAGAACTAAGTCCATGAGAAACTTCACATACTAAGACTGGAGAATCTGCCCGTCTCTGTCAGAGATACCCACCACCAAGACGAGTCGACCCTTGAGGTGAACCAGCAGGCTGCTACAGACAGATAAAAGCATATTCCACTTGGCAGAAAGTTCATATTACAGACCCCGTGTTGGTACAGTCATTCGCGCCGGTTTTCTCTGGAGTAAGAAGGGGAAAGTGAAGGACTCATATATAGGCTGGGTGATGCCGGTGAGGAGTCTCCGCCTGTCCGCTCTCTTCTCTCGGCTGAGTAAAGCGCTGGAGGCGACACGCGGCGCTACACAGTGCTCTTCACCGTAAAGGCATCGTGTGAGGAGCGCAGGCAGGCACAGCCGCGGTGGTGAAGATCTGCTGCCCGGAGCTGCGTGATGGTCTCCTATCAGACTGAAATGGGCTTCCACGAGGGGGTGGGCGCAGTCCTGCCTCAGGAATGAAGAGGAGAAATTAGCTGGCTGCGAGTATCTGTTCAGGCTTAACACCAGCCACGAGCTGGCTTATGTCCAAGCAGCCAAGAGGAGAATGTGCTCTAACGTGATATGTCCGTCCATGTGACTTCAAAAAGGGGGATATGGTCTTCAGACGGGGAGATTTTCCCCCTCTTAATAACAGCTTTAGTGGTTCTAAGGAACATCGTGATCATCCATCATTCCCAAAACAAGGATCAGTTCACTAGAATCTGGACTGCTTTTCACCCTCTTACTCATTTAGTGGTGAAACCCAGCAGAACACCCGCACACAGTAATGCTATCATATTTTCACATCCCATAATAGTCATGTAGTACAGTCATATAGTGATGAATAACCTCAGCAAAAGAGGGTTCTTTGACAACAGCAGAACCCTTTTTGGTGCTACATGGAACCTGGGGGGTCTAACAGAACCACAAAGAATCTGTGTTTGTGATTCTAAATAGAACAGCTGCCTTTGCTATAGAACATTTTTTGGAGAACCCTTTTTAAAATAGTACATGTGTGTAATGTACTACTTAATGGGCTCATGATAACACTTCTACGTAGTACTAACGCAAGGTTCTTTGCCCGTCTGGTGCAACATGGAATCAGGGGTCTGTATAGAACCATCATGTAATGGTTACACATCATTGAAAATACAATTAATACATTCAGATAAATGTCTGTGTGTTAATAGCTCTATAAAGAACCACTCTGGAGGCGTAATTTTAAGAGTGTGTAATGTGTGTAGTGTCCTTACTGAATACACTCATCATAAAAGTTCAACATAGTACCAAAGAAAGGTTCTTTACCTGTTTGGAGCCACTTTGAGCCAGGGATCTATATGGAATCATATTATGACTTTACACCATTGAAAGTACAATTCATACATTCAGATGAATGTTTGTTGGTTGGTGTAGCTCAGTGGGTAACACCACTACCCACCAGGGAGTCACTGCCACGTGTGGGAGACTGGGGTTCAAATCCCGGTATGGATGACTACACTGAGCTACACCAATAAGAGTCCTTGGGCAAGACTCCTAACACCACATTAGCCTACCTGTAATATGATTAACCTTGTAAGTTGCTCAGGTAAATGTTTGAATGGTAATGGTTCTATGTAGACCACTGCCTTTGCTAAAGAACCTCTGAATAACCCTTTTCAAGAGTGTATAAATGTGTGCTAGTAAATACACTCATCAAATAAAGGTTCTTTGGCCCTTTAGTGATACATAGAACACGGGTGCTTAACAGATCCACAGATAAATGGTTTAATAACATACCTGCATATAATTCATGCATTCAAAAGTTTCAGGGTGCATTACAGAACACTGCCTTTGCTGAGGAACCCTTTTAAACAAGTGTATTTGTGTAGTGTAATACTGAAGGTGCTCATAAAGGTTCTACATAGTAGAACTAAAGAACGGTTCTTTGCACATTTGGTGCTACATGGAACCAGAGGTGTGTGTATTGAATCAAGTTATGGTTTTACATAATTGAAATTCAGACATTAATATTTTTAAATTAACATTGAAAGTTAATTTTACTAAATAGAACCACTGCCTTTGCTAAAGAACCTTTAACGAACCATTTTTAAGAATGTATATGTGTGTAGCGTGCTACTGAATAAACTCATCATGAAAGTTCTACATAGTACAAAAGAAAGGTTCTATGTCTATTTGTTGCTATGTGGAACCATGGGTCTATATAGAACCATGTAATGGTTTGGCATCATTAAAAGTACACTTCATACATTCAGATTGACGTCTGAATGTTACTGGTTCTATATAGAACCACTGCCCTTGCTAATGATATTTTGAAGACTGTATATGAATATATATATTGAACACAGTGCCAAAGCAAGGTTCTTGGACTTGTTACAACATCAAACTAGAACTGTTGCTATTGTTATACTCTACAGAATCACATTTTCCATTAAAGAGAAGTCATTTAAGCACACGATGAAACTCCTGATGCATTCTAATGCTTCTCTGAAGGTTACGCATGGCCACTGGCTTCACTAAAGAACCCTACAGAACCATTTTCCAAGGGTTTACTCACTGTCTGCGTTCTTTCATGAAGATTATGTTGCATCTTTATAGATGAGGGAAGTCACCAGTAATAGGACTGTATTTAAAGCGTTGTGCATGTACGCTGTACACGGCAGCCTGATCCACATCCCATCTGAAACGTAATAAAAGCTTAGGGAAGGTAGAGTTCAACCCATATCCTACTTACTCATTCAGCCGTGAGTCAAGACTACAGACTGCGTATGGGATTCACACACTGTGCACTGAGGACAGGGAGAGAGCCTTGATATGGGAGCAGAGAGTAGCCATTGCCCTATTTTCAGGTCTATTAAACGGTTCAGAATTTATTCTGGGGCTCCACTGAAGACCTTGAAGTCCCTGACGGCATGTCTCCGGCTTTTACTACTCTAACCACAGGTCTAAGCTGACCATGCCATACTGACATCAGAACTTCACATTAGTTCCGAGTCGGAGGTAAACGCAGCCTTCAGTAATCAAACTAGCTCAAGTGGTTTGGTTGATGGGACGCCTACTGTCAGAAACATTTCCACCTTAAAACCACTCAGTTACACTACTGCCAAACTGTAAACATCAAGCTGTTCCGCTGTGCACATAAATCTACGGCAGACACGTGATTGTATCCGCCACTTACGAAGGCCCAATAAGAAGTACTTTCACATTCCGCTTCACATCTGTGATGTCTTCATTCCACCTGTTTTATAGTGTTGTGTGATTTTGTACAGCATTAAGGGGTTTTCACTGTGCAGTGCCATACCATAGATGGCTCTTCACAAGAATGCTTTTGTAATTATTACATGCACTGAAAAGTGAAGACAGGTTTAAAGAATCAGCACATAAGACTAAGTTTAGGTATCCTTATTTTCAAGAGTGTGACTGGATACTTGAGATCATCTGTGCAGTCATTCCTGAAGTATGCTATTAAAGTTCAGACTCTTGTTTTGGAATAAGATTCCTGTAGGGGAAAGCTGATGCCAACTCAATGGTATGAGTAGATCCCAGCAGGATGCCTCAATCTGGATCACACAGTACTGCGCACCACTTCTTGATTACTGAATTTCCATTCAAAATGAACATTAAGTTTAGTATGTGGGAAACATGTAACACAAACGTACACAAAAGCCTCAGTATTCAAATCTAATAGGAGCTTTTTCAGTGTTTACTTTGTTCACCTGTAGCAAAAGGTGTTGCTGTTACTCTTCTATTCTTCTCCTCCAGCTGGAATCTGCAGGGGTATTTATTTTTGACTCATCTCCATTCAGTTTTAGAACTTGGTTGGATTTTCTGCTTCTCAGATCCAAATGATCACAAACAAAGTCAATGATGTCTGGGCTTTAAGGCAGTCAGTCAATTGTACTGAAAAGACCATCAGCTTTATTGTTTGAGCAGTACTTATTCCTCTTTTTTGTCTATTTTTATTTCTACTCAGCTACACATCCTTTCAGACCCACAGCACCAGGATGTCTTGTAAAGCTTGGACAGAACCACCTGTGGATTTATTTTAGAACTGAAGCAGTGGAGCTGGATTTTCTCCTCCCTTTCAAAAATCTTTTATTATTAGTTTTTTTTTAAAAGTTTTAATACTGAAGCATCTAAGATTTAAATATATCTGCCGCTGACAGTTTTGGTAGTCTACCAGGTCTTTTGTGGTTGTTCAGAGTCTAGTTTTCTACTTTTTACCTACTGCCGCCTGAAAAACAAATATGTACTTTAAGACAATTGTGACTGGACATTTTAAAAATAAAGAATGGTCTGACATCTGCATAGTACTGTCAGGGAGACATTTCCTGTCTGTCACATTCTTGTACTCTGTCATTTCTGGTTTTTCCAAAGAATACTGGAGTCATCTCCATTTTCTGCCGTTGGCAGGCACTATGAAGGTGGCCCTGGCCCTCAGCTACAGAACAGTCAGCAAAACCATGACAACCCATTCAATTACACTTGCTGAAAGAGAGCATTCTGATCGGAAACTACGCTAAGAAGCGGAAAAACGACGACCAGAAAGCATTCAGTGATGACGAAACACTAATATCAGAGCCAAGTGCAGTGCTCTCAAAAGGAACTCTAAAGATCCAGGATTTTAATGATTTTAATAATGTATATTCTGGCTAGGTTATACATAATCAATGATTACTTAATCACAATTAATTATTTATAGTCATAATGAATGCCAGGTGTTTCAACTGGCATTTGCTGAACGACATCACCTCCTCAATGGTTATTTATCCTGTACTGGAGAGCATTACGCACCGACTCTGATTAAGCATTGGACTGCTCTGTAAATAACTGCAAGTCAAAAAGTAACCATAGACTGATTGCGTAGCAACAGTTAAAGGAAATAAAGCTAACCAATAAAACAGCATTTCAGCACCATAGACAGCAGCGTGTATGTGCATTCTGTTACTTTCCACCAAACAAAAACATCTCAACACCTATTAACTTATTTTCTGAACGGACACTATGAAGGCGCTCAGGTCTGTATAGGTTCAGTAACCTCCGAAAATCAGTAGCATGACAATATTCTGTTAGCTAATATGTGATTGCAGGAGAAAAGACCAGAAAGCACTGAAGCACTGGAAAAACTATTTAGTTGACAGAGCATAAGATTTAAGATGAACAAAAAACTTAAATGATAACGACAAACTATATTTTTAACACAAGTAGAGCCATCACAATATATCTTTAACAGACTCGGGCAGAAATAAATCACTACATGCACTATACCATAATAAAAGGAGAACACTGATGGCAACAACTTAAAACATTAACCAAATGATAAACAAAGTAATCATCAGGGGTAACCCTTAAAGTGTCTTGACAGCAGTAGCAGTAGTCCTGCTCCAAGTATACCCAGTGCAAGCTTCTTCAGGACTTGTCCCCTCTTGCTGGTGTGGGAAGCGGGCAGGGAAGGCTGGAAAGAGTATTCTGTGGGATCCATCTGAAGGACATCATCATAAGGTTAAACGGTCAGTCAGGATCAGATGCATGAAACTTTTTTGCTCTGGCCTCCCTTTAGTCCAGACTTGTCTTCCAGATTAAGTGGCACATTATAAAGTAAGTCATGCTGTTTGGCTACAGTGAGTAAAAGTATTACTGAGTATTACTGTACTTGACCAAGTGCATAAAGCTCCACATACAATTTAACTTTTCCTCTTGCTTGTGATAAGGGGGCAGACAATTGTTTCTCCATCATCTCCTATAAAACTGAAAAGCACATTTTCTTGGATTTACTCGACATGGGGAGAAATACAGAGACAGATTACAGTGTGCTGATAAGTCATCCACATTTCTAGGAATACAGTGGTGAAACGGTGGGTGGGACAATGGATAAGACTACAGAAGTGTATGTTGTTGTATGGATGCATCAAATTAGGGCTGTACCCAACTTAGAATTTTATGAGTCGAAACGGATCCGCCTGTCCTGGCCGACAATTCGACTATTCGTTCATGTTTTTTCTCCATGTACATTATCTAGTAATCAGTAAATCGATTTGCATACGGTTCAGATCTGATGTCCTCCTCATTTAGAGAGTCAGCAGAGTCACAGAAACGTATTTCTGAACTAAAAGAGACGGGGCGTATGATGATTGATCTGAACTGGAGCTTGATTTAATTACTGAATATAGCATTAGCACATATAGCTTTTTAATCTCACTTCTAACAGCTTCTTCAGTAGGAGGACCCTTCGTCTTTCATCTCTCATAAATAATGAACTGCTAAATAAAACCAAATTAGTCCATATTTAAATTATTTTTAGATGAAAGGAAGAATGGTAGACCTGAAACTTTATTCCCCGTGCTAAAATAATTATTTCTCATTTATCGCCAGGCGTATTAAGTGACTGTACTTATCTTTAAATAATAATCTTAATTTTAGACTAATAAATAAAAATATCTGTACTTTACGTTCTAAAATAATGGAATTCTAATAAAACACATGTCTTTGGTCCATTTTTCCTTCACCGTAAACATTACGTCTAAAACGAAAGTCAGCTCACTCGTTTGAAGCAGTGGTCGTTGTCTGACTGAATGACGAGCAGAATTAGGTTTAATTTGTTCAGATTCTCTTTTTCAAAAGCTCCTCCAGACTTTTTCTGAGACATCGTTTCACTCATGTTTCTCAGCTTCACAGCTTTAGCTGTCTTCAGCGGTGAACCACCAGCACACGTTGTCAGGTGGATTAAATTTTTTGGCAAACATGCCATAGCCCAGCTAAAACTTGAATTTAAATTTATTATTCCCCTTTTGATAATAATTACATTTTTTTTAAAAAACTTGTGCATTTTTGTAAGCCTTAGTCTTTTTTACAAGAAAATAAAAAAGTAGACTTAAAGGGTCTCCGGCTGACGATTCAACTCGCCGAATTCTAGAGGGCAGCCCTACATCAAATACACCCATAAATGAAAAACGACAAATTTCTCTACAAGAAAGAAAGTTTAAATGCTGATTATGATAATTTGAAAATGCTAAATATCGACTCTGAATATTTGTCAGGCTAATAATCAGTACATCACGTGTCCCAAAGCAATTATTAAACACTATTAAAAGGGAAGGTAATGTCACATAGCATGGCCCAACTTTTTTTAGAATATGTTGCAGACATTAAATTTAAATTGATCACATATTTCATAAAAGAAAAGTCACAGCACACTGACAATGAATAAACATTAAGAACATATAGTACCATTAGAAGACTAAGCTGTACTGCTCTACTGGACTGAATCATTCTGCTTGAACTGTTCCCACTAACCACTAGTAAACACTACTAACGAAGCTGCTACTGGCTGGTTTGCTAGACAGGGATTACCCTCCTGAGACCCCAGCATCCTCATACAAGGGCATTACATTTCTGCTTCTCTACTAATCACAAATAGCTAGGAGAAATTTAAATTGCACACCAAGCAAGTCCGGGTCTCAGGAGGTTAAGCCCAGTCCTGAACTACACTTTTCTTTTAACCAACGTCAGAATGCTATACAGTACATCAGAGGCACTTATTGGGAGGTTGTTGGCTATTTGCTGCAGAAACCTCTACTCTTTACACCGAACATTAGAACATTACTGGATGTATTTGACTGCACTCAGCCACGAAAGCATTAGTGATGTAAGATACTGATGTCAGATGATTAGTTCTGGATCACAAATCCTGCTCCAACTCATCTTGAATGTATTCAATGGTAATTCATCATTCCAGAGAATACAGTTCCACTGCTTTAGAGTCATCTAGCTGATGCCTGAAATTGGGCATGGTGACCTCAGGCTAAAGTTTAGCTGCTCCAAAGCATTCCATTCTATTATTGCCAATATTTTTTTTTCTGGAGATTAAACAAGCTGTGTGAATACCTGCAGTATATGCAGCTTAAAGTAAGGGAATCACTAACGAAGACTATTAGTTAAGACAATCTCTTAACATGACTATGTTCATTCATGTCCATTTCCACAAAGTTCTGAAACAACTATAGCAACCTTAGGGTGCTTTCTCTATCCCAGTGGGGCGAGATTGATGAGATCTGTGGAAACGCTCTATGGTCTTCATGTGAAGCGCTAGCAGATAAGATAAACCACATCGGCTCGCATCTCCTCTAGGCACACTGCCAGTCTATACACATGGCCTCCATTTGCTGTCAGATTCCAGCCTGACACAGAGGGCACCCTGACTGCCCTCCACCAGCGCCCACCCTTCAGGCTCCCCTTCTCTACAGAAGACTCTCCACTGCTTCTGAGTTATGAGCTGTAAAGGCTTCTGCTGTCAGCCTCTGTCTTCAGTGGATTCTCAATGCAGAGCTAATGCACAAAGAAATATGTAAGTTACTGACCTTACTGAGGAGGTCCCTGAGACAGGTCACTTCTTTCTGGAGGTCTCCAGCCTGAGCCACTAGCTCTGAGCAAATGGCCTGACCCTCCTTTTTCGGATCCCATGTCAGAACAAGCTGTCAAACCAAAAAGAACACAGTAATAGTGGTTTTTGATTTAGAAATGTTGCCAGCCAGTTTAAAAGTTGTTTAGGCCAGGTGGGTCTGATGTGAAAAAGACTATAAAAAGATAAAACAGCCATATGGGTAACATTTCTTTCTCAAATATGAAATAGTATTGTGTTTTTTCACAATAACAGGGGAACAGTGTGTCATTGATGAGAAGCACTGTTCTTATGTAACCTTAAAAACTATTTGACTGCTAAAACCACCCTATTGTGGAGAACCTTCAGCCTGCTATACATGAGTAACTGAATGAGTAGGTGGGTGAGTGTGTTAAGCAGTTTAAAAGTATTTTAAAAAGAAATGAATATAGTACAGAACACTAAAGAAATAATATCTACACACTGTATACAAATAGTCAAAAGGATCGTTTTAACACAAATGAAAGTGCTGCTTAGCACTGAAGTCAAGTATAGGACATAAATCATAACTGTACGGAGAAAAAGATGCAACTTTTTAGCGCATGGCAAAATGACAATATTTATTGTCAATGCCATAACGATATCAACATCACTTGAACTACATGACTGATTACAAAACACCACAAGTAGTTTTATTTAACTGGATTCAGGGAAGCAAAGTCTATAACACAGCTTTTACTGTTTATTATATTACTACTGTTTATACCAACTTAGCCAGCAAAAAAAATAAAAAAATAAATTAAAAAAATCGTATCATGACAGAGCATGTATTGCAAATCTCAGATATTGTGCAACATTCACCCAGCTCTACCTTTTTTGACATGGGTTGGAGTTTATGTTACAACCTATGAAAACCAGATTGCTTTTGTTTGTGTTACATTTCCCCGATCGCTAAACTACAAATCATAAATTCTATAGAAGCTACATGGGCTGATACGCATTAGCTGATAAAAGCGAAAACAAGATATTGGATGAGTGTAAATGCACCTCAGATGGGCTGCGGGGGAACCTGCTGATTACATCCTGCACCGTCTCAGTTAGGTAACAGCACTGCTGCCTCAGGCTGATCAGAAAGTTATACAGCTCTTCACTCCTGAAGGGCAGAAGTTAACCAAGAAACTGGACTTAACTCTTAACAAAACTCTCTGCATAAACTTAGCACACGTCTCATCATAAGGAAAACAGCGGCAATGTTAGCAAGACATTTCACATGCAGTATTTTGCACAAAACTCTCTGGGCCTGTTTAAACCATAATCTTATGCATATATTCCGTCAATAGTGAACAGCATCATTCTTTTGATGACAGCATTCTTGAAGCACTTCTTCTATCACTTACCATGTCAAATCCCTGTAATGGCTGACAGAAACCCAGCGATGTTGATAGCGTTATCTTAACAGAGCATTTCCCAAAGCAGCCGTTTTCTTCTCCTAACACTCTGTCAGAGGCTGTGGTAAACACTGTCAGACTCTGTGGAGTTACTATCTCTTCCAAGACGAGAGAAGGGCTCTGAGCGTTGCTTTGTTAGTTTTTCTTTGACCGAATGAGTGATAGGCTCTCACAGGACGACTAAGTGCTGGGTAAGAGCCACTGTCCTAACAGGAACCACACGCAGATCCATCCTCTTGGTCAAGGCACATATAGATTGGGTAGGGCCATATTGCAAAATTCTAACCATGTAAATAAATGTTGGTTTTGGTCTAATATATTTTTTCTACCCAATTCTAATCTTTGCAAGCAATTAAAAAATAATATTTTAAAAATATACAAGACTGTAAATTATTGCAAGGAAGTTACTTCCCCCTACTGGTACCTTACAAACTTGAAATGGTGGAGCATGTGTTTACATACATCCCATTAGCCAGGAAACCAACCCTCACCATGAATTTCTGCATAACTCTATATCCCTTTACTGTGTGTTTACAGACTACCTATCAAGAGAGGATTTAAATGCAGAATTTAGTGCATGTCCCTCTGCCCTTACTGTACACCCTCAGGTCTGAATAAAGAAAATCACAGATTGATTAGCTTCATTAAGTAAAGACACGGCAGATGGGCCAACTGCTCACAACCATCAGTCAAAACAAGGAGCATGAAGAAAACGCACTCGCTCATTCCTCACTTTACAAATCATCACTAGAGCTTAAACCATTAAGACAGTCTTGAAAGGAAACGCTGTGTCATTCCACTTCAAACAATGAGAATCAGGCTTGATGTTATAAAGGTAAAGTTCAAGCCTTTTCTGTTGAGACTGAAGCCGGCTACTGACTGTTTAAGAATAGCTGAAGTTAATAATGCACACACATGTAAAAACACATAAAAGCATTAAAACAAAAGCAAAAATATAGATTAATGCAATGAGTCTTACCCACTATCTATGTGGTCAAGCTGAGTCAAGGTCTCCACATCCACTCTGTCAAGGCGCATCTCCTGAATAGCATTAAGAACCTTCTTTTGGTCCTCAGGGTCTCCTATACCAATCTATACAGAAACACAAAAGGAGTGTTTTGAACGTGTGAATACTAACAACACACAGAAAATATTAATGAACACTATATTTTATCTTTATTAACATTATCAAGTATGCAAAAAATAGATGTCATTTAACTAGACAACTGATTTTTTATTTTTATTTTTATCAGGTTTAGCCCAATAGGAAAAAGATTATTATATTAGTATATTCTGACCAGTAGTACTGGAAATATCCTTGTTTCTCGATGGAAAGGGAAAATAGAATTATAAAAATGTCTTATTGGTGCATGTTTTTATATGTTTATTTTTTTCGAGCATAGAAACCAGATCTATTAGTGAACACATATGGTCTTTATGCATAGACTGATGATCAGCCACATCACACCATACACCTTTTCTTTTAAAATATCATAAAAGTGCCTTGTTCGGTGTAGACCTTTATCACTACCACACAAATCTTTACTGGGTTTCCTTTAGCACAGAAATGCTTATAAACGGAAATGGTAGCTACCTTATTAAAGTTCCCAAGGACTACACAAAGGATCAGTTAAAAAGCACATCTTTAAGAGAAACTCTGGTTCTAGTGGGTACCTCCACCATTACCACCATTCCACCATTACCGCAACACTCCATCAATCATTAAGCCCGCATAACAGTGGATCTTGCTGTTGGAATTGCCCAGACACTTCCAAAACCACTGAGCCATTGCTGCTTACTGTAGTTGATGGAATGTTATCAAGGTGTGGCATAAAACTTTAATTTGAGGGACCACACACCTATTAGACATTCCTCAGAAGTTTATCTGCTAATCTTTCTATTCAAAACAAACTCAACTTTTTTGTTTGCACCATATTCTATAAAAATATAAAAGGGCATTTTGTCCTTCATTGTGAAAGTACCTTTTCCAAGTCTTCCTTTTCCATTGTCAATAAGTAGCTCCAGGTGATGTCATTTTCCTGACAAAAAAGTGTAGAAAATGTAAATATTTACACACAAATCCATACCGTGTGCCAACTCATTTGTCCTCAGCTCAGAACAGAAACGGCTTAACAATGAGTCACCAAGAAAGGGGCATTTAAGTTCAAGTGCATTATCTGTGCTTTAATCTGAAGAACACTAAAAACTTCTGTGAGGTCCTCTTATAACCCCAAAATAGTTAAAAGTCTGTTCACCAGCATGATATCAGAGAGGTACTCCAGATTCAGCCCATGCAGCAGAAGTTCAATATCACAAAGCTTAGCAGCACTGCAAAAAGACAGTAAAGAAACAGCATTCTTTGAGCAGCTCAATTTTACAGTCTAATCGGTGTCCACCACTAGAGGGCATTACAGCTTTATACACAATCTGACAGTACTGGCTATGATTGCACCTCTCTTTTGAGACAGTCTGTACTTCCTGGTTTTGGTTGAGAAATTTAAATAGCGTTTCTTCTTTGGACGGCAATCCACCACTGTCAGCGGCGTCTCCTGAAGAGTTAAGAATGCTTGACATCTGTTGAGGTACAGGTAATATACAGTATAGTCAAGTCAACAGTCTATAAAGTAACTGCACTGTGTATGTAGCCTGCGACTTCATATAGTAAAGCAAAGTGTTTACAGACATAACACCAACAAATATATCACATCTGAGAGTGAGATGTTCAAATAGTTACACTTTCATGTCCCTGTTCCATCTGTGATGTCCCTGTAAAACTAGTTAAATAAAATATTGGCCTTTCCACTGTTGGATGTCCGATAAAGACACTTGTATTATAAACAAGAGATGCTAAGTTTAAGCCCCACTTGACAGATGAGGTGAAGTAAGGCCCAAAGTCAAAGGTCAAATACCTGAGGTTGTTGGAGCGCTTTAGCCAGGTCAGCTGCTGTCTTCCCTGTCTTGGTTTTGATAGACTTGTCAGCTCCAAGCTGAAGCAGTTTTAAAACTGCTTCTTTATGCCCATACTGCACAGCTAACATAAGAGCCTGATAAAACAGCATATATGGATTACTACAAAAAAATTAGAAGTTTGAATCTCATGTCAAAAAGCAGAACACACTTACACAAAGTACACTGCTGTCTACCATGATGTATGTGGCTAATCATGCAGGGTTGGCTAATACTAATACAGGCCAAATCAGCTAATCTTTTCTTGCCATTGAAACAGACAAAACACACATTTTACGCTCAAAAAAACCATGGACCAATCATCCTGATAGTGGAGGTGTAAACAGTAGTGTTAAACTGTTTTACGGTGGTGTTATAAACTAAGGTTGAAGCTACTGCCCATAGAAAAAAAAAACTCTAACTAAAAGAGTTTCCTCTCCATCAGTTTAAACATGTTCAACTCCAGGTGAAAAGCTCAAATCATGATTTGTCACATTTAATAAAGCATCCAATCAGAAATAAGAGTAGGAAATAGGACAGATTTGTAATTTAAAATAATCAACTCAAAGACAAACATTAATAAACTGGCCTATGCACCAGCCTGGACATTGTTATCCGGTAGGTTCGATTAAAAACCTTGAGAAATAGACCCCTCAGCACCGTAACTCAGTGAGTACATACACGATCAGGGTGCTTCCTAATGCTGCTAATACTCAGAGTGGAAATTGTTAAACCTGATGGACTTTTTCTCCTCCAAAAAGAAGCCTGTTCAGAAATAGTTTCTATAGTCTGTCCATTTGGTGTTAAACAAAAAAATGTTCTGCTCCTTCTCTGCTTTGCAAAACAACTCCAGGTGAAACTAGCCTTTGGTGCATGTAGGAGGAACTTCCAAATATGATGACTGCCCTCTTGTTGCCTGAGCTGAAGGTCAGTGAAGATTTATGAGAGAGGATGAACGGCAATCGCTCTGTTAAACAATGCAGGCGAAAATTAATAACGCTACTAGTCACAGCCGGATGTGATGTGGAAATGACTGTGCGAAAGTCTTTTACTCACTGCTGCCCTCTAAAGGTGCACCAGCGCCAGCCTAAAGATCTGCATGTCTCATGGTGTCATGATCTCAAATCTACCCACCAAGTTTCATTCTTGTCAGCTGATTCCTTCTGGGTGCAATTATTTTTTATATGGACGAGTACATAACCAGGCAGATCATCAGTACAGAGGATCGTTTGATGCATGAGCAGCTCCCACAGTTGGCTTGCCCACCATCCAGACACACAAAGCACTTTTAATACACACCACGTCTCTGCCCTGACCATTTTCAGGCCCTTAGTAGAAGGAAATCTGACGTCACAGCGTCCTTTCCTTGTCCTGCCATTGACAGACAGCCACCGTCTTCTTCATTTGCAGTGATGTCATGAACCAGAAACCTGGACTTCTTTGGATCAAACCGTATCGTGATATGACAGTTTTATGTTTAAAGTCACTGAGCTCTTCAATATGATCTATTTAGCTGCACTCTATGGAGATTACATGATCTTAATTCTAACGACCTGTTAAAACTGGTGTGGCTGAAACACCGGAACTCAATAATTAAAAACTGTCCCAATACTTCTGGCTATACAATGAATTTGCCCTAAACCGCTTCATGAACATGATTTTGTATTTAATTCACAGACTTGTAGTTTGTAAGTCATTACAGGTGGTCAAATCTGTGCTCTTTCTTTTTGCAGCTTTGATCAAAGGTTATTCAGTTTTTTGCCTTGTACACTTATTTCACAATGCATTAAGCAAATAACTGCAAAACATATTATTATATAATAATGATAATAATCAGTGGTTTGTCATTTTATCGTCAGCAGCCCAACTAAACTAGTTATGCGATGGTAAAAACATTCAGAAAGAGTGCCAAGCTGTCCATATACTCAGGCCTTAGCATGCTTTTACACAGTTCTATTATATAATATCTATCATACGGTCTTATTTTACCTCAGCCTTCTTTTACCTAGAGGCATGATTAAGCTGCGTGGGTAACTTCTGTTTAAGCGAGCAAATACGTTACTGTTCAATGTACCGTGTGTCCACTGTCGTCCTGAAAGTCCAACTCTGCTCCGTGGGATACCAGTAGATTGATCACCTGACAGTAGCCGTCCCTGGCTGCCAGCATCAGACATGTTATGCGGTTCCTGGGGAAGGACAAAAAACACATTTAAGGCACATTAAGCATCTGTGTGTGAAAGGCAACCAAGTCAGAATGGCCCACTAATTTTTCCCCTCCACTGAGTTTGCCTGTACATGATACACACATAGTAGGCCAAAGGAAAAAAGTACACGGCTTAAGTAAAAGTCTTCTCTTACAATTAAGCACAATTTAACAAAAACGTCTTGAAGATTTTGAATGGGACTGTTAACGTACATAAATCTCATAACAGTGGTGAAACGTTTGACATTGTTGACATCAATCCTAAATATTATAAATGTTTATGAAAAAGATCTATTTATATTTATTATACTAGCAAAGGTCAATGCTAAAGCATAGTCTAAAGCAAATTTGCTTCAGACCTGCCCAACACTGAGCTTATTGAATGAACAGTTTTTTTTTTGTTTTTTTTAAGTAAAAAACCACAAACAATTGCTCTTCCAAAAAATACAAACTCAAAGGTTATATAGCATCTGCTGCTATCCTGGTGTAAGACAAAACTCATGAACAGCCAGGATACTTCAGCATGGTCTGGCTAACAGGACAGGAAGAAATATAGCATCTCTCACTACAGCGAAAACTAATTTCAAAGTATTCTCATTTTAAGCTTAATTCCAAAATTCTAGCTTGTAAATGACTAGCTTAATTCAGCTGTATACATACAATCATGATATTTTTACGGAAACATTTAAGATTTGGCATTTACTTCAAAACGATGGCCCTTATTCACAAACACCTTCCTATGGTTTTTCTTAAATTTGTTCTGAAGACAGGCCCCAAGAGAAGTTCTACCTCATGAGTTCATGACTTGTTCTTAAACCACATAAGTGTGAATAAAGAAAAGAGTGTAAACATATTCTTCTCTTACCTAAAAACAAATTACAAATTAGAAAACACTGATGAATGTCAACATTTTTATGAGAACTGGTAAGTGGGCTGTAAGACATTTCTTCTTAGGAACAGTTGACGAATGAGGCCTAATAAGATCTAACATCACCATTATTTCTATTATAAGGCTCCTCCCATAGGCACAAACTTAGAACTAATATATATATACATAAGAGGAGTATATTACTGAACGCATGATAATCTTTCAGCTTTTGTCAAAGAAAAAAAAATAGTTCCACAGAATGGTCCTTATATTTCTTGTTAATAACAGGACATAAATCCTCATATCACACCTGCAGTGCATGTTTACTGGAGTCAACTTCTGAATTATATTTATGGGATTACAAAGAAAAGCAGAACCTCTCTTTAAACATTACACAGCATGGGTGAAGTCCATATCTGTGATGTACTGGTCTATGGGAATGTCCTCAAGTCGTTCATCACTTTAACTGACATTTCCCCACAAGCCTCAGAACTAAGACCTACGTCATGTCCAGGTGAGGGACAGTACTGTTATTCCTCAACCTGACATTATCTTGCAGCCAGGTACGCACTTCCTCCTAAGTGACTAATCGGGTGACAAATGTGTGATCGATCCAGTGCACCTTTTCCCAGGATGTTCTTCTTTGAAGCTGACACTACAACAATCAGGAAGTCTGCTGAATCAATATAATCAAAGCCAATACAAAGCAAACACTGCACTGACAATATTCTACAGAATATGAATATGATGATTCATTTACAGTCAGCAGTATAATAAGTTAAATTGGAAATCATTAACCTTGATGATCAGAATCACATTCAGCATTAAGGTCACTTGCTTACCTAGGTAAATAACCAAAATACTCACAGCTTCTAGGCTTTTTTGTATCCATTATTTCACGTTGGCCTCCAAGTCCATTAATCTTCAACAACATTAAAGATTTTCTGAGACCAAACAGCCTAGGTCACGTACTACAATGCTTAGGAGTAGTGTTATATAACACATTATATTTATAATAGTTTAGTTCGCATTTTAAAAACATCTAGTAACACTGTCAACAATATCACTGATGTATATGAACAACTATGACAGGTGTTATTATTGCTAAAACAAGGTTCCATAGTGTTAAGTTTCCAACTGATTTTACACATGGTTTACATGTTTGTTCAAAACAGTTAACACAGGTCTCACAGAAAAGACAAGTCAATTTATTTTTGTAACTTTGTCAAATCTAAGAAATTCATTTAGCGACAGGTTATTAGAAACAAATACTTGGGATAGTTATATAGCTAAACCTAGCAATCAGTTCTCATCAGTTGCTGACTGTAAGCACTGGTGAAGGAGGTAGTCTTTAGAAGCATTTTTTTAAATATATGAAAAACTACATACAGCATACAGGTGCTGCCTGTTGCGAGTTGGATAATTTAACAAATCTATTAGACAAAGGATTGTGCCAGACACACCTTAACCCTGCATTTGTAATCTTCACACTCCACCCCCCATCCACCAAAAAATGTGCAGGGAACGTTTATTTTTCTAAATACTTTGGATAAAATCTTTTGGAAAGCTTTTGTGTTATGTAGTACATTCCAATAACATGTATCTTACCTAATCCAGGAAAAAAAGACATACTTATACTTCCAAATATGTTGGTCACTTTATGACTTGAGAAAATACCCATAGTAGTTTATATGCTTCTGTTTAATAAGGAGGATACATTTCAGATATATTGCAACAATTATACTTTTAATAATTAATCATTATTACTAAGCAAGCAATAACAAAATGCCTTACTAATACTTAAGCATTGCTTCCTTAAAGTCACTTTTCCGTTCCCTGTTTTTGTGAATCTAATTCATCTAAGCATAAAAACCGGATTTGTACACTTGTTGAGGTGGTACAGCGGTTGTGCAGATGCCAAAGCAGCGAAGGGGTAAAGGTATCATTATCAGACAAATTGTACAAAACTGAAAGAAAATGTCCTTAAATTATAAGCTACTTCTCTTAGCTGTCTTAGCTTACTGATATGCCAGGTTCAAATATTAATGTATAAGCATAATTCAGCATTATCAGCTAAACTTTAAACCAAGAGTTTCCTGTAACTGCCCTTCCCTTTACAGAGAAACAGCACGAGAAGAGCAGTAGCAGAATATTGGAAATAAAACATGTCCCCTACTACGGATGGAAGAGTGAGACAGGAAGTGAAACAGACACATACCTACTACTATTATTTTTTTATAGTAAAATATATTATTTTCAATATTATACCTGCCTAGCTGTACAAGGGCAGAGACGTGACAATGTACTGGGAACTGAGGCCAGGTTGTCTGATGTCTGAAACCTAATGCTATGGTCTGAGGTCTATTTGATAACTTTTAAATGTTCACAGACTTATTTAGAGTTTTTATGTCAGCTTGACTTATGACACTCACCTATTCACTTAGTACCCACTTTTCTTGAAAGAACTAAAAACTCTGTCTGTTCCACCAAAAAATGGGCATTAATTAAGGAACATACATTTACATAAGACTATGTCCACAATCCAAATTATTTTAGAGAACTAAGATAATAGAGCCATAGATAAAAGGGATCTCAAATTTTGCAAAGCAAATGCATATACTGTCATGATCAAAAAAGTAGTTACACACAAAAAAAAAATAAAGCAACGGGCAGAATGAAATCCTTCTTTGTGGGAAGGTTTGACAGTGTGAGACATGCAAATGACGGGTGTTATCGCTGTACCTCACTAACTATTTAAGATCGTCCTGTGCTTTCCATTCTGACTCATGCTGGTGTGTTGGTAGTATCCGTCCAAGCGAAGGTTCGTTTCAAAAGCCATAAGAGCAATTGGAAAAGTTTGAGAGGGGTTGCATTGTAGGGCTCTGGGTAGCGGGACAGTTATATTGCGTATAGCGTGCCATACCGGTCGTGCAGGTACTACCATAGCATGCTGTTGGCAGCAGCGGCTACAAGGAACGCACCAGCAACCACATCAATCAACAGATGGTCCAACATCCATAACTGTGGACATTCAGTGAGTAAAGATGCACTCCATAAATTATACTGCTAAAGCCAACACCACTGTCAGACAGCTGCATGACGCAGGACCACATGCACACAGACCATTACGATGACTGCCCTTAAAACCACATCAACGCCGCCAAACTGCAACAGTGTCATGTCAGACTATCATGGAGTGACCCAGAATGGCAGCAGGCGATCTTGAGCGATGAGTCCTGCTTTTGTCTTGGTGGAGATGGCCAACGAATCCATGTGTGGGCGCACTGTGGTCAGTGCCAAAATGTCCAGAAGGCCTGGTGTCATGATGTGTGGTGCAATTTCTACAATGCCAGATCACAGTCTTCAGGCAGTTTGACAGGCCAACAATACATTAATGAGGTCCTAAAACAAGTGGCCCTACCTTTTCTGAACACACACTCTGGGGGCATTATTCCAACAGGACAGCGTTTGTCCGCATGATGCCTGTTATCTCAAGAGCTTGCCTTAAACATACAGGTATTATACCTTAGCCAGCCGCATCACCAGACCTAATCCTAATGGCATGCTGCATGGGATGGATTACTGCAGGACACCACAAGGAACCTCTACAACTCCAAGCCAAAACATCTGGCATGTTGCGTTAGCAAAGATGGCGGTCCAATACCATACTGAGAAACACTACTCCTGTACATGTAGCTCAATAAATATTACCCCTATCAGTCTTAATTCATCATTATTTATTGTTCCTGCTAAGCTTTGTTCCAGCACTGCAATCAGACATTTTAAATGGGTGCATTTCTCAAATTCAATCAAGTGTGTAGAACCATTTGCATTTAATTTCCCCTCATTGACAAAAGGGACTAACGCTTCACTTAAGCAACACCACTCAAAATGTTCAGCACCAATTTCACCCTACAACATCTGAAAGATACCAATGCTATTAGGAAATTACTTTCTGAAGCAAAATCTATGACAATTAAAATACATCATAATATAAAATGACCAGAATTATATATTGTATATAAATAAAGTGCTCTCCAACATATTATATCAATTATCAATCTCTGCCTCTGAAGTATCTGACACTGTAGCATAAATCAATGTACAAACTAGAGGCCTGCACAAGACGCATTTATCCAAGGGTCCCACGTGCATGCTGGCTTCATTCTGAGACACTGTGGGCATTGCGCATAAACAGTTAACATGTTGTGGGCTTATGCGAGTGGGTATTATGGCTGGCTGGGTGGGACAGGTGAACAGGCATACAACAAATGAACTGCAAGTGTGCAGCAGGCAAAAACATGTCAGCAATCACGAGAAGTGAAATAACTGTTTTCTTCTGCAACAATAGTTTTTTTTTTAATTGTCTTGTGGCCTCAGCATTTCAGCTGACTCCTAGGCGTCTCCTAGAGTAGTTAGCTAATAATATAATGCTGAAGTGAAACAACAACAAAAAAAAATATTAGTAATGAAGTCAAGCTGCCATGCTGCTTTTTTTTGCATGGCTGCCCAAGTGAGATCACGTGATGTAAAGCTGTTTGGTGCCATGTGCAAGTTCACATGGCTTTGTTTAGCCTGTAAATACACAAAATATTTACTTCTTTTTTGCAACATTGAAACATTTATTTGAGCGGCTGGGTGTGTGGAGGTGCGATGAGTCTCAAGGGTGCTTGGCCATGTGGCGGGGTCTGCACGGAAACGTCCTACGTCAGGGGAGGATTACAGCAAACCCAGACAGGAGTTGACGAGGACCACATGGATGGCTCAAAGTAAGCAGGTGCGGACAGTCATGGCATGTGGTTGAGGTATGGGCAAAACGGAGCTAAGTTTTGTTGGTGGGATTGGGCAAGCATGCGGACGTGATCACTGGGTGTGGACATGAATACTCATGCCCATGCCGACCTCCAGTCCAAACTCAATGCATATGCACACTTCAGAATGGTTAATCAATCCACGTCCACTACCAAAGCATTTTCCAAAAGTTAGCAAAATATGAGATGTACTCGGAACACCCATGTCAGGTCATACAGCTCTGGAAATAAATAAGAGACCACCTTCAGTTTCTTCTTAAATCAGCATCTCCACATGTTCAGCAGGTTCTTAGCGAGAACAGAAGGTTCAGTTCTAGCTTTACTGGCAAATACTGTGAACGTCTGGTTCATAACAACAAGGTCAAGCAGCAAACACACAGGACAACACAGCTACAGACTGGCAGTGTGTGAAAACCACTCTCTACCGATTGTGATGAGTGGCACCTCATTCGAATGTCACTTAACCACCGTAAGATGATCTCAAGTGACCTACAGAAAGACTGGTCAGCGGTGGCTGGGCAATGCACAGGGAGCTTCTGGAGGTGTCAGTCATTTTCTAAAACAACAGATCTAAAATACAATAAGTAGTGTATAGAATAAAACAAAACTGCTCATTTTGGACAAACACAAACCCAGAAAGTGTAACACTGGAGAAACTGATCAAAAGGATGCACTCGTCTGCCTTTGCACAAATATGAACTTGAGTGACATCCCATTTTTAAACAATAGGGTTTAAAATAATGTAGGCCTATAACCTTGTAACAGCTCAACTCTTTTGGGAAGGCTTTCCACAAGGTTTAGGATTGTGTTTATAAGATTTTTTTACCATTACTTCAGAAACGCATTTGTGAGGTCAGATGCTGATGTTGGACGAGAAAGCCTGGCTTGCAGTCTCCGCTCTAATCCATCCCAAGGGTGTTCTATGGGGTTGAGATCAGGTCAGTCAAGTTCTTCCACACCAAACTCACTCATCCATGTCTTTATGCTTTGTGCACTGGTGCAGTCCTGTTGGAATACTTGGAACCAAGCTGTTCCCACAAAGTTGGAAGCATGGAATTGCCCAAAATCTCTTGCTCTGCTAAAACATTAAGAGTTCCTTTAACTGGAACTAAGGGCAACTCCTAAAAGATATCCCCACAACATATCCCTCTCCACCAAACTACACCTGGCACAATGCGGTCAGACAAGTACCATTCTCTTGGCAACTACCAAACCCAAACAGAGAACATGTTTCCACTGCTCAAGTCCAGCGGCAGCGTGCTTTACACCTCTGCGTTGTGCTTGGTGACGTAAGCATTCAATGAAGCTCTCAACGCCCTGTTCTCGATCTAATCTGAAAGCCACATAAATTTTAGAGGTATGCAGCGACTGATTCTGCAGAAAGTTGGCAATCTCTGTGCTCTCTGCGCCTCAGCATCTGCTAAACCCGCTGTCATTTTACGTGGCCTACCACTTTATGGTTGAGTTGTCATTCCTAATTGCTTCCACTCTGTTATGATCCCACTGATCGTTGACTGTGGAATATTTAGCAGGGACAAAATTTCACGACTGGACTTTTTGAACAGGTGGCATCCTATTACTGTACCATGCTGGAATTTACTGAGGTCCTGTAGAAGCTGTGTGCATCCCTAGGTGCTTGGTTTTATACACGTGTGGCCATGGAAGTGATTGGAACACCTGGATTCAATTATTTACATGCATGAGTGAATACATTTGCTATATAGTGTGCATTGGACTGAAATCCGGATCACCTGATCAGATGTTAATGTTAGTACACTTTTGGATAATATATCTGAGGAGCCTGTCTAGACAAAAAGACTGTACAGACCCTTTAATCTGGTATGAAAAGTGTTTCCAAAATACTATAAATCTTATATTATTTGATCAGCATTTGAACCTTATACCCGTTCACTGTCCAGAGACCAACCAAGCTGAAGCTAAAGGGATAAAAGATCCCAACCATAGAAGTAAATCTGCCAAAGAACAGCTTAAAAGAAAAACAGCTCAAAAAGGAGTGTTGTGGCATATTCACAACCCTTAATATGAATTCCACTGAAATGTACTGGAGGTTTTTCAAATAGGCAGTTCACGCAAAAATTGCACAGCTGAAATAATTCTGCAAACAATTGGTGGTAGACAGTTATAAAAGATGCCAACATAAAGCTTTTAAAGTTAACAGATATGTTAAATATTATGAATAACTTTCAAATAAAATGGTATTTGGGCAAAAAAATTAAATCACAATGTTTCCAAGACATTTCACTATATACAATATGCATCACAATATACGTATATAGGAACAGACAAATTAGAACTAGTGACAAACTAGAACAAACTAGTGCTGGATTTAAAAACAAAAGCAACAATATTTTTTATATACCAGATACAATTAACAGGCTCAATTATGCTTTTTAAAAATATATATTAATTTGTTGATCTTTAAGTATTGGTGAAATGTACAATATGCTCGATTTACAATATTCTAACAGTCTTTTAATTCAGCATGTGAGAACACCACCAATAGACTGAAATGCAGGACAGTGATATAGACCAAAGCAGTTTCATACCTTAGTCCAATACCATTCGGGTATGTATAGTGTGCACATGTTAGATTCTACATGTTTGTGAAATGGGACACTGGTATGGGAACTATGGCCGGTTGACAATATCTGACATTTTTGCATGCACATATCTGCCTACACAGATACGTAAACATTTGTAAAATGTAGAAACGGCAAAGACAACCACCCAGATTAGCAAGACAGAACTGACACACTTATTTCTTCAGGGCTACACCTAAAGTAGAACAAATAAAAAAAGTTACCACTATAGCCCTCTATATGATTTTTTCAAAATCAACTATACGCCAATACCTGTACAATTCTGGTATCATTGGGCAGCTCTATTAAACACTTACTGCACCGCCAGTAGATAAAATCAAACCAAGATCCATGCTTGCCTCAATTCCTCAGGCTTACAGACCTCTACCACTCTGAAAAATCCTACAGGAAATAGAGGAGGCATGCAGCAAGTCAATACTGTTGCAAGCACACTGCATTTTGTTTACCAGACTCATTATGGAAAAGCAGCTGTTGCAAAATGCCAGACAAGTGCACAGTGTCTTCAGAGGTTTGGGGAGAGGGGCAGTGTTTGACAACACCCATCACTTACCCACTTCCCTCTGGATCTTGTTACTGTTCTTCAAATATTTTGTCTGGACAGGATACAATCACTTTCTTACCAGTCAATTGAGAAACATGCTTGTTGACATTGGGTCATGTGCACCGCTTTGGAAGCAGATGATAAGCAGCTGGGGGTGGCCTGAAAGATACTTACTGTCCTTGAGAACAAGTCAAGCACACCATCAACACTTTTTTTTCCCCAACATTATCTAACCTGTGTTACTATTTGGAGGCTATTGAGATAGCTTACTTCCACAACTTGTCTGAAGTCATACATGGAGTCCCATGTTAGGTGTAATCCAATGATTAGTGAAAAGGCCCTTTTCTTTTATCAGTGCCCTCTATTAATAAACCGGGACACTGTCTGTGCTAAACCCTTATTTTTCCATTTTCACAAACTATGCCATCAGAGCACACATGTATGGTACCTGCTGTAGATGTTTGGGTCAGCATTGCGGCTCAAAAGTAAGGCTACACACTTGGCAATTTTCTCTTCAGTAGCAGAGCTTGCTGTGCATGCGGCCATCAGCACAGTATAATCATCTGGTGGAAAAAACAAGCAAATAAACAGCACCATTTTATAAAGTTTTATATATATATATATATAAAACTTACATATTATATATATAAAAACTACAAACTACATATGTATATATAAACAACAGGGGGCAACATATCACCAGAAAGTATTGCACATAGTTCCTCCTCCTTAATGTTAGAATTAAAGGAAGTTTAGCATCAGCATTACATTTTCTTATTACTCCAAGAGTTGTCGCCAGCAGTGAAAAGCAATGTTTACGATTGGTTTGCTTCAATTTTATTTTTCTCTTATTTTTCTTTTAGAGTTCTATTCATCCAAAATTAGTAGATATCTCTGCATCACTATACATCACAAAATAAAGCACATTTTTGCACCTAAACAAAAACATAAGCATTTGGAGTTTGCTAGACACCATGTGAACCTTAAACAGAAATAGGTTCAATTGTCAGATATCAGATCAGACAAAACAGAGCTTTCTGGCAACAATTTCTGGGATGGCTGCAAAATGGACAGCTGTGCAGATCTAATCTTACTTTTTTTTTCTCCAAAAGGCCCTAAGAATATTTAAAAGATACAAGGCATCATAAACAGAGGTTTTAAATTTAAATCTGTCCGGGCTTTTGGGTCATGCAGCATTTTAATTACAACTACTAAAATTTCTGGCCTTCATGGCTTCCTAGGCCATCCACCTGCATGACGTACCATAGCTGCAGAGATGAGCTGAGCTAAGGACTCTACCTAAGTGACTCTATACTGTGGTCAGGGGAATCCCCCTACTAGCTGTGGAAACTGTGCAGTTGTGCATGTGTAGTTTTAAAGGTCGCAAAGCATCCTTGAGCATATGGGGGTGATATATAGGTAACGTGATGATAACCTGCTTCTAACCAAAACCATGAATTTACACTGACCAGTAAAGCTTACCCATTGAACCCCACTTATATATATATATATATATATATATATATATATATATATATATATATATATGCAATATATATGAAAGATAAGCTGTAAGAAGTCCTTAAAAAAGAGAAGTTAAGGATCCTGGAGGATGTGGGGAGATTCTGTACTGAAGATGTGAAAATGTTTGGTATTTTCCAATCCAACTGTAACAGGAGAAGACTTTGTATTTTTAGCAGCAGCATATCACAAGTCACAGAATGATGCAACTTTAATCAGAGAATCACACAAACATACTTGCATTATTCTGCATGAAATCAGCACAGTGATAACATTACCACTTTCCAATTTCTTCTCATTACACTAAGGTATAATTTGAACAAGGATCTAGCCACGTGACTCCATGTGGTAACTGAGACACTGTGTTGATGTTGTGTATAGACACAGTCGTGTTGCAGATTTATTTGCTGTGATTAGTGGCGGGTTTAGACTACAGGAGCACCGCTGGTTAAGGCTAGGATGCAGACTCAGTCTGGTTGCGTCTGCGGTAAAGCAGGAAAATAAATAAACCGCCGGTGTTGGGCCAACGCAATGACGCCAACATCACGCTCTGTGTACTGGCGTTATCAATCACTTCTGCATTCTTCTCTTTCTAAGCGGAACACAGGCTAGGAAGCTAGGAAGCGGCGGCTGCTTTCACATTTAATTATTTCCTTCCAAAGCCTGCAGCTCCAATAGGCCCATCAACAACACCCCCGTTCCTGACTTTGCACACTGGACATGGTGGAAGTGTCTAAATTACTTCACTCACTCCACCACCAACATCCTATTTCACATGGGCCTCCAGATGCATTCAATTCTTAGGAGCAACAGAAATGTGACGTGTAAACTAAAAACACACCGGCAGTTTAATGGCATGTTTTCAATAGTTCCTCTTTTGCGTCACAGCCATTAAGTAATGTCAGATGAAGCACCTTGATGAAAGCTCTGATTGGTTGCCATCTTTCTGCTGACACATGGACTAAAATTAAAAGAATATGCATACGCCTACTTGAGCATAGAACATATTAATGAAAAGCAAGCTCTCGTCCCCTGAAGGATTAAGTCTAGCCGTGCTCCTTTGATTTGATATCGCAGGGTTCCTTCCTTGTGGCTGTTAAAAATCCTATTATTTCCAACAGCTCCAGAGAAAGGGCTGGAGTCACAGGAAGGCCATCTGACTCTGTGCCAGCTGTGACAGCTCTCACTTCCTTCCTGGTACTTTCTGACAGTCTCAAAGTTTTTTTACAAGTTGTTCAGAAAGCTGTTGATTTAGTGATATATGTATTTCACAGGGATATCTTTGATTTGATGATGCAACCATTAACAAAAGTTGAATAGAAAAAGTCCTTTAGAATCTGTTTTCACTCTACATTCCTGGTTAGGTTTCCTCCTTTAATGTCCGCAAAGCAAGTTAGCTGCCTTGTACTGTGCTAGAATCAATAAGCTACTTACATAATTGATTTAAGATATTTCAGTGGTCAGACTAACCAGTTTTGAATTTAAGGAGCTTTAGGGTCTCTTTTAAAATACTTTAAAGAAAATACTTTGCAGAAAATTATACTAAAATATTTAAATAGTATCAATGACATTTCTTCTCAAAGCCTGTTTTTAGTTCAATTGAACTTGCCCTTCGCAGACGCAGCCTAATGTCTTACTACTGCAACTATACATCACAGAATAGAGAAAGAAACCTAGAAAAAAATGGCATGGATGAGTGTAGTTTTTTACCTCTGCTGAAGTTTGCACTCGCACCACTATCCAGCAGCAGTTGCGCCAGGTCATAATGGGCCACATGGACAGCGCACATAAGCGGAGTCCATCCAAAGCCCAGTCGAGTCTCCACATCCATCCCTGACAGAAGGATAGAAGTCAGGGTTGTCCAATCATATCTGCTAAGAGCCAATAAGCCTGTAGATTTTCATTTTATTAATTTAATTAATGTGCTACATGGTAGTCCATTCAAAACCAGAAAAAACTGAAAAAATGCTTAACCAAAACCCACTGTATGTTCAAAAGTCTGAAAACACTGACTGATGAAAAGAATCCAACTGTTCTCTAATGTCTACAAAAAAGGTATGTGACTATGGCCAGGTTGAAGTATCCCAGATGCATTTTTCACATGTCCATATACGCCCTATGATGTGGTTCTAGAATAAAAGGAGCTGTTTGGTAGAGCTCAAAAATAAATTGATGATCTCTACTCATATTTGTTGGTTTACTGTGAGATTAATCTCCATGTAAATAGGCTAGGTCAACATAGTATTAAGTTAACTATGTTAACTATTCCAACAACAGTTACTTGGAGCTTACTAGTAGTCAACATTACTTCATTTACTTACCTGCTTTTGGTCTCAACAGCAACACTAAGTTAATGAAAGTTGTAGCACACCATAAAACCTGTTTCAACCAGCGAATTATGTTCTAGCTACTTTCAATTGTAGTCGTTCAGGACCTTGTTAAATATCAGGGAGTTGACGTTGGCGTCCTATTTGCCAACTTGTTTTGCAGTTACATCCTGACACCAGTACAAGCTACAGATAAAACTGAGCATTCCTGTAAGAAGCTGTTTGAGCCATGTTTAATATGAACATCAACCATGCCTGTTGACACTTCAAATTCCTAGGAAAGGGTATTAAAAGGACTGACATCATCTCCACAAGCTGGAACTACAGTTATAGGCCTGTAAACAGATATTCCTCCTTTCTGTCAGCAACATTAGCTATCAGACTTCCTTCTGGGGAGTGATTTCATATAGTAGACCTTAGTTTGTTGTTTTGCTGAGCTACAACATGAGTAACTGGACTGACTATTAAGCAGGGGTGTCTGAAAATACCGACCACTTTCCAGAAGCCGCTTGACGAGATCGACATCTCCTGCAGCGATGGCTCTTTTCAAAACACAAACGTTGTCATCACTGGGCAAAGTCGACCCCGACACCTGCAGGCAAAGTTCACACGTGGTTTTGACGAGTCTGCGTTACAGGGTATATGAAATGCATACAGTAATATAAGCGCCCAAGCCGCCTGTAAATTGGCAAGCTAATGGGGCAGTTAGCTTCCTAGCTACTGCGGGTATGCTATAGGCACAGCACATGTTGTGTGGGCTTTCCTTCCCCTCAATTGCTCAGTTAATAATTCGTTAATCCAAGGGAAAGACAACATTAGTGTGACTGCTACAGACACGTTGTCTGTTTCAAATGCAGTACAAGTTATTAGCTGTAAATCTGTGAAATGGTTTTAGCCCTACTGCGCTAGACGAGTGCCGTTTATCTAAAAACATCGATAAACACCGCTATAGATAACACGCTGGAGCATGAAAACTCTCGGGCAAATGACTTAAATCTTTATTAGATGGCCGCAGCATTTTAGTAGTTGAGTTTATATCAACCAAAGAAAAACGTTACTTTACCGGCCCCGTTAACCTCGTCTGTTACGCTAACCGTCTGAGGGAAGCTCATTACCTAACCCGCTAGCTAGGAACTGAGCTAACTGGTCGCTACAAAATAGACAAATAAACAGCTTTAAATGTAACACAACCTCACAATCTGGACTCTTGACATAACTGGAATAGCCAATGTCCCATTCACCACTACTTCCATCGCTCTCGTCGCCCGCAGGATAACCGTAGTCAACACTATTTAGCATCTTCATTAATCAACCTCATCGGCCTGGCGGTGGGCGAGAGTAGTCTGCTGTAATAGGGGGAGGAGCTGCAAACGGGCCGGACCAACAGCACCGTAAACCATAAACCGTGAGAAACCTCTCTGCGTTTGCACATCGGACCTAATAACTTCTCTTAATTAGAATTTCACCTGTGTAAATAACAATCCCCAAAACCGATTAGTTAAAGACAGTAGTCAGTTACAGGATAATGACACTAAAACAAACTTTTTCATGTCATAGTTGAGTGAAAATTTCATACCAAAGTTTTTGCTTCTCTTTTTTTAATTTCCATGCATTTTGTGTTTATGTCACAGGGTTTCTTAAGATAGAAGATGGGCTAATACCGCTCAACTACAGACTTTTATCATCTAAACTAGGTGTTTTACAGTCGAAAGTACTTCAGATTATTGCCTATATAACTATATACACTAATAATGACACTAAGGGCAGACGCTTAAAAAGACACAGAGCGGCGGAGGTCTATTTTATTACACATTGCATAAAAACTGAATGAGATAAATGACTGAAATTGAAGGCTAAACACTGTAAACGATTAGTTCTGTAACTTCTAAGAATAAATCTGAAAGGGGAACACTGCTGTTCATTATTCAGTAGAGATAGAAACGAAGTCATTCAGAGGTGTGTTCATTCCTGGAGAAACGCTTTTCCTGTGTTTATAGCCTCTGTATTTACTGTCTGAAATCACCAGTGAACAGTCCTCTGAATATTTATATATAAGTTGACTCCTAAATATGTGATAGGTTTACATTAAGGATTGTTTTGTCCTAGAACACCCTACTTGTATCCTTACATTTACAGCATTTAGCTGACACTCTCACCCAGAGCGACTTAAAGGGTTAGTCATATTACAGGTAGGCCAATGTAGCATTAAGAATCTTGCCCAAGGACTCTTATTGGTGTAGCACAGCATAGTCACCCAGACCGGGATTTGAACCCCGTCTCTCACATGGGACAGTAGCTTCCTTGTGGGTAGTGGCGTTACCCACTGTGCCACACCAATCACCATACCACAAATATGTTTTAGACCAAAACCATCATCACAAAACTACTGTAAACAATGTAGCAAAGCAAAGTATGTATGTAGCAAAGGCATCACACTCATTACAGGGTTTTGTTTTAAATGTTTTAAAAGCTGAAACTGAGCAAAAACACTAAACATCATGCAGTGTGTTAATCACTATTTCATATAACTTTCTATTAGGATGCTTTTAGAGGCTTTAAACTCATCAGATCTCAAATTCCTATTACAACACCTGTGATTACTTCTGACTTGGCTTCTGTAGGCTGAAGGGTTTCACACCAAACCCCTCTGAGTAAACTTTTAAACCATTTAATTATGCAGTTTTCCTTTGACCAGAAGTTACTTTCGGTCTTGCAGAATGGCAGTGCCATAAAAGTAGATATGAAGTGTGTCACAAGATTCTGGCATGATCAAAGGCACATGTAACACCATTTAAAGCTGACGGTGCACAATGCTGATCCGGTAAAGTTAGATTAATGGACCTGTGTTGGGTACAGCTGTATTTAAGACAGATATGTCACTCTCCATTTACCAACTTAACTATTAACTTGAACAAAAAGGCTATTTAATCATTCACTGCAAAATCACTGACAATTACTCACAAAAAAGTATTACGTTTTGCACTTGAGCTACGAAGTATGTAGCCTACAATGTCACTAGAAAGTCATTTTGGGAGCCAATTAGACTATTACTGTATTAGCTTTGTTGCTTCGGTGCTAAATTAAACAAGCAAACTTTGTCATGTCATAGTTGAGTGAAAATTTCATACCCTTTTTACAATCTATAAAATTAAAGTTTTTGCTTCTCTTTTTTTAATTTCCATGCAACTTAAGTTTATGTCACAGGGGTATTACCGCTCCACTACAGACTTTTATCATCTAAACTAGGCGTTTTATAGTCGAAAGTACTTCAGATTATTGCCTATATAACTATTCTCGTTATAGCTGGAGTGATTTTGTTGGACAGAAAAGCATGATAAAAAAGAATGAGAGATGGGTGGGTTGTTTCAGAGCTAAGGTCAGGTGAAGAAAAGCAGAATATATAGACATATAGTATACCTGACTCCTATTCTGTTTCAACTACCTATATATTGAAAATGGAAAAAATCTGAGAAATAAATGACTTATAGGAAACTATAACTCCTCCCTTTAAGTGCTTTTCATTTCAGTCTTTTATGCTTACTGTAAAGGTGAACTATATAATGATTATAACAAGAATTGATGATGATTTCTGGTTTGGGGTGTGGCCACTGCTGAGTTGGCAAAGATCCTACTTGGACTCATTAACCTAGGGGTTTGTATAGAACTGCTCTGAATGTTTGCTGGAACTGAACAAGAACACAAAATGAAGATCACACCTGGATGGGTTTCATATATAACTGAACAGAAGTGTTTTAGATGCTTTAATAGGTGAAACTGAGCAATACCCCTCCTCCACTGGCTTTTATCACCTAAACTAGGTGTTTTACAGTTATAAGATTATTGCATAGCTATTCTCGTTATAGCTGGAGTGATTTTGTGTGGGTTGTTTTAGGGCTTAGGTCAACTGAAGAAAAAAACTGAAAGTATAGGCATATAATAAACATACTTGTCTCATGATTAATTTATTATTTAACTAGCTGTTTCTGGACAGAGGAACGAATAAAGTACAAGTAATTTATGTCCTTCTTTGAATTTTTTTTATTCTATCATGTAAGCTTACCTTGTGTCAACAATGAATTGTAAAATTATATTATATAATGTCTGTTACAGGAATGATGATTTCTGTTTTGTAGGGTGTGCCCAGGGCTGTGAAGAAGTCAGCAAAGATCACACCTTGACTTATGGAGGGGTTTTGTATGGAACTGAACAGAACTGTTCTGAATGTTTTAATAGCTGGAACAGATCAAGAACACTCAGTTGTTTTCATGTGACTGCCTGTATCATCCCAAATTTCATTAGGGATCCCGAGTGCTTCAGTGGTGGACAGCAGGGCCATAAATAATTCACTCAGACTGCACAGTACCAGTATTTACCAGACTTAAAACTCAGATTCACTTACACATTAAACAACCAAAACATTTCTCTGACTTTTACTGATGGATAGTTAACCCATAATGGTGTGACACTTTTAATGCAGTATTGATTTTTTAAACTGAATATTCAAGATGCTTCCTTTTCTTGTTGAGCCAAAATACTGATACTGATCTGATATGTATTTTTTTATTAAATTTTTACTCAGTTTACTCCACTATTCAGTCTCTGCCAACTTTACCACTACAGCTAATGCAGCATCACTGGATGGCTCAGTGCACTTGAACGAGAACGCTATCTGCCAGTTGTTTCATGTTAGCTGCCAGATGCCTGTATTGTCTGACATTATGTCTGATGGCTACATTGGATACAGAATTGAATCAGATTCACTCTTTTTTCTGGGAGCCATATTCTGTCCAGCATTATCATCTGATCTGACCAGCACTGATTCCCATCCCTAAGCAAAATTTCATAAACTATTCACTATGCTGTGTACATGTAAGAGGCGTGGCCATGTGGCATGGCAAACATTAAGCTCCATAGGTAGTGGCCTGGCAGCAGGGCTTTGTTTCAGTAGGATATTATCATTACGCTTGAGTATCACAATTGTATGTTTTGAATGTTGATTTATTCATGGATATTTTACATGCAGTCATCGTTGGCAGACAGTGGTTCATTTATTGTTGTATTTAAACCCCTGTAGTGTTGTAATCTGTTTTTTTCCACTCCAACATAAACAGTATACAGAAAGTTAGCATTTACAAAGCTAGCTGAGTAGGTAACAGCAGTTTTCCTTATATTAGATTTAATATCACAGTATATCACGTTGCTTACAGTATCACAAGATATTGAATCATCATCCTTTATAATGATATGTACCGTATCGCCTTGCCAGTGCACAGCCCAAAGTAGTAGTGCAGTGTTGGAGCCTACTGTCAAGGAGAGTTGTATGGTTATTGATGACCTGCCTGCTATCCGTAACACTGAGCAGTGGTCTAAAAAAGCTTTTGTCTAAAGCTCTGTGGTTCCCGCATCTGCCTACGCTACACTGACACAATATGTTTGCATTTGTTGATTTTGTACCGATTTTTGTTTTCTATCTATCTGTGTAGTACCTCATCAGAGATGTGTAGAATCTGTACATTTTAACATGTCTGGTATTGACAGTTGAATTGAATATTTACCTCAGAATTGAAAAAAGCTGCAAATCCAAAAATATCTGTATTACTTTCCTATTGGTGCGTTATCTACACAGGCAGATTATGCAGTAACTGACCAGAACCTGTATCATAGTTATCTTTTGGGGTTTTTTTGTGTGTTCTTATGCTGATATAATATGATAAGTTAGTCTAGGACAGACTGCTCTCTATGGAATAAATAATGTACAGCTGATAAATAGCACATATAATGAATATGTATGTATGTATGTATATGTGTGTGAGTGTGTGTGTGTGTGTGTGTGTGTGTGTGTGTGTGTGTGCAACACTCCGCCGAGTCTGAATCACTGTTCCTCGGTCATATCTCCACCCCGCTGCGGCTCCGCGGTTTTATCTGTTTATCTGTCGTGCCTCCTCGCCGCGCCGCACGTGAGCTGCCTGTGTTTAAAAGCCAGGGCGCGCGGGAGCGTCGTGCCCACAGGGGAGCTCGCGCAGCGCAACGCGGACAGAGCGCAGACTTGCGCGCGGATTACAGGGGTCTCGTGCCGCTTCGAGCGAGGCGTTTTGCGCACACAGGCACACAGACCTGAGGCGGGGGGCAGGGGGACCTCGCGACGGTGACCGGTGCCGGGGACCCCGAAGTGTGAGAGAGGGAGGTGTATGGAGGAGTGTTGAAGGGACAGCAGATGTGAGCGGAGAGCAAGCTTCCCGCCCCGCGCTCGGTTAGCATGAATAAGTCACCTGTGGATGAGGCCAATTTCCTCTCCAGATACTTCTTCTGGTAAGGACCTGCTGGATATTCCGCACACAGAGGAAACTGATAATTATTTTTGAGAGTCAGCCTACAAAAAGAAAAACGTGCTCAGGAAGAAATACAGGCTGGCCGTACTAGCGCTGCTTGGGTTGTTAGCTGTGCTGTTGAACATCGCGAGTCCTCCTTCACTTGTAATTCATGCCTCAGCATCAAGCGCTTCACCAAACACGGCGCTTCAGAACCGCTTCTTATCAGCCTTACAAGCGTTAATGCGGACATGCCTGCTGCTGCATAGAGGTAGTCAGTTATCAGTTCTCAAGTATAGCAGTGCTGTTACCTCAATGGGTAAAACTATGAGTCAAGACAAAAGGAGCTGTACAGTTAACTTTACAGAGGAACCAGGTCAAAGAAGGTCCGAGTAACTTTTAGAACTGCTGAGTGTATCTAGCATCTGTCAGCACAGGACCGGATCTAGGACTGGATATTCCCAATGCACTAGATGAAGTTTTCAGTTTCATTGTTTCTTTTTCCAGTACGAAATATAAATACTGAGATACTAAGTCACCTTACTTATGGATACTTATGATACTGATCTGACATTCTGTTTCTTCTGTAGTTAGAACCAGTACTGGCACATTTAAAGCAAACAATTAAATATGAATAGCATAAAAAAATAGTTTTTTTTTTGTTTGTTTTGTTTTTTTGGAGTTCTTCACTGCAGCACATCCACTGAACCTCGCTGAAACAGGCTGTTTTGTGATTGGTTAAATATTTTGACGATATAAGTGATATGCCCAGAGGCGCATAAAGATACTTAACATTAACTGTTGCCGTATTGCCCGTCCCTAAAGAAGGTTCGCCAACATTCTTCCTCTCTTTTTGAGACTCTATTGGTCTAAACCAGGGGTCCCCAAATGCCCCAAAAGAGGGCCAGATCTGACCAGGCCAAAAGTAAATTGATAAAATACTAGTCACAATTCAATTGTTTCAAAACGCTGTTTTCAAAATATGAACACTACAGTCATGTAAAGCAATGGATCACAGCGAGCGTCTAGCTGGAAATCAATATATGAGGTACACACATTTGCTTTGGTTCCGAAAGTATTCAAGTTATCATTCCACCAGAATTGCTAGTTGTCAGTGTTTGCCATAATCCAGTGTAAGAAAACTCTGGGACATGCTGGCTGGCTGGCAGGCCACTCATAACACACTCTAAAACAGAAACCACTGGCCAATTAAAAACTGTCTGTCTGCGAGCCACATTGGACATTGGACACCACTGGTCTATCAGAAGCAAAAGCTGTGACCAAGAAATAATGCATTCATTAATTAAGTGAATATATAAAACTTGGTAAAAAGCAATTTCCTCCGCAAATATACCTACAATTAGCTCTACACATAAAACCAATATTTGAAAATACGCAGGAAAATACAGATCCTTCAGAATTCAGCTTGAGATTGTGCACCTGAGTGATATGAGTAGAACTGTAGTTATGACCCACCCCTCCGAATAGATGAGAAAAATATAGCATGTAATACATTCAGCGTGTTTAATTAGCTGCAAAATAATAGATGCAGTTCTATAGATGCGGTGAGTCACAACACCCAAAGCCAAGATGACTGTGGCCTTCTGACGTCTGTTCTGACCTTTCTGCAGGTGGACGAACCCTATTATGCGAAAGGGTTTCAAAGAGAAACTGAGGCCAGCAGATGTATATCAAGCCCCATCTCAAGACACAGCGGACGTCCTTGCAGAACGTCTAGAGAGGTTTGTATCTTCTGCCAGCCCTTGCATGCCTGTTTCAAAGAGCTTACACTAATGAATAAGATTATCGATTATCCACAGAAGATTATTATTAGGTTTTTATTAGTATGTTTGGGCTTTACAAGTTAGAGAAGGCTAGTAGGATAATCAGATCAAAAACAATGGAGGCTTTGTGCAGTATTATTCTATTAGTTAACACAGTGCTGCATTTAGTTATAGGCAGAGTCTGAAATACCGTGTACATGGCATTTATTTCACACACGCATATTTACACTATGAGAAGCTCCTTGCAAGGTGCCTCGTCCTTGCTCCTCTTGTGTCTGCCTGAGGTTTTGAGGGTCCTGTTATTCAGGCAGGGCTAAATGTCACACCCCTGAGTCACGGCGTTAATGTATTGTTTCTGGGTAAATGCCACCTGCTTCTTCCAGTAAAGTCCCTAACATGCCATGTTTCACATAGCCTACAACACATTTGCTTGGGCTGGGGTGCCAGTGCCCCTTTAACGGGCATCAAACGCGACCTTTTAAAGTGCCAGGCTCCCGGTGAGTGATGGATAGTGGGCAGTATTTTTAGTCCTCAAACATGCTGGTCTTCTGGGAATTTGAACTTTTTATACAATTAAGAGCTGGGAGCAGACTCCCTATTTCCCCCAGCTTGTCAGGGTCTGTTTACCCCATTTAATCAGTTCGCTAAATCACCCTGGTTATTCAGGAGTGTCCCGAACAATGCGGACCATGCCATTTTCTCTGTGAATCGGAGGATGTGGAGGGATGTTTAACTGTTGTTTCTCTCTGTGCACAGGGAATGGGACAGAGAAGTTATCTCCGCAAAGAAAAAGCCCAGTCTCCTCCGAGCGCTTTCCCGATGCTTCATTCGGCCCTTTCTGTTTTTTGGAGTCCTCCTCTACTTCGGGGTAAGTGTCTATAGCAGCCTAACTCTCTGGCATGGAAGGAATTCTGCATGTGGCAACATAGAGCTATGTTTTGACATGTACAGGAACAAAATAGACCAAATCTTCTATTGCGTACTGTGAGTCTTAGCTTGGGATGAGCTGTTGCTGGTTAATTGGCATTGCAGCAATGTAGCCGGGTGATTCTTTGTGCAGTTCACAGTGTAGTGTGACTCTTGTGCCGTCCTCAGCTTAGAGGGAATGCTCCTGCCTCTTACGTAACCACCAACAGAGTAATACTCCTGACGTTATTGTTTTTCTATGTACAAATATGGCAGTGAGGTGCTCAGTGCTGATCACATTAATAATGTATCCTGGTAGAGTAGTTCAGATGGGCATATGGCTCTACAGCTGAAAAAGAGATATACCTTGTTGGTAAAAGCCTGCTGTATACCTGCTGTATGCCACACCTTATGTGTTTACTGAAGAAACGTATAAGGATATATTCAGTGCACTTTATGTTCAGCATTAATGAACAATCACAGTCCTTCTGAGGAACCTTTAATTATCTGGAAATGGACATATTGTCACAGTCATATCAAGATCGCAAATCTTTTTTGATTTCTATTTTTTACACCATTTAAATCTCCCAGCTGGGCTGTACATGGTGTAAAACCTACCCGACCTGCATTTAAAGACCATTTTTGTGCTGTATTCAACAGGAAATTGTGTCTTTTATAGAATGACATTGCTATGTGGAAGCCAGTGTTACTTTACTGTACTTTCTTGTGCAGGAAGCCACAAAGGCTGTACAGCCACAGCTCCTGGGACGAATCATTGCCTCATTCGACCCTTTATACACGCCGGAGCGAGAGCAGGGCTACTTCCTGGCTCTCGGCCTAGGCCTGCTGTTCGTCGCCCGCTTTCTTCTGCTGCAGCCCGCCATGTTTGGGTTGCACCACCTGGGCATGCAGATTCGTATTGCCCTCTTCAGCTTAATCTACAAAAAGGTGAGCTGCCAGCTATTATTGCCTTCTCCTGTTCTTTGCGTACTTCTTGCCCTCGTATGTCTTAATTCTTTTGTACTGAGTAAGGCTGAGTTAGCATACCGTGATGTTGTTGTGTTGTCAGATATTTGTGGTAAGTTTATGAATGAGTAACATTTTCTTCATATTGATCCCAGACGCTGAAGCTGTCCAGTCGAGTTCTGGACAAAATCAGCACAGGGCAGCTGGTCAGCCTAATGTCTGCCAACCTGGGCAAATTTGATCAGGCAAGTAGCAGCCAATCTATTCTCTCTTGGTTTTTTATGGGTTTTTTTTTTCACTCACCTCCACCTAACACTGACAAACGTTTAGATTTAAGTGACTTTGGTAATACCAATTTGCCAATACATATTTCCACACCTCTTCATCTGAAGTTTAGTAAGAAATATGCTATTTGGTTGTACAATTGCATATTGGCATCACACTAAGTGTGAGGCAGCACTGGAGAGGAAGGCTGAACTTCAGGGAACCCTTCAGGGAGCTTGAGCCAGGGTGCTGAATGTTGATACACTTTGCAAGTGCTCAGAAGCAATTATCACCTGTATAAAACGTGGCAGGCGCAAAGAACTTTTTGTTACAGAGAACATATGTGAGTTCTGCCTTTTTTATGTGTTCAGTGAAGAAGTAAAAAGTTGCACTACTCCGCTTGTGAGGGAGAGAATGCAATCTGAGTTTCACTGTTTGTATAGTAATGTGCCTCTCTCCTTCTGAGTGATCACTCATACCAGCCCTCACTGGTTTGTAGCTGAGCGTATTCGTGTACATACTGCTATCTTGCAGTTAGGTGCCAAATAAATGCAACTTGAATAGTTTGTTGGCCAAGGTGAAAGGAAGTAGGCTGATTTCTGCTTTGTTAGATGCTGTCACTGTGATGCTATAGCCATTGTGGTCAGGAGTCTAAGAGACCAATAATACAAGGTACTTGTGTGACTTTAATGATACACACTGTTGCACAGCAACATTGTATCTCAATCTTTCACATTTATTACCCTGTGCTTTGTGTTAAGATTTCCTTAAAGGTCCAAAATCACTTGAATTTTTTTTGTTGTTGTTGTTGTTAAATTAACTTCTATTACAAGTTAAGACTGTTTATTTCTCTGCCTATAAAATGACTGTTTTGGAGAAACAAAGGGTTTTTTTTTCAGTAGCAACAGTACACGTCATACCTCTTAGTTATATACCGACTGGTCACTTCATTAAGTACAGATTTTCATATCTACTTTTATTGTCCATTTTATCATCTCCATTTACTATATAGCTGCGCTTTGGTGCTGTTCCACAATTTTACAACATTACACAACTACCTAGGAAGTGAACCTATATGGTGAGTGGAGCCGATAAGATGGAACATTAGTTTAGATCCAAGGAGATACAAGGATACTTAATGAAGTGGCTGAGCAGTGTATATCGTAGAATGCCATTTTTGCTTTCTTGTGCTTCTAGCCACAGTTACTAAAGCATCCCTTGTAATCAAAGTGAATCTCTGACAGGACCTCTCGTGGATATTGATAAGTGCTAACATACCCTCATATATTCTTGCGGTAATGAAAAATATTATTGCTGTTGTTATTATTTCTATTTAATTTTTTTTATTATATTATAACTGTTTATAAAGATATCAGGGTAAATCTTGGGCCTTTGTGTGTATAGCTGTGTAAATAGTTTTGGGGATTTTCATGCCTGTGTGCTAATAAATTTCTACCTTTCACAAAATGTGTGAATAAAACATTTCCAAGTGAAACATTATAAAAATGTCTGCAGTAGATGTCAAGACTGATGGGTAGGCAAAGAATTCCGAATCGTTGGAGAATGAGATCAAAAGTTGGCAAGATGTTAGGATTCAGGGTGTTTTATAGTCTGTCAGATATTTCATTGTATGTAAATGCCAACAATTTATAGCTTTAAAATCTACGATAACATTGCTGGAGTGAACAGACAAGCAGCATAATTATGCAAGAAGATGTGAAATATTCTTCTTTCTGCTCGTATGAGTTGATACTCTTGAATTCACATTTTGTACAAGCTGTGTCTTGTCAGTAACAGGGCATTGCAATAGTGTAGACAAAAGCATGAATCAGCTTCTTAATGTTGTGTGACTGTGTTTTTGAGCTACAGCATGTTCCTGAGGTGGAATACAGTCTGTTTTCATAACATTGCTCTGTGTGATCTAAATAGCCACTCAATTAGCGATCTACATTTTTATCTATGGGGTTTTGAGTACTAATTAGCTAAAAGAACTGAATTAGGAAGGCTGTTCCATAATCTTGTCCAGTTCTAATAATGACTTAGCCTTGTGTTTTAAATGTACTTGTAAACAAGTGATTGTTTTGTATGAATCTTGTGATCCTATGTCACTGCTACTGTAACTATTACTGTTCCTCAGGGACAATTGCACTGACCTGAACTGTGCCCAAATTATGTAACGTACGTCAATGTGGAGCGGCAAAAGTTCATCTGAAATTGTCTTTGCCTTACAGAGCCTGGGCATGGCCCACTATGTGTGGATTTCTCCTTTGCAGTGTATACTGTGTGTGGGGCTGATCTGGGAGCTCATTGAAATCAATAGCCTGTGTGCGCTTGCTGCCATCTCTCTACTGGGAGTCATACAGGCCTGTCTGTCCCATAAAATGGGCCCCTATAAGTAAGTCTTCACCTATTCTCATTTGTATATATGCAGATATAGATATGTATCTTGACATTTTAAACGACTGCAGCGTCCTGTGTTTTCTAAATAGAGCATAATATAAATGTGGCCTTTATTGTTGGATACACGGTGATATACATTTAGAACACAATTTACATTTAATCAGAGCAGAAATAAAAGCAGAATGAAGGGTGACATATATTCCTATTGGTATGTCTGCTTGCTTAAAGTGGTAGTTTCGTGACACGGTGTTTAGCTGTATAAGATTTTTTGTTACATATGGTACTCCACAGCATTAAATAGCTATACCGCACCCACTGTAACCCTCATTCCAGCAATGATTCACGTTGGTCAGGCTCTTTGATGAGTCTGTACAGGTAGCTCACACCCCTGCTATACTCCGGAGCACATGCACAAGTAATGTAAACGAGGCCAGTAGGTCACGGCCACCATGCAATCTTCATACTCTCATCTATGCTCAGTTCAGAAAGCCTGTGGCCCACATTTACATTTACTTCAGCATTTCCCATATGGGGCGCTGTTTCTAGCCAACATACATAGTCACATGACCAGAGAACTATCAGCCTTCTCTATTCTGATTCATGATTGATGTGTATAGTGTGGGAGTAGGCTGCTAAAAGAATTACATGTAAAAAGTCTATATTGACTCTTTTCTTCTTTTATACTAAGAGCAAAAAGAATCCTGCTGACAAACAAGCGTCTAGCTCTGACCTCAGAGATCATGGAGAACCTGCACTCAGTGAAAGCTTATGGATGGGAGGAGATCATGGAGTCCATTATCAAGAACATCAGACAGTAAGAGTGAATGTGACTGAATGAGTAATCAAAACTCAGCAAAAACAGACCTCTTCTCATTTCTCTTAATGAAGTGAGCTGTCTTGGTCTCGCTCTTTCGTCCTACATGATGGAATTTGAAGTTTTGTGTTTTGATATAAATTTAACATCTGATTTTTCACCTCTGCATTTCAAATTTCTATTTACCATTTCATTGGTTGTAACAAGCATAGTTCCGAATTGGAAGGGCAACTCTGGATAACAGGGCGTGAGGCATCATTTTATGTCAATTCAGTAACCTCAATGACTTTGTCACATGTTTCTTTTAAGTCTGGTCTTTTAGTTATTCCACTGAAGAAGATTATTTGTGGAACTGAATTATCCCACATACTGATAAGCCATGTTTCTTGATTTGCTTTCTTCCTGGCTGCTTCCAGGGACGAGGTCCAGCTGATTAGGAAAATTGGCTCGCTGCGCTACTTTTATAGCGCTGCCTACTTCTTCTCTGCCATCTGGGTGATCACAGCAGCAGTGGTACCCCTAGCCCTCACCACGGGCATCACTGTGCGTCGCGTCTTCACCACGCTTTCCTACTGCATGGTACTGCGCATGACTGTCACCCGCCATCTGCCTGCTGGCATTCAGATGTGGTATGACACCATTCGGCTCATCTGGAAAATTGAGGTCCGTGTAGTCTGATGTGTTCATACAACTCCAATGTTGTCCATAGGTTTGGCTTTGCTTTAGCTTTGGCATGACTATGCCAGACTTTTATTAAAGCTGTTACAGAATTCTCATACAAGGAAGTTTGTTTAATATGTCTTTTCCTGTTAGGACTTCAAGGCTAACGATTACTTTGAACTATCCAAACACAGCACCAGTTATTGTGCTCTACATGAACAGCAAACGATTGACTGATCTGGACTCCTCCCACACATGTGCCCTTTCATAGAAGTTGTTGGAATAGCTTTATAAAAGTTGGCAGAGATCACATGCATGCAAAATAAACAGCAATTAAAATGAATAACACAGTTTAAATGTAGGTGTGAAAATGAGTAAACCTAATTTGTCTTTAGGTGGTGTTCCCTTCTGTGGCCCTCTATAAATCAATCCAGTCTATTTAGCAGGGCATTTTCACTGCTTACTGCGACTATTATTCCTCTTCTTATCATGAACCAAAGAGACATGAGCTGCTGTCCTGTGGCCCAGAACTGCTCACACTGCCCAGAACAGCAGATTCTTTGTATTGTTGTATAACTGTTTGTACTTTATTGAAAGACAGCAAGTGGTTACTGTGCCTGTTTCAAACTGTATCCAAAGTGTGACTCAGAACCTGTTTGTTGTTCTACCCAACTAATACGTTTCTGCCAATTCTGCCCTCTAGGAGTTTCTCAGCAAAGAAGAATACAAAATGATGGAGTATGACCTCAGTATCACAGACATGACACTTGAAAATGTCACAGCTTCCTGGGATGAGGTACTTTTGGCTTTTTTCCTTAGGCCACTAACTGCTCTCCACATGCTGACATTTAAAACACTCCTTTAGCAGGGCTTCCCTGTCTTCTGACTGATACCTTTATGCTTACTTGAGATATCAGCATAGCATCAGTAGGAGCCACTTGTTTGATGGCATAACAGTCGAACCCTGTAATCAGAAGCTTTGCTCCTTACCCCTGACCTTTGTGTCAGAATAAAAAAGTGAATTAATTCAGATTCATTTGGAATAATTTGGTTTTATTGAAAAATACAGACGTGTAGCAGAATATATGACTGCACATATTTCTTGACACTGATTTATATATTGACAATTTCTGTGCAAATGACAGTGTGGATGTTCCAGGTATAATTCCCAGCCTGACTGCTTTCACTGGCACTGGGAATTTACTAGGGGACTAGATGGCTAATTGCCGTCTTTTGTTAGCTTTTTCTGGCCTCATTTAAATATAAAAAGAAGACAGAAATTGATCACTCCAGGGCCACCCGCTAACAAAGACTGAGTGAGGTCAATGATTAACCAGAGTTACACCCAGTTCACTCTTCCTGGGTAGTTCTCATTGCTGTTTCCCTGTAAAACTGTGGAGAGCTGTAGCCAGGGCAGGAAGTCACCTTGTCAGTATGTGGGAATGAGTGAAAACCTGGATTGGGAGTAAGCTGCCAAAATAGATATCATGTTTATTTAATTAGCATAGCCTATAACTATCTCTACACTGCAGGTCTATCTATCAGGTCTACAAAATAATTTGACTATATATACTTTCGAAAACTTTTACAAACTTTTACCCGTTATGTGCAGACTAGCAATCGCAAACATCTGCTTGGTTAATTTCTCTGGTTAAATTGTGCTCTGTTCCTCACAGCTATAAACCTGCAAATAAATACGCATGAGGCATATAAATGCCCTGCACACATACTTCAATACTCTTTATCATGTTCTGGGTTGTAGTAAATTACATCCCACTATACACTATACAATTACATGGTTTACATTGCTTTCTTTTTATCCAGATATGATGATGTGTTTGTCTCCTTCTGTTTGACTCTTAAAATTATACTACACGTTTTCTTGGAAACATACTTCTCACACCACCACTCTGTGTAGGCTAAGTAATAGGATGTTAGTTTCTGATTCAGATTGTTAATAATATGTTTATTCAGTGAAAATAAATATGTTAAACAAAAATTTAGTATTTTGTAACCTGATATCTTTGCACTTTACTCAAGTAGCTTTAGGCAAAATATTATTTTACCCAAATATCAATAGCCTTACTGGGGTGTCAGAAGTTTTTGTAAGATCCATGATGTCACTAAATGTTTTTTTATCTTTCTTTTTTGTCTTTCTTTAAATTTTGAAACCATGTCATTTCTTGAGGTGGCATGCTAAATCATCATAATAATAATAATGTTCAGAGCAAGTTCTAAATGATGGTCAATATTGTTTTTGTAATGCATGATGTGATTGAGTACAGCTTTGCTGTTTCAGGGCATTGGAGAACTCTTTGAGAAGATTAAAGAGGAGAACAAAGCAAATGGTTTTCCGAATGGAGATGGACTCTTTTTCACCAACCTCTACGTAACACCTGTTCTTAGGAATATCAGCTTGCATTTGCACAAAGGTGAAATGTTGGCTGTGGCTGGCTCCACAGGATCTGGAAAGGTAGGACAAGAAGATACTCCTAGAACTGTGATTAGTTTTACTCATTTTAACCCCTTAAATCCTTTAGACCTGCATGTGGGCCAACACTTCATTTTCACTCTTCTAACTGCATAATTAATAATAGTTTAATGTTTTTCCTGTTTTCATTATACTTAACCATTAATTCAGAATAATTTCTGAATATTAAGTCTTAAGACTCATAAGAGATTCATTTAAAGGATTAAATTAGAGAAAGTTGCTAGAAAATGCTAAACTATTCAATTTGCAAAATTTGAATGATGAAAAATGATGACCATATCTTTATTGTTGAACAGCGTGCAATTAAACATTGCAATTGAATTTAATGTCGAAATTAATAAAACGCTATACCTCTATTAATTACAAATGAGTGAAAGTTTAAAGAATATAATGACAAAATGTAAAAGAATGTAGTATAGATAGCTGTAATGTAAAGTATGCACTACATTAAACATTAAAATACAGTGGACCTGTGTTGATAAATCACTAGTATGCCGACCTACAGCAACTGACTACTCCATTTAAACCACTCCCATATTTCTACAATCACAATCTGCAATCACAATCGCTACAATAACTGTCCATTTCATCAGCCCCAACACGTAGGTGCACTTTGTAGTTTTACAACTGCACACAATGGTCAGAACACCACTGGATGACATCACATGATTTGTGTGGTTCATCATTCTCAGCAGTGCAGTGATACTGACGTGGTAGAAGTGTGTTGGTGTGTGTTGTGCAGCTGTGAAGGGTTAGGACACAGCAGTGCTACTAGAACACTGAACACAGCTGCACTGCTGTGTCTGATCTGCATACACCAGCACAACACATACTAACACCTGACCACTATGCTAGGATCACTGCAATGCTTCCCCTAAATAATACCTGTTCGGTGCTGGTCCTGTAAGTGTAGAGCTACAGAGAACCGTGGAAATTAGAGCTGTTCTAATGGGTAATACATTTGAAAAATAAGAGATGTTTTTATAAAGTGGCCAGAGGGTTTATCTTGAACTGTAGGCAGGAGTGATGTCTAAAATAAATAGCACAGTGTTTTGTTGTTGAGAATCAGGATCATAATCTATATCTACTTTAAAATATAGTAAATGAGGAGGGTGAGTTCCAAAGCCATCTCCATATTGTCACAGTCCAAAGAAAAACATGTATCTCCATTTTTGCACTCTGTGCATTATTCGATCACATGAGCTATCATTTACATTTCGTGAAAATTTCACAACAAAAATGACGCAAAATCACTTGGAAAAAGGTCTGGTTCCATTGACTTACATTATAATTAAATGAGGTATTTGCCTTCTTCTGTAAAGTTGCCATTTTGGAGATACTTGTTTTTCTTTGGACAGTAACGATATACTTTACATGTGGTTTATAAATGGTCATGATTAGGGGCACTAGAATACAGCTATCATTGTCTGTGGGAAACTATAAAAGGGAATAACACATGATTAACATGATTATAGTCCTCAAATCATTACATCTTCCTACTCCCCAGCCCTAACTGTGATCTTACCCACAGCATGGTAAACCTCTGTTGTGTTTCAGTGCATCAGTATCTTTGACGAAAGATTGTAACACATGCTAATGGAATTAAATGCAGGCTATAACATGCCCTTGCAGCTGAACAGTCTGAAGAGTGCTTTTTGTCTGCAGAGCTCTCTGCTGATGACCATTCTGGGGGAGCTGGTTCCCTCCACAGGGAAAATCCGCCACAGCGGCCGCATCTCCTTCTCATCGCAGACTGCCTGGATCATGCCTGGCACCATTCGAGACAACATCCTGTTTGGCCTGACCTACGATGAATACCGCTATACCAACGTGGTCAAAGCATGTCAACTAGAGGAGGTATTGGCATATTCTGTCCTCTCATAACCAGGGCTGCCCCCTGAAAGTCGAATCAACAGTCAGAGACCCGTCAGTTGACTGAGATTCTTCGAGTCGAGCAGTCAAGAAGTGATTACTTATTTATTTACAAGGCATGAACAGTAAAAATGAGTGAATAGTTCAGTCTTTGCATTAAATGGCCAAATGCAATTAGACTTAACTCGGGTACAGTCCCACTCATGACACCCTTTCTCTGTTGTGTTCTTTCTCATCTCTATTATCAAACCCTGCTCATCAATCTCTCTGTCTTTTTCTCTCTTTCTCCCCTATCTCCCTCACTTTTTCTCTTTCACTCTCATTGACTAATCTCATGCCACTCGGAATGTTCAGCTGGCAGTTGAACTGAGAACCTTTGTTATGTTCAGTGCAGCACTACTGTGTCATATTACTCAATATGGCTCACCCCCGTCATCAGCGATCTCTTGATACCAAAACGGCCAATCGTATGAAGCCATTGGCAGTGTTGAGTGACAGGGCCCCGTTTAATTGATTCTTTTCTGAGAAGAGGCTCAGAGATACAAAATACTCCATAGAGTCCGTGTTCACAGTCACATCCAGGTTTTGAAGAACTGCTCACCTCTTACCAAAATCTGTGATAGCTGATATCAAATGTACCTAGCAATAAACATGGGTGCCAATTCAGTTTGCTCTCTTTGTTCTCTGTTTCCTTGCATTAGGATTCTCTCCCAGAGTTATCACAGTTCACAAAATCTATGCCCCAAGAGGTCTTCCTTGTTCTCTTGTTTCTTTTGTTTTTCCTCTTTCCTCTTGCTTTTGTCTTTGGTCTGGTGTAGCTTCCTTTTAGTGAATGCATATACTGTTGAATCAGTGCAACAGTCAGGCATTCCCACGTGCACAGCTTTTTAACTCCGAACAGGGTATATTTCCACAGTAAAGGGTGGAGAGCACAAGACTGACACCTTCTTGTTTGTGACACTCTGGTTTTCCACAGAAGGAATCCAGAGGCGTTAAATGTTAGCACAAGTTTGCACTGTACTTTTATGAGGGATGGTTTGAGATACTGTATCACCTCAACAAAGTCACCCATTATTTACTGACTAGCAGGAAGATGCTAAAGCATTGTTCCAGTGCATCAGATTGTTCTTCTGTATGCTAAAAGATTGGAAGTTCCAGAGCCTCATAAATATGTTTAGAGTGTCTCTAAACTGCAAGGAGAAAAACCCCATTCACCTTGTCAAGCAGCTGTCTTTAGAAAGCCTGTGCTGGGCAGCCTGTTTCTCTTTTGTTGTCACATAGCATTTCAGACCATCTCACACGTCATGTCTGGGTTGTAAACACAAGCATTTTCACCTGTGTGACAACAAAATCACTAGTGCTGCCCACTGGTTTGTGGGTCTGGCACAGTGCCCAGTCATTGTCACAATTAGTGTTTTTGCTACCACTGACGTAATGATTTTTTTTTCATTGCTGCCAGACTGGACAATAATAAGGTAGGATGGGCTGTTCCAGGAAAATCATATTAATGGCATAAGCTTTTGTGTTTGTTCGTTAGCTGCGTTTTCCTAATTTGTTTGTGACCCGCTTTACCTGCATCTACCGTGTTTGTTTATATGGCTGTTTTTTGGAATTGAGAAATTTCAGAATCAGAATCTTTTTATTTCGCCAACTATGTCACACATAAAAGTGCAACATGCTCACCAAGGCAAATTCCATGCACATGACAAAAACAGGGGAGTACAAGCTATTCTGATTCTGATAATAGTAGAGATGTGCACAATTTGTATATATTTTACAAACATGCATTATTTGTGTGCTGTGTTGTGTGTCTATGTGTGCGTGTTTCAGGCTGATATGATAGCATCAGTTAGATTGGATTTATTGCAGTGCAATACATAAAACATTGACATCAGTCTATTCACAATTGTTTCTTTGCCTGTTCTATTTTACCCAACCTGAAAAATCTAAATATTGTGATATGTGTATATGTAAAAATGTCTTGTGATGTTTTTGCAATATTGCCACCACAGTTTCCCTGATCTAACACAAACAACATTTTAAGGCTTGATATATAATTAAGTTCAGCAAGGTAAATGACTATAGTCTTTATTGCGGTCCTTGAGCACACTTGATTTTTAGCAGCCACATTAAACAAGCAAATCTGAGAAGCCTTGTCACAAGGATTTACTATTTGCTGTGTATTTAAGGATCTGGCTGCTCTTCCTGAGAAGGATAAAACTCCTTTGGCAGAAGGTGGACTGAACCTGAGCGGGGGTCAGAAAGCACGAGTGGCCTTAGCCAGGTATGCATACACAGACACAAACATATGCAAACAGTCTAAGATCTATACATACCACTCAGCAACTTTGGTGCTCAAAGATCTATCTCAGAAAGAGCTCCTTAGTCTCTGGGTACCACACACTGTGATCTATCATGACCTTGAATATGCTTTATCATAAAATGACACGCTCTTAGATTTACACTGCATACAGATTTTTTTAGTATGTTTGTCCAGTGTGCTTTCTTCCTCTTATTTGACCATGATCTATGACATTGATATACAAGAACTTTCCTTCCCACAATAACTTTAGAGAAGAACAAGGAAGTAAACAATCCATACATCTTTCCACCAGTCAGAATGAGTGTTGTGAACAGTTCCCCCAATTAGAAAAAGTTCCTGTTATCCCTTGTCTTGTGAATTTATAAGGGTCATAAAGAATAGTTATGCTTTGTGTGCATTACTATAGTGCCATAATTAATCTAGGCATAGAGGCGGGGTGGGATTGACACTACTAAGTGATCCTGTAATAATTTGCTGGGTTCTGTAGCAGGTTCCCCGTCCTTGTTAATTACAGTGATCATGAAAGTTGGAATGACATTTTTACTTCTCTCTCTCAGGGCTGTGTACAGAGATGCGGATATCTACTTGCTGGATGCACCTTTTACCCATCTGGACATTGCAACAGAGAAAGAGATATTTGAGAAGTATGTGTTTCACAAGCTGATATTCACCACACAACTAAAACCTATGAAAAATGTCACCTGCTGTGGTGTTTATATCTAATAGTGTTTATATCAGAGTTATATACTAATAGTTGCACCCAGAAGGAAGTGTCAGATTGCAGTGCTATTTGGAAGGAAGATAAAGCTTACCAGAAGCAATAAATGATGATAAATTCAGCCAGATATGGACGATATTTATTGAGTTACACTTACGCAACATGCCAGACATCTCGGCATGGAGTTGTAAAGGTTTCTAATGGTGTCCTGTAATATTCCATCGCATGCAGCTTGAATATTCTCATGCAGTTCCTGCTGATTTTACAGTAGGGGTGGAGGTGGAGTGACAACAGCCTTTCTGTGACACATGACAACAAACTGTTCGTCTTGGTACTGACCACCGTGCCTCCACACATGGATTTGGTCTTCTCCACTAAGACAAAAGTGTGACTTGTCACTAAAGATGACCTGCTGCCATTATGAGTTCATGACAGTCTGGCATGACACCATTGCAGTCTTTGGTGACGTTGACATAGTGTTGAGAGCATTCGACATGACGGTCTGTGTGCATATAGTTCTGTGTTGTGCAGCCGTCTGCCACTAGTGCTGGCACTAATAGGATGACTCATGGTGGGCATCACTGTTCACTGAATGTCTGAAATCATTGCTGTTGGGCCAGTCTGGTAGAGGGTTAAGGCTCGTCGTTGCTTACGTCACATGCACAGCCGAGCGTAAAACGTATTCATTCGCATGGCTCACAATGTCAAGCCGTCCTACCAAGTTTTATTCCTGTATTCCTCTTGGTTAATGTCTTCTGGGTTCCACTGGTTGTGCAGCCATGTGTTTGACAAAGAGTGTATATAGTAAATCGAATAAGGGTTGCTATTATGCCTCTTCAATTTAAATCATATTTGTTACATTGAATCAGATATGCTAGATGACTACTGCACAAATATAACAATATAAGGCTAGTCTCATTTGTAAAAATTACTGTTAGTCATGAGCATAATTAATAGGCAAATATAACCATGAACAGACCACCTATGTATGACCATGAATTATTCTAGATTATTATTTAATATCTAAAGAGCTAATATCTAGTGAACAGTGTATATTCATGTTTTAGATGACAAAGACTTTTGACCATATGTCGTTCCCCAGGTGTCTGTGCAGACTCATGGCCTCCAAGATCCGCATCGTGGTCACCAATAAGATTGAACACCTGAAGCGGGCCGACAAAATCTTGTTGCTCCATAACGGCGAGTCCTTCTTTTATGGCACCTTTTCAGAGCTGCAGTCCCAGCGACCTGACTTCAGCTCTCTGTTACTCGGCCTAGAAGCCTATGACAGCATCAATGCTGAGCGCCGCTGCTCTATCCTCACTGAGACCCTGCGCAGAGTCTCTGTGGATGAGAGTTCGGGGATCCGACCTGAACGGCCCTCTTACCGACAGGTGGCACCTCCCGCTTACAAAGATGAACGGAAACAGTCTGTCATCATCAATCCACTGGTGGCTGACCGCAAGGCCTCTTTTATCGTCACGGGGCTCGAAGAGGAGGTGAAACGACCGCTGCCTGACCGCAAGATCTCCCTGGTGCCTGAGAACGATCTGGTGGATGAGTCTTTCATGGCTAATGATATGTACCAAAATCATAGCGTGCACATGGCAGGCCAGAGAAGACAGTCTGTGCTAGCCTTTATGACCAATGCACAGGGCCAGGGCAGGCGTGACCAACTTCAGTCTTCGTTCCGGCGGCGCCTGTCCATCCTGCCACAAAGCGAGCTTGCCACAGAGGTGGACATCTATGCCCGCCGACTATCCAAGGACAGCATTTATGACATCACTGGAGATATGGATGAGGAGAACATTGAGGTAAGGGACATCAGACACATTGGTACTTCCTATAGGTCATGAGTAATGAATTCTCTCCAGGAGAGCGGCTCAACATCCTAGCTGTAGACCATGCTGTTGTATGTGAACATACTGAATTGCGAATCCTGATTTTGAGTAATTATTACTAAACACACTTTAAATGCTGCATGTTTATTCGCAGGAATGTTTTGCAGATGAACAAATGGAGAATGTCTTTGAAACCACAAAATGGAACACATATGTCCGATATGTGTCAACCAACAAAAGTCTTATTTATGTCCTGATTTTCATCTTTATCGTCTGTGCCATTGAGGTAATGAGACAATGACTATTGAATATAACTGATTCACTATTTCACTATAATAATTCTGGCCCTTTCAAGGAAAAAAGGTTAGCATAATCAGCATATCAAATATGAAATGTCAAATATGACATGATACAGTTATTAGTGGACATAATTAGTAGGCAAAAATGTAATATGCAAATAATCAATATACTAGTTATGTATAAACATATGCAGTGAAGGAATTGCATTGAGTTGTTTAAATAAATGTTTAATTCCATAGAATCCTGATTAAGATGGAGATTATATTTAAATGTAATTAGACATATCTTGTGTTTTGTGACATTAACACGAAGTAGGCTGGGATGACGGGGCACCTGGGAGTTGGTCCATGGGGTGGCAGCCTTTAAAACAATCCACATATACACAAATCCAAAATAACTTGCATTCGGGCTTCAGCTGTGTGTTTTAGCCAGGTAGTGCTACAGATTTGCAGTTCAGAGCTTTTATTTGTGTTGTGTTTGCAGGTGGGTGCATCTGTTGCTGGGATTTTTCTGATAACTGAGTGAGTATTTACCCTTTAACCGTACCATACATAGAACTAAGAGTCATATTCTTATCATATAGAATAACATACTCCATAGTCCATAGTCTTTTCCTAACACTTTGGGACATCTAAATAACAATACAGTACGGTTAATAAGCACTGCCATTCTAACTTACTTTCCAAATGAATTCTCAGAATAGGTTTGTAATTATTTGCTTTTGTTCTTATTATCCATTTAACGTATTCCCTGCATTTAACAGTCATTAGGATTTAATCAGTTTTCTTAATGTGTGCCTCTAATTTCTTAACAGTGAGATCTGGAAGGAGGAGCATCAATTGATGACCCTGAACAACACCAAAGATGCCAATTTGTCCTTGCCAGGCTTACAGTATGCTGTCATCATTCGCCCCACCAGCACCTACTACTTAATCTATGTTTATGTAGCCACATCAGAGAGCTTCTTAGCACTGGGATTTTTCCGGGGCCTTCCCTTGGTCCACACCATGATCACCATCTCCAAGAAGCTGCATCAGAAGATGTTGAGCTCTGTACTAAGGGCACCTATGTCCGTCCTCAACACCATAAAAACAGGTTAGAGTGGTATCTTACAGGCAACCAGAGCCGAATTCTGCCCATTGTGTCTGTTGTTGTATTTGAAGTGTCATGTTTTTGCCTTGTTTTTGTTTTAAAGGTTCTATTATGAACAGGTTCACTAAGGATATGGCCATTATAGATGACATGTTGCCTCTCCTAATGTTTGACCTTGTCCAGGTTAGTAGTGTCTGTAATTATCCCCCTTTAAGTGTGTAGGATTTGAAAGGGTTGATTTAGGGCAGTGAACAGAAATGACATCTGACCTCCAGCTGGCCTACCTGCATGAAACTTTGACTTTTTTCTTTACAGTTGGCCATGGTGGTGATAGGCTGTGTTCTGGTGGTGTCCATCATACGGCCATACATATTTCTTGCAGCTACACCCTTGACCATCATCTTCATTGTGATGAGGAAGTACTTCCTGCGAACGGGTCAGCAGCTCAAGCAAATGGAGACAGAAGGTAAGAGTGGATGGGGAAAATAGCTGTGCTTTTCAGTATTGGTGGATTTACTGTAAATTACATGATTCAAAGGTGGACATTATTTTTCGCTGAGAAGAAAATATTCCCCACCTACGCACGTTTTCTTACCTTTTGCAAGAATTGTGCTGAAGTTGCAACAAAACATTCAATATAAGTGAAGATAATTAATTCCATATAATGTAGGATATTCATTTATATATTTACATGAAATGATGTCTGAATCACATCAAGTCTTATTGTGGAAAAGACACCTGTTCAAGACATGTAAACTGATTTGCAGTGTTCAATGGAATTTCTGAGAAGTGTTGTTTGCGTGAGCAACAGTAGTGGCATCTATGTGGCTTCATATTAGAGACCGGACATACGGTGGTTAGGGACGAAGTGAGATCAGGAAGAGTCCTAAGAATGAGCATTGCATGCCAGTGGAGGTTACAGAGGAGGTAAGAGGGTATGCCCAGGGCTCACAGACAGAGACATGCATTCCTGATTGTACACTGTACATGCTGGCATGTGTCTGTTCTTCTGCGAGTCCAGTCCCTGGCAGAAGGTCAGCAGCATGGCAGAAAACAGGAGAGGAGGAGAGGATGAATGAGTCAGGCAGGAGGAGATGGGATATCCCAGAGGAAGCATATTGGGCGTAGGTCAGAATTTGGCCCCTCTATTCGTCTACAGCTCCCCATATGCCCCACCGTAGTCAGTCTGTCCGAGGTCATGCAGGGAGCAGCAAGGATTTTCCGCGCTGTAAACACAGAACTAGTGCGGTTTTGGAAAGTGAACCCGGCCAGGGATTTCCTCCTGACTGTGCTGACATCATTTGCTCACTGAGGCAGCACTTTCACTGGTGAAGATCACAGCAAACTGCCAAACTGTGCAAGCCGTTCATTTCTGGGACAGGAGGAGGCTGTCGTGTTTGTGAAAGGAGGTTAGGGATGTTGACGTGCTCCGATGAATGTTAAGAATGTGATGATGAATTGAATATGTGGAGAATGGCGCACGTTACGCACCGTGCTTTCGTAAACATGTGGGTGAGGCTGGACTGTTCGCAAGTAGATGCTTGAAAGCAAAAGGACAAAGGATAAACTTTTATTTCTTCCTTCCTTTTCCTGGTTTCCTCTTCAGTGGGACCAGGTGGGAATACCCATTTTTTAGGGACACACTGGCTGATAGAGCAGGATTCAACCTATTAGGCTTGCTCTACTCTATTCCACAGAGGAGCTGTGCCCAAACAAAGATTGTTTGAACATTTGGAATTGAGAGTCCAAGTGTTTGGACCGATGCTATAGTAAACATCACACATTTTACTCTCCACATTCTCCAGCCAATCCTTTTGGCCCATATATGAAAAGCTACAAACTGGCCATTTTATATTTATTTTCTTCATGATATCACAAAGGCATTTAAAAATTTTAGTCTTCTTAGTCCTGACTATTTACACTGTTTTAGCCTAGACTGTTTTCTGAATGAGGCACAGCACTGGTCAGCGAATACCGGGAGAGATTATTTACATACTAGGAATGTGCATTCTGACTAACGTTGACATTCGAGTATCTACATTCATAACATATATTCTTTCCCATTTCAAAATTCTATTAAAATGTAAAATTAGCATGTCATTCAATTGTTTGCCTGTTTGTCTTCCAAACAGTAATTTTATTTTTTGATGGTCAGTCGAGTACTACCATCACCTGTAAACATCCCGATCATATTAGCTGTTTAACTAGAGATAAAACAAAGCTTAAAGGAGCAGTTGCTAAGATTACATAATTAATATATGTGATTTTTAATTGAAAAGTTTCCCAAAGTCACCAAAATTATCAGCATAATGTGAAGGAATAACTGTTCCGATGGTATGTTGCAGACATCCATGTATTGATGCAGGGATATCTGCTGAAGTTAGCATGCTTTTCCGCTAGCTTTGGCCCATTCTGTCTTGTAATACCACTTTACACCATAAGAAGTGATAGTGAGATATGGTAACATCAAGTCTGTCAGATGAGCGAATTAAGAAGCACTCTCACAATGAGTAGCAAAACAAGAGTTAACACTGGTGTCGCTCCTCACTGATGGTCTTTCTCTGTTTCACCTTCTGTCTCCATTCAGCTCGAAGTCCCATCTTCTCTCATCTCATCATCTCCCTGAAGGGCCTGTGGACGATCCGGGCCTTTGACCGGCAGGCCTACTTTGAAACCCTTTTTCATAAAGTCCTCAACACCCACACATCCGTCTGGTTCCTTTACCTCTCCACCCTGCGCTGGTTCCTCTTCCGTGCTGACATCATCTTTGTCTTCTTCTTCACCCTTGCTGCTTGGATTGCAGTAGGAACCAACCGTAAGAGCGCTCTCTTCCACGTTCCACTTCTGCAACTAAATCTAAAATAGGCTCTCATGAGGTTTTTAGACCCAAGATAGTGTACTGAATGTGAACTACTGAACCCTTTCCATGTGGCCAAGATGGTCTTGGAGTTGAGTAGTGGAGGTTGTGGAGCCTGTGGCGAGTAAGCAGATGCTACTGTTTGACTGTTTATCTTGAGGGCTTTCTCACGTAACAGAAAAGCCTTGTGGGTCTAGAAAGCCAGTGAATGCTTGATTTGGCAGGTTTCACAGACAATTAGTTTCATTGAGAGTTAATTGCTAGCAGTACTTGGAAAAAATGCCTTTGAAGTGATATTTGAGGTCATTGCATGGACCGCTGTGCTTGATGTTTACGCACGTGTGTGTGTGTGTGTGTGTGTGTGTTATTCCGCAGAGGATAAACCGGGTGAGATTGGTATCGTTGTAGCCCTGGCAATGCTCATTCTAGGCACCTTCCAGTGGTGTGTCGTCACCAGCATTGCAGTGGATGGAATGGTACGTGTCCTTGTCTCTCTCCCACGCACTCATACACCCATACACTCATTCTTTAGCTTAAAGTAGCCTTTGTGTTCCTGCTTTTTTCCTTAATGAAGTTGCAGCCTTGCTTGTTTTTGACTTGCTGAAGTTGAAGGGCAGAAGTCGTCCTGTTCTGTAGTGGTGTAGAAGAGATTGTGTGTGCAGGCTGTTGACACTCCAAAGTCTTTCCCCTCCTTATTTTTCACTGTACTTTTCAATGGCTTGCTGAGTCTGACTTGACTGGCCTTATCTAGGTGCAGAACATTAAGTTCTCCCATACTCCCCTGAAGAGGTTGGAAGTTCCGTCATAGATATGCAAATAGAACGACTGCCCATACCAATGCTTACTCACTTACAGATATCATACTTCATATGTGCATATGCTAAAGCTGGCTTTATATGATGGCATGTTGTGAGTTGCATGGAACACTATTTTTTTGTAAATGTATTAAACACAGTTTCACAGAATACATTTAATTACTATATTAAACAGCCAAAATAGCTGTTTTTATATGTTTTTTTTAGTACATGGGATGTTTACATTTGAATATTTGCAGCTGTGTATTGTCCTAATCGATCTCTGTATCCGAAAATCTTTTATCTATTTACACTTACCAAGCACTTTATTAGGAACCGTATAATACTAGATAAGGCCTCCCATTGCTCTCAAAACAATCATTTTAGGCCATGGATCACCCAAGATGCTAAAATATTCCTTTGAGATTCTGGTCCATGTTGACGTGAGTGGATTATTGAATATCCTGCAGATTTTTCAGGGTCACCTTCATGCAGCAGAACTCCCTGTTCTATCACATTTCAAAGATGTTCTATTGGATTCAGATCTGATGACTGGGATCGCCTCTGAAGAACAGGGAACATTCGGTCATGTCCATAAACCAGTTTAAAACAACTTGATACGCTATCATGCAGGAAGTAGCCATTAGAGGATAAGTAAATTGTGGCCATTTGGAGATGCACATACAATACTCAAGATTATTGATTGGTAATAATGGACCCAGAAAACGTTCCTCACAGCATTACACCACCTCCACTAGACTGGATTACTGACACACAGCAGGTTGGATCCATGGATTCGTGCTTTTTCTGCCAAATTCTGACCTTGCCATCTGTGTGCCTCAGTACAAATAAAGAGCAGGCTATTATTTTCCAGACTTTAATTATCCAGTTTTGTTGCGTCTGTACACACTGCAGACTCAGCTTTCTGTTCTTGAGCTGGAACCTGATGTGGTCTTCTGTTTTTAATACCATAGCCTTTCCATCAGATGGAACCAGTCTGGCCATTCTCCATTGAACACTCTCATCAACAAGGCATTTCCGCCTGGTGAACTGCCACACACTGGATGTTTTTTTCTTTATTGCTCTGTTCTGAGTAAACTTTAGAGTCTGTGGTGTATAAAAACCCAGGAGATCAGCATTTACAGAAATGCTCAAACCAACCCATCTGGTACCAACAATCAGGTCACATTCAAAATCACTAAGATCACACTGTCCCTGTTCTCACGGTTGATGTGAACGTTACCTCAAGCTGAAATGATTTTTGGCTAATTAGATAATTGCATGAATGAGTATGAAGATGTTCCTAATAGTGCTTGGTGAGCGTATCTGTCTGTCTGTTATATACATTAGACTTTTTGTCTTTTTCGGTTTAGTTTATGTTAAGCCTTAGTATCTAGGTAGTCATTTAGGCTGTACATTTCTCGCTCGTCTTGTTATTTTATTTCAGCTGTTTATTGCATTTGTATTTAAACAGAGCATGATAGTTTACATGACGCCACTCAAGTAACGTTTAGTTTCATGCAAGTGTCAAGCAAACCAAGTTGCCTTACAGTAAAGCCACCCTTAGACTCACCTTCAGCACACACTCAATCACAGAGGTTAAGCATCATTTGGAAACCAAACAAACTCAGAAGGATTCAATATCTTAACGTGATTACATCATCACTCTTGTTCTCACCTCCAGATGCGTTCAGTGGAGCGTGTCTTCAAGTTCATTGACCTGCCATCCGAGGAGCCTAAACTCAAGCTGGGCCAAAGAAAAGCCTCAGACCTGGTCATCGAGAACCCAGATGCCTCCAATGAGGCCGCCTGGCCCAGCCTTGGGCACATAGACGTGCAGAATTTAACAGTCAAATACACTGAGGCTGGGCATCCTGTGCTCAATAACCTCTCCTTCACAGTGGAAGGTGGACAGAAGGTACGTAAAGTGTAGTTCAGGTCAAAATTTCAACAGTAGTGTAATTAAATATTCACGTCAGTACCAAATTTTGGACATATGTAATATGTGAGACCTGTAGCACAGCTATAAGCCCCATCATGAAGGAGTCCCTCAGTCTCATTGTGTATACTGAAGCCTAATGGACATATACAGCTCCATCTGTAGCCAGTGTGATGTAATGTGGAGATTTTAGTAGGTTACCAATGTTCAAGTCCAGACTGAACTGTGGAATGATACTACAATAGGCCTTTAAAGTGGAAATAGTGATCGAGGCATGTGCAAATGTTTGGACAAGTCAGTACTTAGTAACACCCACTTGGGTAGGTATCACAGTTTGCATCTCTTTATTCATTCTTACCTACGTTTTGGTGCAGAATGCCTCCAGTTCAGCATGTTAACAGTCTACACTGTTTTAAACCAACAGACTGTGAAAGCCATTACACAAGTTTCCAGTTGTAGTGGACCGGGTAGATATTGAGATTTACTATGCAAAAATATAGATAAAAAAGGAATGCAGTGATCATTTAAACCCTGAGTTCAGTTGAAAATACTATAAACACGATATGTCAAATGTAGAAACTGAATAGTTTTTTTTTTATATATGATTTTAAATTTGAAGCCTACACAACTCCTTACAGTACACAGACCTTAGTGGATATCAGTTAAAACCATGTTTTGCACACCTTGTCTAGTACCGGAATAAAGACTGAGAACCAAAAGTCAATTTCACAGCAATTTTTAAATCAAATTTCTGTCATTTTTTAATAGTGTGCATGGAGGACATGTTTCTATGGCATTGTGTTTGTTTGCTAGGTGGGCATATTGGGGCGAACAGGCTCTGGAAAGAGCACACTTTTCAGTGCTCTCCTGCGCCTGACCTACACAGACGGAGACATGGCCATTGATGGCGTCTCCTTCAACAGCGTGCCCCTGCAGAAGTGGCGCAAGGCTTTCGGCGTGGTGCCTCAGGTATAATCACACCTTTGGTTACACTCCCTGGCTGCGTTTGAATTCCGTCGTCCTGCTTCTCTGATTCATGTATCTTTTTTTTTTTCCGGTCTTCGCGGTGACAGAAAGTTTTTATCTTTACTGGAACATTCCGGATGAACTTGGACCCCTATGGTTGCCACAGTGACGAAGAGTTGTGGAGCGTTGTAGAGGAGGTTAGTCTCATTGCTGGAACACACTGACTAACTTTGAGCTCATGTGAATTAGGTCATTCATTATGGGCCTAGGTTGCTCTAAAAACCCTATATTCAAGTCAGCATTATCTAAAACTGTAATAATGTTATTATTGTTGACATCATTGCAAGGGGCAGCTGTTTCTAAGCTTGACAATAAAAGGCAACAGTACCAAAGCCAATCACTAAATGTACACATGAATAAGATTATTCTGTCAAAATGTACATATAAAACGTCATTTTCTGTACTATATAGACTGTATGACTGTGCTTTTACAGGTGGGTCTCAAGTCAGTCATTGAGCAGTTTCCTGATAAGCTGGACTTTCAGCTGGAGTATGGAGGGCATGTACTGAGCTGTGGGCACAAGCAGCTGATGTGTCTGGCCAGGTCAATCCTAAGCAGGGCTCATATCCTGCTACTTGATGAACCCAGCGCCCACCTCGACCCACTGTATGTAAATCAGCCTCATAATACCGTAACACCACATAGAGTGAAGGCTATTAGCTAGTCATTTTGATAATGGCTGTGCCTGAAATGGAAGACTTGGTGCTTTGCTGCCTGTGTTAAAGGCAATGTTGCTATCTGTGTCAGTTCTGGTGATTTCTGCTATTTTTGTAACTGCGCTAAAACAGGCACAGAGGATTATGGGACATGTATATAGAATACATCCATACTTCAAAAAATACACAGCCAAACTGAGAAACCTCAGTAGGCAGTGTTTTATACAAACACTACATCCAGACATGGTTGAGTTCCTGTCTCAAAATTTGTCAGAGGAGGCAGCTTTTATAATGTTTCAAGCACAGCCCTTGTCTTGGGGCTATTTGAAGACATCACATTGGTAGAACTCAGTCCTGCTTTTTGGCTATGTTGTGTGAAATGAGACCTTTACTGGTAGTCTTTTGTTAATAACTGTGGGCTGTTGGATTGCAGCACTGTGAAGGTACTAAAGAAGACTCTGAGGCAGTCCTTCTCCACCTGCACCATCTTACTATGTGAACACAAGGTGGAACCGCTGCTCGAGTGCCAGAGCTTCCTGGTAAAGATTGTTATGTCCCCTGTATGATAACATTATTATGATCGTTGTTCTCCATTACATGTGGTTGCATGGATATCTAAACCTAAGGTATCTGCTAATAGTAGATAGGACCAATAAGGCTCTTATTTTTCCTCCATTTAAAGCTGGAGTAGGTGATTTTGTAGAACTCAGGAAGTGTACGACGGTATAGACTAACAGAAGACAAATATATTGTCGCTGTCCAATGAAAAACGTATCTCCACTTTTGTCCAATTTTACTTTTATACATCATTTGAACACAACAGCTGCGTTTACACTGAGTGAGAATCTCATGATGAATGGACCAACTGAAATGGCCCAAAACTGTTTGGAAAGATGTCTGGTTCCACTGACTTACATTAAAGTTAAATGAGGTTTTTGACCTCTCCTGTAAAGTTGCCATTTTGGAGATACTTGTTTTTCTTTGGACAGCAATGATACACATAACTTTCTCGCCAGTAACTACATTTTATCCATAGAAAAAAATATAAAAATTAAATAAAAAGATTACCAGGTTAGTCACCGTTACAGTTGTGTAACGACTGTGTCCAAAACCATCACAAATGTTGATTGGTTAGGTCTGGTTTGGTGCATCATTGCTATTATATCAGTAATTCGGTTATGGGAGCATATTTGTATTAGGTCTAATTTTATTGTGACACTGGAGCTCAATGTTGGCTTGTGTCTATCACTTTGTGACAGATGATGGAGCAGGGAAAAGTAAAGATCTATGAATCCATCCAGAAACTCCTGAATGAGACCAGCCATCTGAAACAGGCCATCAGTCCAGCTGAACGCCTCAAACTCTTCCCCCGTCGCAACTCCAGTATGCATGTTCCTCAGCCCAAACTCAGCACCGTCACACTCACGCTGCAGGAGGAGGCAGAGGACGATGTACAGGACACTCGCCTCTGAGCCCCACCCAAAAAAGACTATACAGAGACTCTACCCACAGGAGCTCATTCCAGAATCCAGCTTACTTACAATGTCTAATGCTGTCCCAAAGGCTCACATTTCCTATTTTGAAAAGTGATTTAATGAAGATGGACTTATGAACTTCATTAACATCATGGTACAACCAATACGACAAAGCAGACCTTTTTCTATATGCAGTAAATTATATAAGCTGTAACTTAAGGTACTAGACTTCCAGAAGAGGAAACAGTGGGAGACAGAACAAGCATATGCTGTTAAAAAGGTTCTGAGTTATTCCTCCATGTCCTTCATCATGTACAGCTCAGCACAGCTATAAACAGCTGTGAATCTTCTTCGTAACTTATTGAGTCAATGTATTACCACAGGTGTACATGACAAATCACATAAATGGAAAGCAGTGCTTGTTTCCTTTTATTTTTTTTTATTTAGGAATTTCATTGAACTATGCACAAATTAGGCACAAAATGGAATGGAAAATGTTGTTTTGCTTGGATGTAAATAGATAAACAGTGTTTCTGTAAACATGGGATGTTTTTTGACATTTTCCCGTCATGCTTGTTTGTTACTGGTATAGGCAAAAAAGGATACAGCAAATGGTACTTCAATGATCATTCTCTCAAGTAACCCCTTCCTGCATATTCTACCCTAGTTTTAGGAAAAACCTGCTTAAGAGACCTATTTGCTGGTTATATATTTCATTAAAAATCATTTTCAGTATAGATCAATACAGGAGGAGCATATATGGGGGAAAAAAGAAAGGGTAGAGGTAATGGGTGGGGTAACAGTGCATTTTAATTGTGCTGGGAGGAAACAGGACAGATCTCTGAACCTTACCAGACGGCTATCTTACAATTCAACATCAGTGGTTGACTATAATCTCTTCTGTACATATATGACAATGGCAAGTTTAAATTAATACTTGATTATCCTAAGCGTTTATTACAGAAGAACAATCAATCAAAAATTAAATGTGTGCTCCCATAAATTTCAGGGCTGGCCATTACACGGGGTCAAAGTTCAAGCAAGGTTCCGCACACATTCTATGGGTAACTGAAACTACTCATTATGGCTTTTACAGACAAAAAAGTAACCTGTTTTTAATGACTTTACTTATTGCCACATTCAGTTCACTTTGAAACAAGTGAAAAATACCAACCAAACTTCAATATTACAAACACTATGTACAGCTTTTTTTCTCTCCTTTAGGTTCATAAATGTACAAGCGCAAAACCACATACACTAGTCTATATAACATTTAAGTTCCCATTTTTTTATTTACACATATTTGGTAAAACCCTGATTAATTTCAACAATATTTAAAACCAACCTTGCAACTATTTAAAACATAAAATACTTGGTTTAAAATACATAATAGCAAAACAGACTTGTCAGCTTTTCCTTCGATCCACAACATTTTTACTTAAAAGGCAAAAGCTGACAAAGCGCTTCTTTTAATAGCCGTCCCGGCTACTTCCTCACACACTCTTTGCTTTTCAAACTCAATAATTCAACAGTGAAATATAATAAAACTATGGTCCCCAAGTACACAAGGTAATATAGTGTGACAGGTATGGACAACATGTATAAATACTAAAAGGCTGTCAGTAACATAACTTCACAACATGGAGGGAGTTTACAGAGTAAGGATACAGGGTTTGGAGGGGAGGGTCTATTCACGGATATTGTTGTTTTGATGCGAGTTGGAGTTCAGAATCCAGATCTCGTCCTCTGATTGGTTGTTTCTGTTGTTGTTGGGTAGAGCCTGCCTTGTTCTGCTGCTCATTTGGGCTCTGCTTGAGGTGTTTCTGTGGGTTTGGGACAAACGGCTGCTGCTGCTGTTCATGGTGGAGCTTGGGGTTGTGTTTTGAGGAGTGCTGTTGGGTGTTGGGAGCCCCCTGCTGCTCGGGACTGGTAGTTGAGACTTGGGTCTAGCTGCACGTCGAGGGTGGGTGTGGCTGCCTGCTGAATGGCTACTGTCAATCTGTGAACAGTTCATCAGTTCAGTCAGTGCTTTTTATGCGCTATTCTCACAGACATCTTTGCAAGCTGATTTGTGTGTTCACAGCAGATACAGATTATGTCAGTGGTGTCTGTAATGTTTTTGTGTACTAGGCTGAAGCGCCACGTGTCCAATTTAGGTCTTGGAGGGTTGGAGCATTGCAGGCACAGCCAAACAGTCATGAATAGGAATGGATAGAGATGAATAGGAATGGACCTAGTCATTTGAATAAAGGCTTGTTTTACCTGCTGCAGTGGAGGCTTTGCAGTCTCCACACTGCTTTCTGTTCTGCTGGCCTGCTTCTGGAGCCCAGTGTAGCCTTGCTTATCCTTTCGCTGCGGTTCAGGTCGACTTAAGCTAGGGAGCATGATAAAGTCCTCCTGGGACAAAGCGATCTGCAGCACAGATATAAGAGGAAAGAAATAGCCAATTAATATGTGGAGTTGTAGGTTGTATAATGTTACTACACTGTTTTACTGGGACAAAAAGAACTTTGTAACAACTTGTACAGAATGGAAGACTGAAGTACCTTGCTTATGTCTGGCTCAGATTTGCTGGAGCACATGGTTTGTAGCTCCCTGATTAGATCACTTTCATCATCAGAGCAGAAAGACAGACCGACTGAGTCTCCATCGCTGAGCCTGAATGAGCATATTGAACATCACTACACACCACATCTGTTACACAACATCCAGGCCAATTAGGCCTGACTGAATAACCCACAATACTGCACTACTTGTGTGGAAGAAAGTCTCTGAGCTAATGGTGCCCTCTGCTGGTGGCAGTACAGCCAGCATGCACAGTTTGAGAAAACAAACCTGGGATGGCCGACATTTGTCAGTAACTGGACGTCTGAATTGGCCACAGACCCTGAAGAGTGATAACATGGCATGGTGTTACCTTTACTCTTACGCAGTGTTCAATCTGATTAATACATGGTGAACTACACACAGGTGACAGATAAAATGAAAGGTGACTATTGATATGATTATGATTATCATTGATTATGCATGAAGCAGCTCCAATGGCTAGAGAATTCTTAAGAACAATGGCAAAAGTGACATTTAGATTCATGGGGTCTAGAACTGTGGATTGTGTATTGATGTAAGCACAGGTAACAAACTGAATCACACCCTTACAACAAAGGATGAAAATAAACGCGGGAAAATGGCAAACAAAGGAGGGTCTTACAACAGAAAAACAATTCTCCTAAAATAACCAAATGCCCTTTACTTCTTCACAGCTCAGTTTTATTTTATTTTATTTTCAGAGCTGGATTTATTTTTCCACTCCAGCTCAGAGATGAATTCTTTTTCCTTGTTTTCTTTCTTTGCATGTGTTTCATCTTTCTTGTCAACTTAGCCTGTTTTTCTCTTTTCCTATTTCAAGCGGTGTTCTTTTATTCTTTCTTTTAAAGCTCCATTCACCTTTGCTTTGTTTGTTTCCTTTCTCTCATCTTCTCTTAGACATCTACCATACTGCCCCCTCCAAAAAGTGCAACAAAGAGTACTGTTTGGCACTGTCTTAAATCATAGCTGATTACCTTGGGAGCTTTGGGGCCTGCGTCACCCCCTGTTGGTGGCAGATGGCACTGCATGCACCCTTACAACATTGCCTAATCCTACTATATCCAATTGTTGACAACTGGGTACAAACCATACCTTCTATCACTATTAGAAAAAATGTTCTACTGAAATAACAGGACTTTGCTGACCTTCTCGCAAGGAACTACAAGAGGATCTCACGGAAGGATTTCCTTTCTTTCGTGGACTGGTATTGGATCGTCTCCATGCACCATTATCACGCCCTTTTCTCCCACCTTTTCTGTAGGAGGAGCTAACGGAGGACAGTGGAAAACACCCACCCCGAAACTCTGGCAAGAGTCGATCAATCTCTGAACATTCAGACAAAAAAAGTAAAAAAAATATTAGATGAATGAAAACCATTAGATCATTTCAGCCAAACATTTTCAGCAGAGAGATGCAGCTCCGATGATGGTATTGAAATACTGAAGCTAGACTTATTAGTGCACTGGTACTATACCTGATCTGGCCAGTGGGCAGCCCTGCAGCACAGCCTTGTTCAGGAGGATGCTGAGTGCCGCTCGAACCACGGCCCTTTGCCCTGGGCTTAATCCCTTGTTGCTTGGAGACCGTCGTTGGGAAGGAGAGCGTTTGGCTGTTACCCTGGAGATTACAGCATCTTCAACACGTGGGACTACAACCACATTCCACAGGCGAGCCAGCCACCTGTATTAAAGTGGAAAAGACGGATATGGACATAAACCTGAGTATTTTAGAGACCACACTTTCTAGAAAAGGTAAATAAATATAAATGTAAATTACACACAAGGTTATACAAGTGGGCTGTAACAAGAAGCTCAAATCTATAAGGTTGCGTGGACTTACTTCAGGATAGCTTGGGTCTGTTCTAGCTGGACTGGACAGGACAGAAAGACGTGAGGGCCTAGTAGGGCCTCCGGTGTCCCCAGACGAGAGAGGCAGCCATTAAGTTGTTGCCAGACTGAACACACCCAGGAAAGAGCTTTGTGCACAGAATCATCTTGGTCCCAGCACTGACCGTGAGTCTGGAAATGTAATATTACTGTTGCGTGAGCATACATATACTTTTTGTAGACCTGTTACATTATGAACAACTCCATGAATCTACACTCATGTGTCCATTTGATCAGCTTCACTTATCATACAGTCGTTCTGTGTAGTTCTACAATTACAGACGGCGGTCCATCTGTTCTCTGCATACTCTAGTAATCCACTTTCACCCTGTTCTTCAATGGTCCAGACCCACACACAGCAGGTATTATGTGGGTGGTGAATAATTCTCAGTGTTGCAGTCACACGGATGTGGTGGTGGTACAATTGAATTGTGCTGGTACAATTGAACACAGCACTGCTGCTGGAGTTTTGAATCACCATGTCCACTCACTGTCCACTCTATCAGACCTTCTTACCTTGTAGATATGGCCATAGATATTACCTCATGTGTTGCTGCATAGTTTGTGTTGTCATCCTCTAGCCCTTCTGAGGTGTTTAAAAACTCCAGGAGCACTACTGTACCTGATCCACTCACATCAGCACAACACACGCTAACATACCACCACCACAACAGTGTCACTGAAGTGCTGAGAACGATCCACTAGCCACATAAGGTGCACTGCGGTGATCCTGTGTTAACAAAGTATGCAGAAAAACATGAATAACTGTAGAACAACAAAGTGCTTATATGGTAGATAGAGCTGATAAAATGAACAATGAGAGTAGATGCAAGGAGGTAATATTCTGATATGACCATATATGTAAACAGCTATATATTACAATATATCTGACAAGCTTAAAATACATTTGCATCAACCAATATAAAAACTAGAACTTTAGAACTACAGCAGGACAAGAAGAAGACTGACCTTGTGCAAAAGTTTCCTGCGGAGGTGGCGTCCCAGCATGCCGTTGAGCGGTTCAGTGTCCCAGCGCAGCTGCACCCAACGAAAGTGCTGCTGCAGTCTTAGCTCAGGACCATGAAGTCGTGGCTTGGCTAGTGTGCCAATCAGAAAACTTCCCTCCTGGAAGTAGTATAGCCCCTCCGGCCCTGCCAGCCGATCAGAGACAGTGAGAAATGTGTGTATACACACACACACACAGACATCCATACATCCATACATCTATACTTACATACATATAGCATTGAGTTGTCAAATCTACCCACCAAGTTTCATTCTTGTCCGGTGCTATATAAATATATATATATACACTGCTCAAAAAAATAAAGGGAACACTTAAACAACACAATATAACTCCAAGTAATTCAAACTTCTGTGAAATCAAACTGTCCACTTAGGAAGCAACACTGATTGACAATCAATTTCACATGCTGTTGTGCAAATGGAATAGACAACAGGTGGACATTATTGGCAATTAGCCAGACACACTCAATAAAGGAGTGGTTCTGCAGGTGGGGACCACAGACCACTTCTCAGTACCTATGCTTTCTGGCTGATGTTTTGGTCACTTTTGAATGTTGGTGGTGCTTTCACACTCGTGGTAGCATGAGGCGGACTCTACAAAAAAAAGTGGCTCAGGTAGTGCAGCTCATCCAGGATGGCACATCAATGCGAGCTGTGGCAAGAAGGTTTGCTGTGTCTGTCAGCGTAGTGTCCAGAGCCTGGAGGCGCTACCAGGAGACAGGCCAGTACACCAGGAGACGTGAAGGAGGCCGTAGGAGGGCAACAACCCAGAAGCATGACCGCTACCTCCGCCTTTGTGCAAGGAGGAACAGGAGGAGCACTGCCAGAGCCCTGCAAAATGACCTCCAGCAGGCCACAAATGTGCATGTGTCTGCACAAACGGTTAGAAACCGACTCCATGAGGATGGTATGAGGGCCCGACGTCCACAGATGGGGGTTGTGCTCACAGCCCAACACCGTGCAGGACGCTTGGCATTTGCCAGAGAACACCAGGATTGGCAAATTCGCCACTGGCGCCCTGTGCTCTTCACAGATGAAAGCAGGTTCACACTGAGCACATGTGACAGACGTGACAGAGTCTGGAGACGCCATGGAGAGCGATCTGCTGCCTGCAACATCCTTCAGCATGACTGGTTTGGCAGTGGGTCAGTAATGGTGGGATTTCTTTGGAGGGCCGCACAGCCCTCCATGTGCTCGACAGAGGTAGCCTGACTGCCATTAGGTATCGAGATGAGATCCTCAGACCCCTTGTGAGACTATATGCTGGTGCGGTTGGCCCTGGGTTCCTCCTAATGCAGGACAATGCTAGACCTCATGTGGCTGGAGTGTGTCAGCAGTTCTTGCAACATGAAGGCATTGAAGCTATGGACTGGCCCGCCCGTTCCTCAGACCTGAATCCGATTGAGCACATCTGGGACATCATGTCTCGCTCCATCCACCAACGTCACCTTGAACCACAGAATGTCCAGGAGTTGGCGGATGCAGGTCTGGGAGGAGATCCCTCAGGAGACCATCCGCCACCTCATCAGGAGCATGCCCAGGCGTTGTAGGGAGGTCATACAGGCACGTGGAGGCCACACACAATACTGAGCCTCATATTGACTTGTTTTTAGGACATTACATTAAAGTTGGATCAGCCTGTAGTGTGTTTTTCCACTTTAGTTTTGTGTGTGACTCCAAATCCAGGCCTCCATTGGTTAATAAATTTGATTTCCATTGATGATTTTTGTGTGATTTTGTTGTCAGCACATTCAGCTTTGTACAGAACAAAGTATTCAATGAGAATATTTCATTCATTCAGATCTAGGATGTGTTATTTGAGTGTGCCCTTTATTTTTTTGAGCAGGGTATAATTATATATTTATATGTAATATAAATTTGACAATGTTTGCACTTCTTTCTCTACCTACTTGATGTCCATCCATTGGTGCTGCCCATGTACCACCAATTGTTGAGATTTTACTTTGTATAAAGCTACAATTTACATAAGGTAAAAACAGTGATAAATGGAAATATATAGAAGTAAAGAATGCTTTTACCTTTTTCTGAAAAGCTGCCATTTAGATTTTTTAATATAGCTCCTTAGGCCACAAACAATATATATATATATATATATATATATTATTTTTTTTTTTTTTTTACCATTTTTTTTATGGTGCTCATTTAAGTATGTTTACATATGTTTTTGCTGTCTAGCATCAAATTATTTGTCATGTAAATTTGGTGTATTCACTGTATATTCTATACCATTGCGCATCACCACTTTATGTATTTGAGGTTGAGGGAGAACTTTTTAAAAGCTAGATTTAGGCCAATATACAAGGCAACATGAGTAAGCTAGTATTTATATATCTAAAACCTTACCATGGTTTATGGAGAGCGAGTACAGTGAGCCCCGGTTCTCCAGCGCTTCACACAGGTCGTCTAACATGTGGCTGAGAGAGTGAGCTTTTTCCAGTCCAACTAACACGGCTACAACACACCGGCCGGCAGCAGCCTCTCGTACAGGCACCAGAAACCCTGATATACAATACACCACAGACAACATACATGCTATCACACACATCAAAGCTCTGCCACTCTGTCAGACTTTTTTGGCATTATATTCAATCCAGAAGAGTAAACAGCAAAGTCTTACCACAGTTGATGAAGGTCTCCAACAGCTGATCTTTGGTCAGACCCTCTTCTATCTCCAGATGGACAACATCACAGCCTATCCCCATGGCTTCCTGCCTGTGCTAGAAAGTGTTGTATACATTAACATGTTAGGACCAATACTAATCCATTTTCCCTAAAAAAGGGTTTAGTCAGCACAGGATTTCCTTCAAGCATTGCTAGTGGTATGACACTTATAACAAATTGAAGTGACCTTTAGGCTGTTTGGCAAATGTCTATAACATATAAAAGCTTAAAGGTAACTCTTGCACAGGGACATGTAAAATTGAATAATACCTTTGGGGTTCAAGCAATCTTTTCAGACACAGATTGAGCCCTTTTACATGAAACAATATGTCAAATTATGAATTTTCTCTAAACATTTAAAACACAGCTTATCAGTATCAATAATTTTGTCTAACCTTGATGTGGTGAGAGATCTGGTTGGCGATGTACTCTTGAAAGCTCCCCTCCAGTCCATGGAAAATGACATTACGATATTGCTCAACCTAGTCGTTGGAAAGGGAATACAAATTGATTAATTTGATTCATTCCAGCACATCAGCATCCTCTCAAAAATCAAATACAGCATACAAAACTCATTCATGCTGCATTTGTCTTGAATAGCTACAGTAGCAGTTAAAGGTTTTGACACACCTATTCATTAAATGATTTAAACTGTACAATTTAAAAATTGCATACATCATAGGGATGAAAATTATATACATATAAAAACACTTCTTCATTTTAGATTGTTTGAAGTAGACCATTTTTTTCTGGTCACCCAGTCATGATGTAAATCAAGTTTAAAAACATTTCTGCACATTTTAATGCACAGCTAAATTGCTGAATTTAACATACTGTGAAAAAAAGCACACATCATGTCACATCTTTCTACTTAGTTTTTTCCTATATGTTGAAGTCTTGGTCTAATTCCTAATGTAAAAAGTATGTAAAAATGTAAAACTTGCTGACCAGTAATTTTATATAAATTCAGTATAAAAAAATCTATTGTCACAAAAGCGAATGTAAATCATTTAGGTATATACTGCACACTTTATGAATGCAATGGTTTGTTGAAACCCCTCATAAAAACAGCAACCCGGAAGATATTCTTTGTAGCTTTCTTTGTGTAGGACTCATAGGCATACCAGGCGCACATAGTTCTGCAGCAGTTGGAGAGGGATCAGAGAATCGTAGGTCATTTCATCCAGAGCGCACTCTGTCAGGCCTGACACAAAGCAAAAGAAATGTGGCAGTCATAAATTAGTACTTCTGAAAAAGTGGGAAAGAATGTATGAGTACACTGTCATTCAGAAAGACTGTCAATGTGATAAAACATTTAAAAGAACTGCTTTGATGATCTTAAGCTTGGGTCACATGACATGTTGGACAGGGAGCAAAGATAAAAGACGCACATACATACACTTGTAAGAGATGATAACGCTGAATGATAAAGGATTCTGTTAGAAATCAGAAATATTTACCAAATTTACATCAGCCTTTGTGGACTGATGTGCAATTTCAGCACAAAGTAGGACAGTGAATTGATGTAGAGATTTTTAACATGACCCAAGCGCAACATGGTTTGACAAAATATTCATATTCTAAGCTACCTATACTGCTGTGCCGTGGGGGTGCTGAAGACTAGGCAGGAAACACCCTGGACAGGCTGCCTGTTAATCGAATGGCAGACACACAGACATACACATGCCTCTCCAATCCATCTGACGATCCACCTGTCTTTTTTCTACTGCAAGAGAAAACGTAGCACCCAGAGGAAAGCTATGCAGACCCAGGGATAACATTTAAACTCGACACAGAAAGGATCCCAGACGCTGCAGCCAAGAATCGAACCCAGGTTCCCATCTTGCCGCTGTAAGGCGACAGCACTGGTTTTTTAGTTGTGTCTTTTGACAAATTTACCCTCTCTCTCTGTCACTCAACTCTCTCCCTCTCTCTTTGCAATCCCATAGTTATCAAATTTGATGGCATTGCTGTGAAAAGTATGAACTGCAAAATCTGATTTGAAATGGCCTTCAGTATGGGACACTTTTACCTACACTGTGAACTATGGGTTTGGGTGGAGTTCCAAGTTTTATATTTAGCAGTAGTTAGTCCTCCCACACAGGCCTCTAAAACTATACTAAGCATCACGCACCTTTGAGGAAAATGGAAACTCGTAGGCTTAGGCGTTTTCGAGTCAGATCCCAAGGAGAGTAAGCCAGGTCCTGCCCAGGCAGCCAAACCGCATCACCTGCAATAAAAATGCAGACAAAGACACACAGACACAAAGTAAATACAGCATATCAAGGTTTACGAATAATGTATGCCATCACACTCAGTCCTAAACAGTGTGTGTGTGTGTGCGTGGGTGGGGAGGGGGTCTAATTCCCAGTGACATGACAGCTTTCATCTTTCACAAAGACAACTGCGTTTCTCCAATCCTATTCCAGCTCTATGGCTCTTTTCTCCTTTCAGAACTTCTCCTCTCATGAATAATAAATACCAGTCATGCTGTTCGGTGTCATGTTTTCATTTGTGACATCTGCTCTTTCTGGAAAGCACCTTCACTGGCAGACTTCTTCTCATTTTGACTGCTCTTAATTCACTGACAATAATCAGCTTTTAACAACCCCAAATACTGTCCCCTCCCATCAAAACACGGGAGACAGAGCAGGCCAGAGGAGGTGAAAGTGATAGGAGAGGTTGGTTTATTTTCAGCAGCCCTGCATGACAACCGTACGGCTGGGCCAAGCTCAATTAGGCTTCAATGCCTGCTCCTTCCCTACTTGGCCCAGCATGGCTTTGGGAAGAGAGCCATTTCAAAGAGTCAGCTTGTGTGTGTCTAATTGTATTAGAAGTATGCATGCCTGCAAGAGCAAGTGTTTTTTGTTTATTTGCAAATGTGTCAGAGAGCATGAGTTTGTGTGTGGGGTTCAACCCTAATTTCTAACAAAGGCCACTGCAATGTTCTTAAATTCTTAGAATACAACTCAACAATATCATTCCAACAGCATTTGTTACCAAAAGTTTATTTCCCTTTCTGCATGACAGGCCAGTCAAAAAGCTGAGCTGGGGAAATTAAAACTTGATCGGTCACCAGGAGGAATTTAGGAAGCAGCAGCTGTTCAGAAGACTGAGGGCATCCTGGAATAGCAATCGACGCAACCACAAACGTGCTTCTAGTTTACATATCACTTACTAGAGGCAATACCTGACCATTTACCATTCTATGCTTTACACAGAGGGGCTGCTTTCTCCACACTGCACATGACACTACATAATTATCACACTGTCGAAGGCTGGTATTACTATATAAACACATAGCTGTATGTTCAAAAGTCTGCTCAATTAATATTGGTGTTAGAAAATACTGAGTACCACTACATCATGTGCTACTGTATTCATTTTCAAAAACATGTATTGATTTTTAATTAATAGTTCACATGTGAAAATTTGTGACAGACAGTGGTTCATTTAGTGTTGTATTTAAATCTCTGACTAGATAGCAAATTCGTAATCTACTTACAGCCATTAAACTCTTCTTCTCCTAAACAATGTACCAATTTGAATAAGCAACATCCGCAAAACAATAAAGCATATATTGCCATGCCTATGGAATCACAATACATATTGCAATATACTTAGATCATAACCCCTGTATTAGGATGTGCATTATATCACCAGGTTCTTGCCCATACCCAGGCTCACTACCAGTCAGGTTTTTAAAATGTTTATTTTTTTTATTTAACTGTTTTAATGAAAAGTTTTGGGAACCCTCTGGTGCAGTAACAGCCTCTAGCAGAGACTTGTCAAGGGGCATGGTAAACTTAGAATCATGTGCAGCTGCTCCAGAGTATCCCATTTTATAGGAAACACTTTTATATAGAGATGATACAAGTTGTGCATGCACATCTGATCTCAATTTACCAGCAAAAAGAGCAGTTTGGTTCAATAGAAGATTGGTAAAGAGAGTGTGGCAAAAAAAAGTTAAAAGAATGAATTTAATAGAGTTCAGCAATATTTGTATTAAGCAGGAAGCAGGTTAGATGTGTGGCTTTTAGGATTTTAGGTGGTTTTTCACATATCTCTAGTGCAATATCTTTGGAAAAAAACTTGTAGAGCTGTTTCAGTGCTTACCTATCTTCACAGAGGCCACACTGTTTGAGGACAGGCCCAGGGGTGTGTCCGCTCCTCCTTGCCCCTCCTGTGGCTCCCAGCTCCCACACACCAGCTGGAGGTGATGGGTAAGCAGATGACTCAGGATCTGCCCTAGCTCTGCCCAACTGGTGTGGCGTTGGATGGTAACCGTGCCGATGGTGGGGCCCTCCTCCAGGAGATCGACAGGGCATAGGTGTTCGCGTGAGCCAGTGTGCACCTGCACCACTACCCTGTAGCGGTCTGAAACAGATAAGGGGGTAGTTACAACACGGATTTAACAGCAGGGCAGAGGGGAAAGCTCTGAGAGTCAGCCATATTTAAGAGCTTAGTTTATATTATCTTATCCAAGGTAGGACAGAAATACTAAGGCAATATTTTCAAAGTCTGCAAATCCGCCAGCACTGCTGTACACTCATTTAACTAGGTTTAATTACATATTTGAATTAAACTTAAAGTATAACGATTGTTTGTAACACATGTTAGTGAACATGCTGGTGTAGGTTAAGCTGGGAGTGTGTTGTATGACACTCCGTAGGCTACTCCACCCATAAACGAGATTACTGTATCAGACTGATTGGCTTGTTCACTACAAAAATCTGGTAAATCATCTTAGCAATTATTTTTGGCAACTTAGCTAAAACACTGGTTTAAAACCCACTATATGAAGGCTGAACTATAGTGTAGCCTAGGGCTGGCCTCTAGAAGTCGACATGTCGAATCATCAGTCAGAGACCCGTTAAGTCGACGGACAAAAGGACTTTTTTTTTCTTCATGAAACAAACTAAAGCTTACTAAAATGCACAAGAACTTTAAGGATGTAAAAAGACATTTTAATAATTATTAAAAGGGGAATACCAAATATATATTTAAGTTCTAGCTGGGCTGTGACGAATGCTTGCTAAAAAATACAATCCACGTGACTGCATGCACTGGCGGTTCACCGCCGAAGGAAGCTAAAGCTGTAAAGCTGAGAAACACAGGGGGAGCGATGTCTCAGAAAAGGCCTGGAGTGTGGAGGAGATTTCGAAGAAGACCACCCGAACAAATGAAACCTAATTCTGCTCATCATTTAGTCAGACATCGAACACTTCTTCAGACGAGTGAGCTGACTTTCGTTTTAGACATAATGGCGGTGAAGTTTGCGGTGAAGGAAAAACGGACCGAAGACGTTTGTTTTATTATAATTCCATTATTTTAGAACCTAAATTACAGATATTTATATTTATTCATCTACAGCTAAGATTATTTTTATTTAAAGATAAGTACAGTCACTTAATATGCCTGCCGATAAACAAGAAATAATATTTCAGAGCAGGTAATAATACCCTATAAATAATTTAAATATTGACTATTTGGTTTTACTTGGCAGTTCATTATTGAGAGATGAAAGACGAAGGGTCCTGCTACTGAAGAAGCTGTTAGAAGTGAAATTAAAAGACTATAAGTCATATATGCTAATGTTTAGCATAAATACGCGCTGCTGCCCGACGCTATAGTCTATAATTAAATCAGGCTCCAATTCAAAACAAACATTATACGCCACGTCTCTTTTAGTTCAAGAATATGTTCCTGTGACTCTGCTGACTTTCTAAATGAGGAGGACATCAGATCTGAACCGTATGCAAATTGATTTACTGATTGCTAGATAATGTACATGGAGAAAAAACATGAACGAATAGTCGAATCGTTGGCCAGGATGGGCGAATCTGATTCGACTGACAAAATTCTGAGTCGGGTACAGCCCTAGTGTAGCCATCTCTACATCAAGGAATTGACTATATGGAGTTGACCAGAATGTTTTCCAAGACTGATATCAATCATTGATACACAAGGGCCAATACATGGACTGATATGTTATATATAAAGGCTTTCTGCATGCACAAACACATGAGGCAGGAGATCTCTGCTCACCCAGGTTCTCCAGTAAGTCTTTGCAATCATCTGTGGCCACATCATGTATAGTGCGGTTACATTTGTCCCTCTTCTCAAGGTCCTGTTTGCTGTTGCTACATAAAGCCTCCAGGCATTTCTGGAAAAAAAAAAGTGGACAGTCCATGTCCACTACTACTTTTAATTCCTGTGTATACAGTCTTGAAACTCAATGCAATAGAGTGTGTGGGAGTATGTAAGTGTTTATGCAGAGTTTAAATAACCTTGTAGCCCCTGGATGCAGCAATGTGGGCTGCTGTCCAGCCATCCTTGTTGGCATGGTTGAGGATGTGACTGGCCATGACTGGGCCCGGGTGAGTGTGTTGCGCATCTGGGTCAGCTACTGTGCCGCCTATCTCAGGCTCAGGAGACGAGTGGTACAGCAGAAGCTTCAGGGGACCCACATGACCCAAACTTACTGCGGCATGTAAAGCAGTGCAGCAATCCTGTGCAAAGCAAAGTCACTAATGAATTGAAAAAAAAAAACCTAGACAGATACGCACAGAATATTTACTGTGTATCTATCTGGCTATGGCAACACGTAAATATTGAAAATTTAAAAAAAAAAAAAAGATTACTCTACTTGGACTGAATAATGGGGTAACAAAAGTAACATTTTAGTAAAATTAAAATTTGTTGTCCAGTGTCACATTTTGCTCTCACGGAGTACAATCACCATTAATTATCGTCGTTAAAATATCAGTTTAAAATATAGCTCAAATCTAAACCAGGCCTGTGCATTCAGACTTAATATTTGAGTATACATAGCATTTGTGACAGAATATCTGTTAGCCACAGATAGGGAAAAAGTGCAACAAGAAGAAAAGGATTCTGACCCAAAATAATTTAGGGCTGTTGGCTTATGGTTTTAGATGGCCACAACGATGATGGGCAAAAATATATAGCAACATGCAGAGGAATATATGCATGCCAGGCACCTAACCCTAAAGCAACCACTGACAGCCATGAGAGGCACCAAGAAGCCAGTCACCAAACCCTGCGCTCAATTAAGAGCCAAAAGAAACAGCGGGAGGACGATGACAGCCATTAGTGGTGATGTGAGGACAATAACTGAGTCCAGCACACCTAGGGGTCCACGAAAGATAACAGGATGAATACAACAGCCACAGGAGATGGCAGGAGGATGATGTACACTGCGATCCCAGAGCCTCCTGTTCTGCAGCGAGATTACTGAGATCAAATATCAGGAAAACCACTTTTTTATTTGTAGGCTTTTGGGCTGGCTGACTACCAGAAGCTGCATCTTCAGGCAACATAATAAATTAACATTATGGTAATTAGTATTATATTGGATGAGGATCTTATTTGTTTTCTAGATGGATAATGCTGTTAGTGTAGCTACAGCCTTCTCAGTCACATCCTTAACTTTTAAGCAATATTGGAAAATATAGTGAAGTGAAAGAGATAAAAAGGCCATCAGTAATGAAATGCCCATGCATAATGAATACATATTTACATGCAGGGAATAATTAAGCACTGCTAAAACAAGAAGCACAATCATGCTCAAGACAACACACAAGAAGCTTGTTCAGTTATGGTTACCATAGCAACAGGCTGAGAGGCAATAATTCCTGACAAATGTGTAACACATACTATCACTGGCCTCTTTAGCATCTGTGTGTATGTGTCGGAGAACTTACAGCAGTGATGTGTGACCGATTTGCTCCGGCATCCAGCAGGACTCTCACACATTCTGTGTTGCCATGCTCAGAGGCTAGGATCAGTGCTGTTCGGTCGCCCACACACTCCCGCTCCTTGTCCGCACCATGGTCTAGCAGAGCCTGAACACACCTATAAGCAAACATCAAGTTAGGTCAAGGTGCTTCAATGATGGCTGTGTCTACTTGGGCTAGAGTAGTGCAGAATCAGATTCTCTATTTAACAGAAAATCAAATTTAGGGGTGGCATGCTTGACCTGTTCTAACGCCAAGCTAGAGTGATGACATCGTTGACAGCAGTTACAGTACAACACACAGAACAGGCAAAATCTCAAATAACAACCTCTCTGACACACAGCAAGCTATTTAGAGACACGCCTGGCTTTCATACACTCCATCCTTTACAATGTGTTAAACAGCACCCTTCAGATCTGAGCACATTTTCAGATTTGAACATGTTTGTATGACTTTACTCACAGTACAGTTGAGAACAGCGGTTTAAAAACCTGCACGGGCGAAGACTAAAACACAGAAAAGCGCTCACCCATGGTGGCCACTAGCAGCAGCAATGTGTAAGGGGGTAAATCCATTTTCGTCAAGAGTGTCAGCAGAAGCCCCCAAAGTTAGCAGCAGATTCAAGCATTCTACAGGACAAAAACAGCCATTCACAATTATGTAATCCATGTACAATTACTCATCAATACAATGCAATCACTACTTCTACTGTTAAGGTTGTCGAGTATATCAACAGTACAGGCCAAGGCAGTAAACTAAAGCCCTATTTTACCCTCTTAGTTTGCAGCTTCACCAGAGTCTGCTGGAGCTTTCGTACCTGTTTGTCCATTTTGAGCAGCAGAAAACAAGGCAGAGGTCAGGTCTTGTTGGAGGTGATTAATATCCATTGGTGGATCTTGATTAAGCAGCATAGACAATAAAGTGACATTTCCCTGGGAAGCAGCTTGGAGCAAAAGGGTGTGCCCGTCATCCAGGGGGACGGGGTCACCACAGGTAACTGGGGGGACTATGGAGGGACACCAGCCTGCAAGGGGTAGGCAGCAGCAGTTATCAAACACGGGCAGTGTCAAGAAATTGCACCAAAATGTGCCGCACAGCCTGAAACAGTCACCAGATGCCATTTACCTGCCCTATTTCAGCTTCTGCTTGAGCATGAATTATATTATATTATAATCAAAAACTAGGAAAACCTTTAGAATTGTGTACATTTGACTATCCAGTATTACACTGCTACAGTGTGCTAAGGTAAAGCGCGGTAGGACGACTGTTTCAGTATGCCCCACATTTTGGTATAAAGTTGGACTTCTGGGTGGACAGATGTGATTTGGTATTCATAACCTCTGTCCTTCCTTTCAGTTTAAGTTGCAAAAAACTAATGACAACTCATTAATCTGCTTTCAACATAAACACTGCATCTTAAATTGGGCATAAATTGGGTATTTGAGATCAATCATGTCAGTCACACCAAATTACAGTGAAATTCAAACAAAGGATATGAAAGCCGTCTGAGTCAGGCAATATGATCTTTAGGAAACAGAAGGAAAGGAACAGAGAAATGTGTCATAGCACAAAACCCCTGTCAAAGCCAAGTGTTATATCTATTCAATGCTAAATCTGTACAAGCCTGTACTAGCACTATGGGTGCAGGTGACTCAAGGAGTAACTGAGTGCTTCTAATTGTGTTCCATGCATGCTTGTAAATAGTTTGTCTCTGGGGAGATGTTTTTATCTTTGTTAGTGAGACAGAACAAAGAGGAGACTGAAAGTAGTGGAGAGCACAAGAGGGAGAACCTGAGAGAAATATGAAAATATGTTATTAGAGATCTAGTGACAAGAGGGTAGGATTATCAGCTGCTTTTCTGGGAGTAAGACAGCAGTTATACAAGCTGAGAAGCTTCAGAATGCCTATGTCTGAGAAGCGAGGGAGGAGAAGGAGCCAGTTCTCTACATTTTCAGGGACATGAGTAATGACAGCTAGCTTGAGTCGTCTAGTCTCTCAGCCCGAGCTGTGCTGAGGATAAGTCTCTAGTCACAACGAAATAGTGGCGTCTGGTGGAACACTTGCTCTGCTTTCACTGGCGATAAGACAGCTTTTTTAAAAGGTCTACAGAGACTGGGTTTTTAGTTCTAGGTGACATTTTCACTGTATAATAATTTAGTCAAAAAATATTGCAGTTTTGAAACATTGCCGTAGTAAGCAGGTGGTGAAAAATGTAAGAAAAAACAAATATGAAATATTAACTGCACCACTTAGAAATTTACTTTACATATTACATTGGTCACTATAAAACACTCATTATGAACAATTTCTTTATACCCATGAACATTTTCTATATTTTGGGATGAGCTCTTGTACAAAACCTATGTATGAAAATAAAAAGATTTAACATTTCACTACATACATTTTTTCCAATGAATAGTTATTAATTTATATGTTTTTGAGATATTGTAGATGCTTTTGCCTGGTTTATTTATGACCGACTAATACTGACCACGTGGATATTACCGACTAGCAGTGAACCATAAGTTTATAAAAAATGTGGACTACAAAGCCAATCTGCAGAGAAATTTCATGTGCCTAAATTTAAAAAAATCATGTGGTCTAAAGGCAGCAGATATGATACATATGATAATTTTTTTTTTTTAAAACCCACATTGGTTTAAGGACAGTAATTGCAAACAATTTTTAATTAGTAGTTTAGCCAACTCAAAGGTGATTGTACCATCTGTGATACACTTATTGTTTTGTGGTTTTGACATCTAATACAAATGTGTCCAATCCTATAAACAATGGGTTGATGTGGTTGCAGGTTTTTATTCCAACATACATGATAATTACTGTAGATGGACTGAACCAACTGATTAATCACACAGAATCAGGTGAGATCAGGTCATTTGGAATAGAAACCTGCAGTCACATTTTTAAATAAGACTGAACACCTCTGTTTAACACATTTGCTCTTATAGTAATAGAATTTGACATTTTCAACAAGACATCATCTTGGGTTACATAATGTCATTTTAGTTTCCTCAAATTTCCAATATCAAGTCATGCTTAAACATAGAATGTGATCAACGTTTTCACTGACTTATAGTTGTGAAAAGTTCATGACACCAAGAGCTAATCAGGTTAGTTGTGCTTTAGTTAAACAAAACAAGGACATACATCTCATTTGCACATGCAGGAAATGGAAAGAAAACCACAGTTTCATTCAGCATTTCTAGAGCTGAAGGAAAAGCACAAATTATGAACACAATGTGTGGTCAGGTTAGTGGTAGGATTCACAACGGCAGGGGCATGCTGTAGAAGTGTGGATGTGAAGGGAAGGAGAGGGACAGAGCAGCCTCTGGCATCAGCTTCAGAATGAAGTGGGTTACAGGGATGTCTCCTTGAGACCCAGCCGGTCACGTGAGGGTTGATACTTCAACCTTGGACACATTTACAACTTCACACCCAAAAGTGCTTTTATTTTGTCATTTATTTGTGTATTTTATTACATTGATTATATTTGCAGGTAAACTGAGCTAAACCTAACACTTTCTCCGTAGGTTTCTGCTAGTCTCTGCTGATCAAACTCTCACTGAGTTTGTTAAGTAGGTTTGGGCGACTTGACATTAATATCACTGTGCTCTCAACAGTCTTGACTATAGTGAGGTGGTAAAGGGCAACCTAAATGCGCAATGTTGACAGTTTGAAGTAAGGAAAACTCTGCACTAGAAAGTTTCATTTAAAGCGGCACTGCCAGGTGCTGCAGGACACCATTCAATTCCAATATATGTCCAAATTTTAAAACACAGATTTTCAAAGGAGTTAAATTACGTTTACAAACAATATTTTTCTTTTTTTTATGAACATTACTATAATTTACTGTTACATATCATCAAATGGGATATTTGAAATCAGCAAAAATGAAAAAATGTCGCCCAATCCTAGTGGAAAGATAGTAGTGGAGAAGAGAACAGAGGCAGTGAGAGGAAGAGTAGGGAAGCTGAGCACCCTTTTACCTGATGCTGCTGCCAGGGGGCTGCCCAAGTGCTGGGGGCTATGGGATGTAACACTAGCAGGGTTTACGCAGGGGCTACTGACAATGGCAGCGATGGTGGTGTTGGTGACAGAGGGACAATCCACGCATGCTGTGGCCGGCCTTGCCCCTTGCTGCCTGGAAGCACATGGCGCACCCACCTGAGACGCAGTCAAGGCTGGAACAGTACCCCCCAAGTCCAGGGAGGGCTTGGGTGGAAGCTGGGGGGTAGCAGCTGACTTGGCAGGCCCCACCCCCAGTCCAACACCCGGAGACCTGCTGGCCTCTCCCACCACTTTGATTGGTGGATGAGGAGGGGACGGCGTCTGAGAAAGTCCGGGTTTTTTCGGCGGGATGGGAGGCGGGTTGCCCCTGTCGATGCGTGCAACCGTAGGCGACTTTATGCCAATCTGTGGGTGACCAAGGCGACCAGCAAAGGGCCCCCCCTCCGAAGCAGAGTGAGACAGGCCAGGTCTGAGGGCTGCAGGGGGGCCCCCTGCTGGTGGACTTGTAAAACGTGAGAGGACCTGTGTTACTGTGTGTCTTGCCTGCTGCTTGGCGGCAAAGTTGTCTCGATTGGTGGGGGACAGATCCCGGGACGGGGGACCCTGACCGGCCATGCCGTTTTGGTCCTGCTCTGAAGCTGAGGGCTGGAATTTGTAGCGAGCCGCCTGAACACGGGGGCTCACACCTGTGGGCAGGGTGGCAGCACCACCAGGTGAATGTAAACCATGAGCTGTGTTCTGAACTGTTTGGCCCTCCCCTCCGTTCTCTGCCTGAGCGGTCCCATGGTGAAGCCCCCTACCTGTGGTAGGGGTTTTAGGTAGGTTCATGCTAGCGTAGTTGCTGCTTGTTGGCTTGACAGGAATAGTCAGTGGCACCTTCTTGGGTGCTTCATGATCTGGAAGTAGGTCTGTCTGGGAGCCAGCTGCCCTGCAACTTGCTACCTCTGTACCCACAGCCACTGATGCTGTGCTCTTGGGTTTGACTGACACTGAGGGTGGGGGCAATGGTGGGGCATCCTTTCCCCGCTCAGTCCTGAGCTGCTCTATCTGCTGCCGCAGACTGTCGCTCTCTGCCCGTAGTTCAGCGGCACGGGTCTCCTCGCGGGTCAGCCGGGCCCGCAGCTGCTCACGCTCTGTGTCAAACTCAGCCAGCTGCTTCTCCAGCTCAGCCTCCATCTGCTGGCTGCGGCGGCGCTCGGTGGCCAGTTCCTCCTCAAGACGGCCTGAAGAGCGGCCTTCCTGCTCAGAGCGTGATGAGAGTTCCTCAAAGCGCTGACTCTCCTCCATCACACGTGCCGCCAACTGCTTGCACTCGCGTACCAGCATCATCACCACGTGCTTGTTTTTCTCACGTTCATCCTTCAGCTGTGCTGATAGTTTGCGGTGATCCTGTTCCAGACTCTGCAGCTGCAGCTTCTCCAACTCCAGCTAGGCACAGCAGCAGGACAACACGCTATCAGACATATAGACTCACACTAATACACATACCAGAAACTAAAACTGAAAAAAAAACAACAACAAAGTGGTCAGCTGCAATCAACAAGTAAAACCTGGATAACAATACCATAAGACATGGTGAAAAACATTTGTGTGTGGTCAAAAAACACTTTAAGCCAGAAGATTTTAGGTAGTTTCCAAAAACTTTCCGTCAGACAGCTGCTTGTCAAATACATGACAGAAACATCCAAAAAAGAATAGCTTAGCTGAGGTAAGTCTGTAATCAGAGGCAGCTTTGGTAGTGAACTAGTGAACATCTTAGTTACTAGAAAGAGTGCTCACCTCAGCTACAGCCAAGTTACCTGACAACTGCTTTACCTCTATATACTTGCCAAATAGACACCACTGTATGTGTCCCAAACCATGCAACATCACACTGCTGTGCCCCATATTTGCCTCATCTGTTTACATATTGAGAAAACTGAACTGAAATACTAACTGGATATAAATACTTCCAGGTATACACATACATACAGGAATAAAAATGCACCTGCTTTCATGTAACAAATGCCTACAGAGAGTTGTACTAATGAATTTTTTCCACAGTTCAGTTAACGTAGAATGACCCGTTTCTTACCTCCTAAGTGAATTCCAATTAAATGTTAAGTGTTGTTAAAATCAAATGTTTTGATAGACAAATTTCTGTTAAAAACAGCCAAATGTGACTTCTCCTGCTCCCTGGTTTTTAAGGTTTTCTAATAACTTAAGCAATTGTGAGTCTTCAAATATATGACATGCTGAACAGTTATAAATATGGAACTGTAATCTTGTCATATTAATTACTGAAGCACAACAGCTAGTTAACAAAACAATAACAGCATTTTAAGATTTCTGATTTCTGAAAAGGACCATGGTAGACTGCTTTGAAGCTGTCCACAATTACAGATCACATTATTTAGGGTGATCAAATATGAAAATAATGAGCTAGAAACTAAACTAGATTGAGTGAATAAATGGCCAATGTATTCATTACAAAAAGAACGGCCTTAATGAGGAGTATGTCTGCTTCAGCAGCCAGAACCGTGGTAAGACAATTAAGGTAGTGCTAGCAGTCAGTCTTTGCCTGCAATGCCTCATGATTGCGTTAGATTCCATCATCCTATGACCATTAGTTTTGGCACCATACATTCATAGCTACTCTGTACTTAAATATTATCCAAGAAAGTGGCTCCTATGCTCATGAATATTTGAACACCTTCCCAGGAAAAATGTGACAACGGACAAACTGTTTCAACAGAGCAGCCAGAAATAGTACATAACCAGACACATATAATGCAAAGCAAAAGCCTCTTGTTAATAAACTTGCATTATACACCATCTACTCTTATGAATGAGTGTGTCATGGTACGAGAAATGGAACAAGAAAACTGTCACCATAACAACCGAGTGTGAATGGTTATTCTTGGGAGAGAGAATCTAGTCTTCTCAGTTTCAGAGACAAGACAGCGCTGGAAGTCAGTGGCATCAAATATCAACTGACATGCACTAAGGGGAGAAAGAGTTTCGTTGGCTTAAACAACTGCACATAAATCTGACAGCATCCACTCAAGATTAACAGATGGCCTGTTTGATATGATGGACTTCGTTCGTAAAACCCGGCAAAGAGAAAAGACACAAAGTGGGTTCAGTGTTTGAAGTGGGTCACTCTGTAACCAGGACCCACAATAGTAAGCTTATACTGCTGGAGTGGATCAGTTGCCCATTTCCAATAGAAGCTCCCTGTTATTTAAAGCCTTAACAGAAGCTGAAGGGTAGTTAGGCATTCATTTTTTTCTCTGTCTGACTAGTGGTCTAGCAATCTTACAATTATCCCTGTTTTGTCTAAACACTGTCTGCAAGAGTGCTGGTGGTGTGTGGTGATGAGGGAGGAGATATGACCAGTTTACCACATTGATATGGATCATGTAGCTCAAATTAACATGCAACTGAACAGGTGTTGTGAGGGTGGATGTGTTAGACAGAGTTGGCTTTCAGGGTCTGGCACTTCTCTGTTCCGCCTCCCCTTCTCTCTCATGATTACTCACCTCTCGTCTCCCTGCTCGCAGTCACTAGCCTTTAATTTACTGCTACTTAAATGACTCTAAAGTAAACCCTTAAGGTCAGAAAACACAGGAATTAAAGGGTAAAATACGTAAACAATGTGTGCATTACTTGCTGCTAATGTGCAGCAAATATGCTTTGGTTTTTTTGGTTAAACTAGTTAAGGAAACTAGAAAAATTCAAAATAATACAAAATCAGACAGTACATCAAAACCACAAGCTCTTTTTGTCTATTGTAAGGCTGTTACAAAATTACACAGGCACAGTTCAGAAAAAAAGACCATATAGTATGGTAATATAATGAGAAAGGCTCCTATAATTATGACTTAAGAACACTTACTATCTCATGTATTTTCCTATTATTATAAGATGCTAAGACACTTATTACATGGTTAGCGTTTATTATAAAGAGATACAAAATCATATTTATAAGGTAGCAGGTTATAATTATTATAGGTGAAGTCAATTATGAGAAGTCATAATTGAGATAAGCTCACATTATTAGACAGCCAGTCATTTTAAGCCATAAAATGTACATAGTATTTCATTTTAAATCAGTCATAATTAAAATTAAGTCACAATAAAGATATAAAAGGTTATTGAGATGCCAAGTCAAACTGATGACATACTGCCTAATTATTTTGAGATAGCAAGTCATAAACACTAGATCATAAATATAAGGCCATGAAGCCTTACACATTACATCTCACTATGCAACAATCTACATCAGAATATACTGTAATTTTCATTAACAGGTCTGCTTACAGTACCAGGTTTCACATGCCTTATCTCATCCTGTGCCTGACTGGTCATTTAAGTACTCTTCTTGCAGTTGTATTTGGACATCTGCTGTACTGTGTTATTGTACACATTTTGGCACCTGGCAAGCGGGGTGGTCTTAAAAACATATTGCGCGCCATACCATGCATGATGTGACCCACGACTATAAGCATTGATCCACTCCATGAGTCATCCTGTTAGTGCCACCATCACTGGCAGATGGCTGTATGACCAAGGATGATGACTGCCCTTAAAACCACGTCAATGATACCAAAACATAGTGTTGCGTAAGACGGTCAAGAAATGACTGAGAATGGCAGCAGTAAGTGACAAGTCTGGCTTTGGGCTTGGTGGAATTGACCAACAAATTAGAGTATGCAGGAATCTGCAGGAACTGTGTGAGAATATTCTAGCTGCTTGGGAAGGATTATCACAGGACACAACTAGGAACCTCTACAGCTCAATGCTAACATGACACCATACTGAGAGACACTACGTCTGTATGTGTGGCTCAATAAATATTACCCATATAAGTCTACACTTATCATTGTGTATTGTTCCCAATAAACGTTAGCATTGCTCCGAACAGCACTGCAACATAGGTGTGGAAATACCGTTCCGGCATAATTCTGACGAGAATTCCTGTGGACTGGGATTTTTGCCCTACTAGTAGACCTGTATGACCGCACACTTCCATACACCTGCAAATACAGCTACTTCCTTCACACTATGCCTTTGGCACGACCAAATGCCATTACTTCTTTTTCAAATCCTTAACATCTGCTTTGGACCCATTTTTACAAATGAAATGAGACATGATATGGTCATTTTAGAACAATAAAACCACCTCCTTATATGTGTAATTGTAGAACTATAAGCAGAGCTGATAAAATGGGACACTGATACATTAATGGAAACTGAAAAACTTAAGATCTTCTAAAGAGAAACAAGAAAATCAAAAGATGGTCTATAACTTTACATGGTAGTATAGATTTTCCATCTAGAAATCACTACAATCCAATAAAAAACAGAATTTATCAAAACACAGTGTCTTTTCTTGGAATTCATACAGAAGCAAATACATCACCCATACATTCAGAAGCCCTACCCTCTTTTGCCTGCTTTCAGCAGCTGCTAACTGGGCAGACATCCTCTCCTGCATCTTGCGACAGTGGGCCATAACAGCCTCCAGTACTGTGATGGGACTGGCACTGACAGGTCGGCGCTCCTTCGGCCCTGCTCCGGACTCATAGTCCCTCTGTAATGCCAGAAACGGGTCAGTCAAGCTGAAATGACCATAGCGCTCCTGCAGGAACACCTCCTTCCTACGAGCCTGCAGAGAGCAAGAGAGAGTGAGAGAGCAGTCAATACATGTGGACAGAACAGTTTGCGAGGTGTGCCATATAGCCATAAAGCGCATGTCAATTGCAATGTTAATTACAAACACACAAGACTCACACACAGCCCCTAATATCTTCACTCATATAACACATACATACACCCATGCAGAGAGCAGGTTAGCACTTCTCCAGATGGGATCGATTAGGCCCAGTGTCCAGTTAGACTCTGTGTTATGACCAGCTGGTCTGCTCAGCAGGAACGGCAAAAGGCCAGCTTTCCATCTTCCCACCCACACTACGGCATGAATCAATTTGGCTTCATATCCATTGTTTTTTTCTCTCTGCCTTATCTTGGCTCACTACAAAAAGCAAAAATTATAATGTATTACAGTCTGCAACATGAATGCAAACAGAGTGATTTTGAGTGATCTTAGAGAGAGTTGAAAAATATATTGTTTGTTAGTCATTATATTAATACTGTCCAATATCACAAATGACTATAAAACCCAGAGCTGTCTGAACTAAAACAAAAAGGCCTTTACTGGGTCAAACATAAGGCCAACTGGCCAGAATGAACACTAATGAAAACATACAAAATCCCACTTTTTCGTATTTACATATTCATGTGTCAATATTAATAACTAAAATATATATGACTACATGTATAATATCAGATTTTGCAACACTAGCATAGCATATACTCAGCGCTTCTCGTATAAAGGACATACACTGTGCAGGAAAGGGAGAGTGCAGTGTTGATTCAGGTTGTCCATATTTAGAGCAGTAAGAAGAGTGAAGAGCTGGACCGAGAGTGGGAGGAACAGAGCTAAGAGCTACAAGCATCCCGGAGGCTACTGCTCGCTAAGCGCCACTATCTCACCAAAGAAGGAAAAGACCAGCTAGCAAATGCTCACTCATGCTTACTTCTTCTCTCATACAGACACACAATCATACACACATATATACAAACACAGTGTACCGCACCTGAGGTCATTTACTGTACATGGCAGATATGCTAAAGAGCCTACTGATAGTTAATTGTTGTTAGTACTGAATGTAATTGTAGATAAATATGCCTTATACTTTTCATTACCAGTATTACCCTCTACAGCAGTGCAGATCTGTTTTAAACCAGTATAAAACTTAAGGGAAGGGATGGATCAGTACCAATACTGCTAGCAATTACTGACACAAAATAGTGCTTATTTACTCACAGTTTATTTTTATGGTCTAAGTGTTACAGGGTACTGCACTCATTTACTGTAGCAACAGTAATATATTATAGTTCATTATAAGTAGGTAAATAATGGTATCAAACTCTGTATAGGTGAATACTATAAACACATAACTGAAATATCAAAGAAATATCAAATTGTGCATCCACATACTGGTAGGCAAAATACTGGCTCCTCCAGTATACCTGCTAAAATTCTTATTCAAGTATGTGCTTTGTCATAACTATTATACCGGTATGCCACAAAGGCATATAGGTAGGGTTGGGCGATATGGACCAAAAATCATCTCTGTATTTTTAGGCTGAATGGCAATACACAAGAACATCTCTATGTTTTCCACAAAGGGGGCTAAGCGTTCCGTTCTAAGTCAAAGCTCCACGCGAGACGTCATAAATACTTTTACTAAAACAGACTATAAAATGCAGTGACAAGGTTTCCATAAACACATAATGAAAAACTATATAAATTAAGTTGTAACTGGGAAACTAATATCTTACCAGCAATCCAAACCGTTCTGTTCTTGCTACAGGCAGCATATTTTTAGGGATGTGGTGGACCACCACATATGTCTTTATATAAGGTCCACCACCACCACCACTCCACCATCACCTCTTTATACCTTCCTGTGTTAATGTTAATGAAAACTGCTCAGATGAAATATTACAATGCTGGTGGCAAAAGATTAGATGACTCATAACTCATGAGATGTAACAATCGATGGACAACCTTGATTGAATACTTTAGGGTTTTAAAATGGAGATTAGCCACTGTAAGATTAAATTCCTAGAGGTAGATAAGATTTGCTTCTGTAATATGACTTTGGGGAAATCCTTCAGTTAACTAAACAAAGACGAAGTTTTTGTAATACATCAGCTCTTATGTATTTCAATCCAACATCAAACAATGAGAACAATATTGCCTCATTCTGTATCTTGTCTGACATTATACTGATACATCTTAAAAACTCAATACACCGCCCGGCCCAGATACTGAGAATATAATATTTTTTGTGACAATCAGAAGCATCTGTGTGATTAAATTTTTGCCCTTTGCAGACTAAACTATATAATCCAGGTGACATCCCTTATATGCCGCTTACATTCCAAAGAGGAGCAAGTAAAATCTCACTATCAAAAGCCATTTTCAACCAAGTCTGGTGGGACATGTGCAAAGGCGCTAAATTCACTGTTAAAAGGAATGCATGGTTTCAAGTTCAATGACAATCCAGCTAATCCCAAACGCACGCAAGTGCATAGAGTCTTATGGTAGAGTCTTAGTAAATTATAAGCATGCTAGTGTTACTTTTACCATCAACTGTGAGGGGCAACTAAACATACAGAGAAAGAGAGTGAGTGACAGCGAGTCAGTAAAAGTAAATAGATGAAGAACAGGTGGAAATGTATGTGTGTTGTGTCATAGGGAACTTTAGGCTTTGAGAACCAGAGCCATCTGCTGCTTTCCAGTGAGCTTTCATAAATCCCTGCTCTAATCACAGAGGCTATGCTCCTTCTTCTTCTATTACACTTAATCTGTCCAGAGGTTGGGAATCACACTCATTCTGCTTCTACAAGATGTTCTTCCCTAGTAAACTGCTCCAGGAATAATTCTGGCACAAGCAATGAAGCTTGTGGCTGATTAGAAGGAAAGGACACTACCTCTTCACATAGTATACAAAGTGTTTATCTGTTTCCTCATAGGCTGTTGGTGATAATGCTAAAGCTAACGAGGTCATCCTTTAATCTACCCTACACTGCTGGATTACATCAAAAACACAGGACCATGCCAAGCATCGACATACATGAACCCTAGATCTGAGATGGAAAACATTTAATGTCTACTGTGTCTTAGCAACATTATTTTTTTATTTGGGGCAAGACAGGGACTTAAAATGTACATAGGTATTATAGTATGTGAATAAAATAAAAATGGACACTACTCAAAGCATTTCTCATTAAAATAGCTCCATTTTGAACAGCTAAATAAGTCAATTGAATAAAGTAAAAAAAAAAGGCCTATGTATTTGATGTATGGGTATTACACAAGATGATAATTTGAAAATTGAAATTCAATGTACAGCTACATAAAACAGAACTGCAGCATCATCTGTGGCAACATGACATCCAAGAATGACAGATTACATGGTGTGGGACTAAGGAATAATGGATCTCATGGATATGAGAAGCATGCAAAGCACAAAGCAATGTCATAATCCCATAGACAAACATTTTATCAGGCTTTTCTAATGAGGTTATCAAAAACTGTGAAGAAGACTGAGTAGGAGTGCCGGTGCAACAGGGGCCATCTGGGCATCCTCTGGGTGCCACATTGTCAGTGGAACTCCACTACTGGCTTGTATTTACCAGCATCAGCCAGGTCTCCGTTATTATTAGCATTAACCTTTACAGGCACGCGCTGGCAGAGCCAAGGGTTCAGGCATGCTGCTAAACAGTGTGAGAGGGTAAAGAGAGGAGCGGACAAAACAAGCCCCCAGTACAGATGGGACTAGACTAGCAAATAAACAATGCCATTCTGATATCGCTGCAAGCTGCACACACAAACTCCTCTAGAAATTCACTTTAAGTAGTCTGCGTAAGATGTAATCGGAAGTACTTTGCTCAGTTTGGTTTAACTGTTTTTAAACCATTAATGTTTCATCTTAGCGAACTAGGCGAATTGGGTTATTCTCTCTGACGTTTTGGTGCATGTATTTCAAGGTGCTTTGGTTTCAGTTTAAGGTTCAGGTTTATTTGTCATTTGCAAATCATGTCAGGGCATTTATGCATTAAAATGCTTGTGGTGAGGCTCAGGTGGATACTCTACAGCAAGACAACACTATATACATACTAAACATATTAAAATAAAGAGATATAAAAGAGTTATATTAAATAAATACAAAATACACAATATACAAAGACAGTAATACAATACAATCTGTAGAAACAGCTTATTCAGGAACCTGATGGCTTGTGGGTAAGAACTTTGGTGAACAGTACACAGCCAAATGCATAAACCCTAAAGGAATCCCTTCATCTGCACATGTATAAACTAAACAGTATCGAGCTTCTAGGTTTTTCAGTTAGTAAATGGGGTTTTATGACGAAGAGAAACTGTCATGTCTAGTATTCTGGGGACTGAACGAAAAAACATATGTGAAATAAAGTGTAATAAGGGGGCCTTCATTTCATTCTTCAGTGCCATGTAAAATGAAGAACATTTTGTTTATGGGTCTTTATTGATATATACTAGCCCTGATGTATTTTGCTGGGATTGTCCACACAGAAAGTAAGCAATCCAACCAGTCAACTACACAGCCCACAGCCATGCAGGCTCAAAAACTATTTTTTAAGCTGTAAATGTGTAAAAAAAATGTATGAAGAAATAATGGTTAAACATGCATCACCACTAGAACCCTTTTAACAAATTATATATAATAGTATATAATATGTGTATATGAGGATGGATTATCACTGTACAACTTCATGCTGAGACGTCTGGCAACATAGCAGCCTGAGGCCATAATGAGAGACACTACTTTATGTATAGCTCAATAAATATTGCCCATATCGGTCTAAATGTTTCATCATATACTGCTCCTGCCAACCTTTACTTCCTTCAGAATACCATTGCAACGAATCCAGCACTTTCCTCTGGGTGCAACTAATTTTTGACGAAAAATGTAAATATCTAAAATGGTTGCAAATGGATGTACAGTACTTTGTAATAAACACGTGTTGATATTGGCATACTACAGATACCCAAGTACCAGCATGTATAACAGAATAAAACAAAGAGAAAAAATTTGACTTCTACTCTTAGCCTAAATAAACCTGAAAACATTCATGTTAGCTGTGCTTGCTTTTGCTATAGTAACGTGAAAGCCGTTACTATACATCAGTTAACCACAAAGATAGCTAATGCTATATCTATTAGTGAAAAACAACCAATACTAAAGAGCAATAAATCTAGTGTTTAATTTATTCTATATAAATAAATTTCACGTCTGTAGTTACAGTCAGTGCACTGAAGATTTGTAGCCAAACAACGTAATCTAGTTCCTCTCAAATGTGTAGTGTGTATGTTATAATAGCACTGTTTTTTTTGTTTTGTAACAAGATGCATTGATATGCTGTGATATGTTTATACATCTACAAAAGGAGTTCAGGTGTAGTTATGAGTAATACACCATAACAGATTTTGCATATCCAGTTAGAGGCGGGCTACTTTAATTTTGAATTTCTGATATTTAACAAAACTGTATTTTCTGTCCATATTGTGAAATATGGTGTTGTGAAGATATTTGCATATCTTAAAAAACAACCTATTTGCAATTTATCAAACAGAGCTGGGAGTGGTGAAGAAAAGGCGACTTCATTTAAATGTCTTAGAGAGACAAAATCCGCCAGGAGTCCAGTCCACACTGGAGGCAGAGAGCGAAACACTTTCAGAATTTGTGTAAAAACCTTAAAATCTGCTCCTGCTACTGCTGACATCCATAGACATTTTACTTGGAATGAAAAGGTTAAGCCATGAGTAAGGCTTTTGTCTGTGAACGAGTGTTTTCTGTGCTCTGAATGTGTCCTCAGCCTCTCACAAGGAGCCTTTCAATTAGATCGACACAGAGCTTGCTTTGTAGGCCAAGGACTTCCGCAGTTCCTGTCTCTTAACCCAAATGTGAGGTCGGTGAATTAGGCAGACAAAGAAGAGAGGAGAGAAATGCAGGCCAGCTACAGAGACACATTAACATCCCTTGAAACACACACTATTAAACAAGAATGTTGTTCTTGTTCTTTAATGTTGAAGAAGTGCTGTATCATATTGCAGTTACAGCAATAGACTTCTTATCTCTAAAATTTCCTCAATAACCCAATAAAACTCACTGCAAAAGGTCACCATTTCAGGACAATTTCCAACAAATGGCTGTAAATGTAGTTATGTGTAGAGAGAGATAAAGATGAGAGATGACTACGGTTCTTTTGCAGAAATATAGGCCAGGGGAGGTTTAAGTCAGCCTGTGGCCAGTATGAAGGGGGAGGGGAGGAGTGCCCCTGAGGGGAAGATGGGAGGCTCCAACCAGGCAAGCAAGTAGTTCCACAATCCCTCCAGACCACTTCTATGAAATCTTCCAATGCCAAATACCATCCCCCTCCATCAAAGTCCTCATCCTTGACACTGAGCAGGCTGACCTGCCTGTTAGCACTGTAACATGACAGTAACAAATGCAAGGGTTCTATGTCAACACAGCTGTATGGGAACACTGGATAGACAGTATATTCAAAACTCTCTGACTGGCAAGTTACCAAGTTATTCCAAATTACACATCTGATGAGTACAGTGTATAGCTGTGTATGGTACTGCCCATCAGTGACCAGTAAGTAACAAAAACTAAACAAACTTGGACATTTCATGCTAGATGAACAAGAAAGCAATGTTGGGCTGAGGGAAAAAATCAAAACCAAACCAGAAGAGAAAGTAAAACAGACTCATGTCAAAATCCCAAAAGGGAAATGAGTATTGGATTAATGATGAAGGACCTTAGTGCCAGGAGCTTTCTGTGTAAATTCCTTTTTGTAAATTGTTCAGGCCAGCAACACTTCACACAGAACAGAGAAACGCTTACTCATTTCCAAACCTACACCATGAGAGTTTAAAATACACAAACCAGCAGAAGATTATATGAAGATTTGATCATACTGAACTCACTTTTATAAACCAACCCTTTCGCTGATTGGATTACTATAAGACTCCCCACCCACTGTATGACAGGGATAGATATGTGATGTCATAAGCTTATGTATCAATCCTGTTTAGGTTCTATAAATAAATGAAGAATAAACAATAGCAATGAAGTCTATAAGTAAAGTAAGTGAATCATTTTATCCAAGCATTCCTTTATTTCCTCTGCTTGCCTGCCAGTGTAGCAACAACATGACTCTGACATTCAAACAGGCCCCCGCAAGGAGCACTTACATAAACAGAGAACAGTGGCAGGCTTACTGACATTCGTAACAAAGAAGCACAAAGCACCATACCGTATAACAGAGAAAATGACTTTGCCCGGTGTAATTTACACTGGGGCTGCAACCCCACATTGCGTTTAAATGCTTAGTTTTCACCCCACAGCTTTTAGATGCAAAGCAATTAATGAACACAAAAAACTGTGCAGGAGAGAAAGATAAAAACAGGCCGCTACAAAAACAAGACACAAAGACATAAACAAATGAAAGTACAGTTACAATCAGTTTGGATATCTCAGCAAGGGACTACAGGGACAAAGTGCAGAAAGGGAGTGGCAGTCAGTTCATTTAGTCTACTTGTACACATAGGCTACAGATGGCTAGCTTAATGTTAATGTACTATCACACACTGAATAAGTAGCTAGCTAGCTAACCATTGTTACTCCAGTTGTAAGCCCAACTACAGCATCTTTGATTTCTTTGTGGTCTTACACCACAAGAGATACACCATGCCTATTGTTCTTAATCTTCATAGATAATATCAAGCCAGAACATTGATAAGTCCTCCTCTTGCGGCAAAATCCTCAAATGTCTGTCTGAGCATCACCATATCAACATACTCCACTATAGATAGCTTACCTTACTGCTGAAAGTAAGGGATTTGGCATGTGACAAACTACTTCTAAATTTGCTCAATGATGCATTGTCAGTTTCATTAATCACATAGGTGCACTCTAAATTTCTATCATTTCACACTGTAGTCAGCTTTTCTGCATACTTTGCTAGCTTGTTTTTACCCTGTTCCTCAATAATTACCCTGTTCTTTAAATACCTTGTTTAAACAATAACCTCCACAGGAGTCATATGTAGCTGGCACTATTTGGGTGTTGTATGATTGTCAGCACAGACAGCTTAGAAATGTTTGTCGCAATTATACATGGAAATCAGACACCGTAACACTGCTGAAGCCTACATTTTTTGCTGAACATGATGCTGTCCATGATGCTACTATACAAAAGCCATGAAACAGTAGATGGTGCTAAATGTTAAACACCCTTTTTTTTAATTTAAATATATTTGTAGATTAAACTTCAAGATAGATTTTAGCAAACATGTTATCACTTTAAACACTTTTAAAATGCAACAAATATTATTTGACATTACAAGGGAAGAAAGAGAAAGTTTGTCTTTTTTTTTTTAAATACCTCACATTATTCTGTCCCAACCTACATTAGTCAGCTGGCTTAATGTCTAGCGGCAAAAAGCAAACAGGCTAACCAAACAAACAAAACAAAATCTTACTACTGGCATACTATACCTTGACACTATGTGTCCTTGTTAAAGTCAGTTAAAAGTAAAAATCTTAGTATAATAGTTTATGTCAGAAAAATAAGATTTTTTTTAATGTGCCGAGAATTTAGGAATACCCCTGGCAGCCCGCATTGTTTTACATGCAATTACAAAATAAAAGGAATTAAATATATAATAGGATTTAAGGGGGTTGAGAAGGTAGCTTAGCACTTTTTTATTTTCTGGCTTGTTTTGAGTGCTACCATTGAATGTGATTGTACACTACAATTTATCATAATACACTATAATATATATTCTTGTATTTTGGAAACACTTTATATTTCTGTACCACTCCTTTCTCAGTTTTCCAAAAGAAGACACAGAACTGTCAAGGGGCAACAAATGAAGTAACTCCTGCACGCTATAATAAGATTAGTTTTTGACAAGTGCCTGCTAAGCATACCATGGGTATTTGCAAAGCTGGTCAACTCATTCACTCACTCAAACACACACACACACACACACACACACACACAAAGATTATGTATGGGACAGCATCAGAAGTTCACCCTCCATAGGAACTTCAGAAGAAATATAATAATAAAGAGATTCTATGTCACCTAATGACATACAACAACAAAAAAGAACTGTGCTAGCTACCAGCTAATGTTTTAGAGGAAGACCTACCTTCTACAATCAAACTCCCCTTCCTCACATGTGCAGTTGTCAAGACTCCAGTGAGAATCTATTTATAGCAATGCTATTACATAAGAAAGACATATATCCCTGAATTATTCAGTGCTGGTGAGAATGGAGGGGGTTTCACATTAAGTCACAAAAAAAAAGAACTGAAAAGGTTTCAGTGTATTTCCTGCATTAGAGCGACAGGCACTGCTGCAAGGCTAAAATTGGCCCAAGCTAATGATGCTAGTGGCCTATTTTAATGACCCTCTCAAATGAACTACATTTCAGCACGGGACTTCACAGAGCAGGCCGGGCTACAAAATCATCGTTCCCTCACATTAACAGTGTTACTGACAGGAGCACAAAGGAAAACACCTATATTTTAAAAAATAAGTTAACCGATTCATAACAGATTAGACAAAAAATATATTCAAAAGTTAAGAAAATATGTGTCATTTAGACAATTAAAAAAAAAAAAACACGAATCCAAATACAACCACCATAACAGTGGGTATTAATCAATTATGGTATTCTCTTTTTTGAACAGACTATGTTGAATACAGCCAAACCAGCAACTGTACTGGTGTGGGATGCCATTTCAACAGCCCTTAAAACTGTCCTATACATATACAATTTTCTGTCAGCATGACAATGAGATTGTAACTTTGTAACTTTGACAGTACCTGTTCATTTTCATTTGTATTACAGAGGAACATAAACTACACTACGATGTATGTTCAAAAACAATGAACATTAAAAGTCTTTACTTCTCAGTGTCAGGGGAAAAAGAAGAAAACATCTTAATACACTAATTACTAAGTATTTAGTGTGTCTACAAGTTGCCATTTTGCAGCATCCATTCTTTGAGGGCAGACTTCCTTTATCAAAGAAATCTGCAGTTCTTCAATGCATTCCCCAATATTTCACCTATAAATCATGTGAATCCAGACAAAGTATAAACTAATTTATAAACTATTGCAGGAGCAGTTTTGACCCCACTTGATCATTCAAACCATGCTATTAAAAGTACATGGGCAAGACTCCTAACTCTACATTTGGTTATCTAACCTCTTTCAATTGTAAGCTGCTCTGGATAAGATCATCTGCTAAATGCAGCAATGTAAATCGCACACCACAGTATTTTAATGAGTCAAAGGCCAGGAGCCTTTCAAAAAACATAATTAATCCTCCTTCATACTGCTCATCTTCTTTATTGTGCTTTTTTATTTAATCACAGGCAAACTCCTTGATATTCTACTGTAGAACTAGTCTGAAACAATTTCAAATGTATTACAATTACTGCTAGTCTTCCAAGCCATCATATTCTCTCCACATTTAGATTTACATTTTGGTGTAGTAGTGTTTAAATACAATGCTGTGAATATTAATCCAAAATGTACTTCATCCATCTACAAAACATGATCAATTGGTATTGTGGAACATTTAGGTAGTCTTTAGCAAATTTCTGACAGTGACAACATGTTTTAAATCAATTTGTTGTACAGCACTTTCCTTCATGATAACCTCTCAAACATCAACGCTGTTCAGTGTATTTCAGTATTTAATGGTAGGTCAGTAAACACAAACAACATCAAATACAACATATGCCTACATATTAAACTGGTAAAATCAAACCAGGAGCACCTCAATAATGCACATACTGTAGACACAAAATTCATGTATATAACATTAAAATAAATAATAGCTGTAATAAAGTATGTGTATGTGATCATGCAATCTTTTTTTATGAGAGAAAGGTGCTTCAGATACTTTGAAGTTTACCAAACTCCAGTTTGAACAGCAGGGTCAATGCAAATGAACTGCAGGTAACAAACAGCTTTTATTCATTCCTATGCATACATCTGTTTTTGTTTATTTGTACTGTACACTGATATTTCAAAGTATTAATAAGCCACATATGAATGTCCATCACTGTTTCAAAGAAAATCCTTCTTCCTACAGCATGAAGCTTTAGCCCAAGTGCTCAGAGAATTGCATGTTATTTCATCATTATGAGAACAGCTTAGTTCACTTATAGTTATAATTCATACAGGCCTAGTTTTGCTGAACGGCCATAGTGTTTGTCATACAGTTGTCTCTGACGTATCCACAATGGTATTGTATGCACTCAGGGTTGGCACAACATTATTTGCAAGAAGTGCTGTCAGTGGTAAAATAGCCTTAGTGCTTTACATCAATCTCTTTGTTTACATGTGATTTTTATTATGTGAAGGTGTGGTACAGGAAAACAGAGCTGAGCTAAAAATTGTAGAAATGATCAAAATGAATAACAAATTTGCAGAAAGGTTTTGTATGATTGTTTTACTGTTTGTAAAACTGGAAAGGCAGTTAATCTTTAAGCATTCAGCAGGATTTATAACATGTGCATATACTGTACTATCAGCGTGATCTTAGTTCATTTTATTCAAGATCAAGACGATTAAGAAGGATTTGTTCATCTTAAGAACTACATTTATTTATTTATTTATTTAAAGTATCAGTTTACTTAAACATAAAACCATTAGGATAAGAACGTGGGTATACACAACACAGAACAAAAAAAGCAGTCTACTAGTAAAACAACTTTGTCTACTTTTTAATAATAAATATTTGGTTTGTTTAATACAGTGTATATAAATAGTACTGCAGTCTTAACAGTCAGGGTTCTATTTATTTGTGCAGTCACAAACAGGGGATTTCGCACCAAGACAGCTGTGTTTGACATATGACTCTTACAATAATATTTTAAGCAAAGACACAAAGCCACATGATGAGGTTACCTCTCGTCTCAGCAGCTTTGTGGCAAGAGCCAGGCCTTGCATGCACATTTCAACAAGGTTTCTTGGTCAGTCAGTAGGCACAAATGACTCTTCTATTACAAAATGTCCTTAAAATGAATCAATGGTCTCATCAGGTATTAGTTCTGTCTAAAGAGACGCTGCTCATAACATAGGTCACATGTGCAGCAAATGTAATTAGAAGATACTTTCTTGTGATTATCAGATGTAACGCATTGTTTAAAATTATAATAGAGCTGTCTGTCCTGTTGCACCATATTGTACTATGCACCACCTTCCAACAAGACCACTCCAAAGGTCATTAATGTTATTTAAAACTAATGGGCACAGACCTGATGTTGTGCCAATGTGCTACAACCTATGTCAGAATACCTCTAAACAGCAAGTCTCCGCTATTAAAAGACCACAGAAGAAATATAATAAAAACATGTCCACAAACAAAAGAGGGACTGATGAAATATAACCAGGACACATGGGGAAAGAGACTGGCAACTAACCACAAAAGTAAAACATACTTGGCATGTGAGGCAAACACTGCTCCTGCCTTCAGCGACAAACAACCTGGGCAGAGCAACACCATCATTTAATGAACTCAAGTCTACCATGGCTGCTTCATTTTGGACAGATTCACAGGCTTTAGGGCATTAAAGTTGAGGTTTTTGTTGAGGTGGCTGTAGATATATCACTCTGGCATGTCTTAAATTCTGCTGGCCATGAGATTCGATCACATATTTTTTAAAAATGTTTTTAAATGAACTAATCAGTTTCTGCTGCAACAAGATCAAAGGGAAAGATAAAGGTGACTTTTGCTTAAAGGGTATTTCCATTAATGACTACATAACTAAACCGTTCAGATTTAAAGTCATAGGAACCAGACGTCTTAAGTGTTTAATGCCTCTGATTTACAACAGCACTGAGATCAGTTTAAGGACTACATATCCTAGGTCATGGATATGGCAAAAAAGTAGACTTACTTCAGATCCACGTCCCTGAATGTCCTTGTTTACATCTCAAGAATTAATGATTTAAAGAATAAACTGACATTTCTTTAGGCACTCAAAACTGCTGTATTTGTTATGACCAGAGAAGAGATTTGTAATGACTATAAAAGTCCAGTTCTGTGGCTTACAACAACAATGTCAACGAGGAGTTGCAGACAGTTGGAACAGTGTGTACAGTGGGACAATCAGACAGCCTTTGGTGTTGTCAATCCCTTTCTGCAGCCCTGCCTGGGATAGCAGGCGTTATTAGTGCTGTGGCAGTACAAGAGGTAGTTTAGGGGTCAACTGCCTTTCCTCTGCTCAAGGATGTCAGAAGGAAAAGGCAAGCCACGTCTTGGAAAGCAGTGCTCAGTGAGACGGGATCATAACTCTTCCCATGGTGAAGAGGTGAGAACAAAGCAGCCTCTGTAGGTTCATACATCAACAAAGGACGAAGTGTGCTGTCTAAATATGCTGCACTGCATGCTGGGGAGAAGTCTGTCAGCAAAGCTGTTTTTATCTTTTTGTTTAACCTGGAAGACACCAACCTTTCAGTTCTGAATTCCTTTCTTTAAAAAGCAGGATGCATTCACATAAAGAATGAGCTAGACAACTAGACTTGTGTGTTTCACTATTTGAAAGCTATTTCATTATTTATGATGACCATAATTTATTGTTTTTTAAGCATCACTGCCAAAAATCCCAAACATTTAGGAACAACTGTAGAACTTTGTGATGATAACATGAAATGTTCAGCTATTACCTACAAAAAAATAAGACATATTATTTTATTACTATTATTATTACTATTATTATTATTATTATTATCATTATTATAGATAGCTTAAAATCATTAGACTGAGCTGTGTTAGAGTTAACATCCTGAAGACGACATCCACATGATTAGCTTAATCTACCACACAGGGGGCCTAGTAAAACAGCAGCCGTCAGGTCACCAGGGTTGGCGTTCATCTGGCCGAGAGCCAGCTATAACAGCACTTCAACATGGTTTCTACAACCTGAACAGAGCCTCATGCAACTAATTGGTCAAACAGGGTGGCTCCCATGGTGCCTTTCATCTCTCCCGACTAAAGGGGTACTATGAAAAAGATCTACAGAGCCACGCTAAAGCTAGTTTTCCAAAGCAGAACCATTTCTGTCCGAATTTTAAAATAGTACTCTTGAACAATGACTGTAGGTTCCTCCCACGACATTTGATGACTCAGAAGATCCCCTGTTCTCATTTTATAAAGAATCTTTTTAAAAACAATCAATGCAACAGGAAATCATTGAGCTGCTGAGCCATACTTTTATATAGCACCCTAAGGGAAGAAACACACTTAAGATATCAGTGTCACTTTGATTAGAGTGAATTCCAGACAAGAAATTATTTTTAAAAAGTGATATGTGACATTTTTCAGTGTTTTTGCTATTGGTTGACACACTGCAAGGCTTGACCGTAAGTAATGAAGATAAAGGAATTCAACTTCATTCATAAAAAAAAAAAGTCTGTGTTCAGTTGTAGTGTTCAGGAGTGTTCAGTGTTCAGGAGCTGAACTCTCCTATACAAGCACTTCTCCCCACCCTCCCTCCCGCTTGCATGCACTCTCTGTGAGTGGCAGTCGGGAGCTCTGCTTGATTGCTCGCACACACAGACGAATAGCTGTCCATGTGAATCCGTGATACTGCACACTGCCTTTGCCGCAGACATCACTAGAGAGAATGCTATGTTACAAGACACAGTAAAAGAGCCTGAACAAGGGGAACGAGTGGGCTGATGCACACTAAGAGCCATTAGATCTGCTATGTAGTATTGGGCTTTCAGCAGGACTCCGGTCCTCACTCACAGTCTGAGCCTGCAAAACATACCACGCTCCCAACTGTTCACTGTGGCTGACATTTATGCTTGATTCAGCTAAACCTACAAAGAAAACCGTGTATGCCTGAGAGTTTTACATGTGTAATATAAACATTGTGACATCTGTATAAAGTAAATATAAATATGCAAGCACAGAGCTGTCACGTTCGAACACAATGCAAAGCTGACACACTGCACCGGCAGGGACTGCAAGCCCTGCAAGGTCTGTAGTTCGAAAGAGTAATTTCAGAAAGCATACCTGACACACAAAAAGAAAAATAACCAGGCATAGCTTAGGGGCTAAACATGATTGCTTGCACTCCCTCTTATTTACTGAGACACGCACATACACACACAAAGCACTGGGAGCGAGGCTATTTCTGAGACTGTTTCCAGTTTGGCCTAGTGATGGCCCCGCTGCTGGGTCACGTGGCAGTCGCAGTGAACACATTCATGGCATGCTAAAGAGCTCCATCTGATCAGAGTCACAGCTGCACAGCAACACTGGCGCCTTGTTACTGATGAGCCATCAAAGCTGTGAATAGGAAGTAACCAGCCTGTTCCAATGAAAGCCAGACCTTTGCCTCTCCATGAATATTGACAACTGTCTCAATTTTTGGGGCACATTTTGCTTCAAAGAATAAAAAAGTAAAGAGTCTAGAAAGCTGAACCATCAAGCAGCAGGATTGGTTATGCTTATATGTCACTGTTAGGCCTGAGTACTGATGGCTCGGACAACATTACTTCAGTACTACTAAACATTGAAAAAGTCCCAGTCATTCAATACCAATACCAAAGGTATAGTAAATAGACCTACTTTCACCTCACATGTATTTCTGACCACATCTACCTTTGGTTGTGATTTAAAAGAAGTGTTTAGATAGCTCTGATGTGAAATCCTCCCTTCTAGTAAGACGTAGTCAAAATTATATACAGTGGTGATGATGGGAACTGGGGGCTACATTAGAAAAACATCCTGTCTTTTGCCTGAAGATAAGATCTGCCAGGTCAAGATAAGATGGTTTACACATTTGCATTACAGTAACAATTCATATATTAATTTAGGAAACATATATCTTACAACATCTTATCTCATCTCAAGTAATCCTAAACTACTTGGTCGATAACCAGCTGTCACTTATCAAGCAACTAGTAGTATGCTCACAGTTCAAATAAAAGCATGTCATCAATACAATGTAAAGAATGTAAATTAGTTAACTACAGCTACTAATGTAAAAACATTACCAAAGGAAACATAAATGCAAATACTTGGAAAAATATTTAAATGTTGAGAAAAAAAAATCACAAAAAGAGCAACAGTTCATCAAAAGCTATTACTGTTTTTGTCCTGTGCCGTTTAACAGAACATAATTTTAAGTTTTCTTTAAGTTTTCATTGCCATAGCTTTAGGCGGTGCACAAGCCGCACCGTTTCTGCTAATAAACATGCAATTAACTCCTCATTATTTACAACCATCCCTGCAATGTTTTATTGGGCTAGTTTTTAACAACATTAACACACAATGTTATCAAGCTTCAACTGAACTGCATTTTATGGAAAAAACAGCACTTTCAGAATAAAAACCATTTTACAATATGAATAAAAGGAATTCCATTACAGCAGTTTTAAAATTAAAATGCAGTCTGTCTGCCTAAAAACAAGATAATCATATTTTCAGTAGAATGACAAACAAAAGAAAGTGTTCTGAAGTTAGTATAGTATTTAGGAAATAATGTATAGTTAATATGTTTCTTAGGTACAGTTTTATTAACTGGACTAGTTTATGAAGTTTGGAACTGTAATTTTCTGTAAATGTAATAGAATGTACTGTGATTTTAGCTGTCACGTCAACTAAAGGAATAAAGCAAAATTTCAGAATTAAGGGGTTTCTGCAATAATTAACACTCACAGAATAATCTCCCTCACAGAATACTATTACAGATGGCACAGATGGTAGAAATGCTTACAGATACACTCCCTGGGACGTTGTTTTATGACGCTCTGATATAATACCCTGTTTCTAAAACATATGATAAAACATTTTCTTGGTGGAATATGAAACAATACTAAAAGAAAATGTCCCTGCTTTATATATATATATATTTACATTTAACATTAACATCTCATATAAAATATTAAAAATCCAAAGACATCGAAGGTTTACTCGTGGTGTGGATAGTAAATAAAATGACCATGTTTTTAGTTGGTAAGTTGGTAAGTTTACCTACAATGCACTATTGTTCTTTAAACTGAAATTGAATCAAAATTACTGAATAATGAATTGGTAAAAATGTGTGAAATTGGTAACAAGACACTATAGGTAATATTATACCAGCACAAATAAAAAGAAAATGATAATGTTATTAGGTACAGCAAATAGGATCAACTTCAACTCAACTTTCTATTGAGGAAAAGCAATAGCTACCACTATATCTTAGGGAAAAAGAGAAAAATGCAAAATACACTAAATTCACCTTAATATTTTTTACTAATATTTCCTACACTTCTTCACAGGTAGGCATGGTTGGCCTCAAACCAGTGCAGTTCTGATTAGCCTGGTTGGATATCATCAACTGACTCTGAAAACCTGCATGAAAAGAGCTTTAAGCATGTGACCAAGCACAAATTAGTTAATCTACTTATGGCCTTCCATTCTCTCTGATGAAAAACGATACAACGGCTCAGTGAGCTTTTTCAGCTCTCTAATTAATCGCACAGATGAAGACCTTTTAATAATGGATGTGGTGGCCACTTTGATCCACAATGCTTACATTTTCATCATCAGCACATGCCCTATACAAAGAGGAAGGAATAGGATTTCAGGTATACTTATTGTATATAATGTCATTAAAACCCACCTTATAGCCTTATACATTTTCTCTGCTTAATATCTGGTATAGCTCCTTACTCTTTCTCAGACGGAATAAATGTGATTTGTGCTTGTGACCTCTGCAATGAGGGAAAGCAAAATGAACAATGACGGAGGAAAAAATAAATAGAGTGAAAGACATTAGATATCTGCAGGTGGAAAGCCTGCTGGGGAACACTGGGAGCTAAGGGAACAACCTGACAAAGAGAATGTAATGGAAAGCAGGAGAGTAGGAAAAGTGCAGAACAAAAACCTACAGCTGTCAGAGAGAGAGAGAGAGAGAGAGAGAGAGTCAGAGAGAGAGAGAGAGAGAGAGAGAGAGAGAGAGAGAGAGAGAGAGAGAGAGAGAGAATAAGAGACAGAGAGAAAGACAGATGCCTGTAGTCCTGTCAGTAAACTGGCCTAGAAATGAGCCCGGCATAGGCACCCAGGATTCCATAACAAGTTTGTGAGAACAATCTGATCTAGAACACCCAAAAATATGGCGTCATTTTTGACCTTGACATTGCAAATGTTCCTAGTATGCAATCCAAATACCAGCATGTTTCATTCCACAGTAAGACGCAAAGATGAACACTGAACCATAAAGGTACAAGAGAAATCCAATGAGTTTTTAGAAGTCTTTAGCTGCAATTCCTCACTATTAGCACCAGAAATTCAAACATTATTTGAATAATATTGGTAAATAATATTAGCAGTTAACTGTATAGACTGTGAAACAGATTTAGTTAAAAATGTATTGAAATTTGCCAATGAGAAACCTGGTAAACAGCCTTAGGTTAAACGGACAGGTGAAGACATAATTTTACAATCATAGTCACACTATCCAACAGAAAGGCAGTTACTGCATAAAAAGGCAACACCCAGTAGATGTGTTATTGTATACTAGGTTGCCTTGCCTGCTAGGATTAAATTGGTAATGAAAATCAACTGGAGGATGAACACTGACAATGATAATCACATGACAAACACAACAACTACACTTTGTAAGCATAGGGCTATACTTGAGACATGGTGAGTCTCCGGGCCAACTCACCCTAAGAGCCTCGATGACCAGATCTCGGGCCTCCAGCTCTCCCTCCATGATGCTCAAGAGCGTCAGGAGCTCTGGCTTGCTCAGGTTATCCATGTTCAATTCACATTTCTGAAATACAAAGAAGCACAAGAAAAACTATTTATGCAGGTCAGATGGAGCTAGCAATTACATTTAGGACATTAAATTCTTATATATTTTAAGGCATTTGTCTGTTTTTTTTTCCCCGCTAAACACATAAACCTACCCATTTACTTAATCAATATTACCAAAAAAATCTTTTGTGTACTAGGGTCTGAGATAACCTACTTCACTAGTGCAATGTGTTTTTTCGAGTGTAAAATTTTCAAATTTTATTGTGACCTATATTTGTAATGTCAGCATGCTGTTGAGACAACAGTATTCTTCAGCTTTACCACTGGTAATGACTGAGTAACAAGCCCTTTGCTACAGAACTTAAAGCTGGGCCCACTACTGTTGTTAAATATGTCCTTGCAACTGAAGATAGTCCTCGTTTCTAAGTGGGAAAACTCAAAAAAAGAGGTGAAAATCACATTGTTGGCTGTGATATCTAAACCTAACAGCTTCAATCTTTTGCTTCAGAAGAAACTAGACTGTGATCATTTAATTTGTAAATATGTTACAGGAAAACAGGACCTGCCAAAACTATGTGGCTTTATTTATACAACCGCATAAGACAGTATGAATAATACTAAAAGGCATATACAGCATTTTTCTGTTTTCAAACATGCCTATATGAAACAATAAACATAATATTTCCTAGATCAATTAACTTCCTCAGAGAGATGCCTACCCTTAGGAGTTGAAGACTGTAGTTGTAATAATTCTGCTTGACAGAAACAGTGTTAAATCACTCTCATTCGAGGCTTTCCTAGCTGGACTACTTTTTTGCTTTATATGGATAATCAATAAGCTCTACTTCTGCCAAGGCAGTTTTGTAGTAGTGCATTCTGGGAATAATTTTGTGTGTTCCGGGAAAACTGTCTCTTTGAACAGGACTTACTGGCACATGCAGTCCAATGGGGGAGGGCAAGGAATAATAACTATAATCAGATTGTGTTTGACTTGAGGTTAGTTACTTCAACACCATACAGTGTGTGACAAGATTATCAAATAAAGGCATGACTCCTGCATCATCTTCTACCGTACAACTCCATGTCTGTTGTTCTGCCTACAACTATGAATTTAAGAAAGCTGGTTCCAGCTTTGATTCCTGATAAAGCAGATGTTCTGATATTAAGATGGGCTACATGTGACTTGATTTCCATAAATCTGGCTGCCTAAACAAGAGAGCAAATAAAGCCATTTAAATTTAACTTAGCAAGCATTTTGGACTAAGACAGCAGTCATGTCATGTTATAAAAAAAAATAATTATTTTAATATTTGATTCATTTAGAACTGTCTTCATGTTGCTGTCTACAAGCTGGAGAGTCATGTAGAGCTCCAGCACTACAGTTGATTTTGTGTATTGCCCTGAACCAAACCAAACATAAATCATCCAGGACCTCCAAACAGTCACCAGATGAGGCCTTATAAAGCAAATACTCAATGATAGAACACAAACAGATGCCAGCTATACTGCTGTAATGTAATGCACAACATTTTCACAATAGACGATACATTCTATGTATTGCTATGTTTAGTTTTTCTTCAATTTAATAAATTTAAGTTGGAACACACAAAGTAGTAAACCTATAGTGTCAGAATTAAAATTAAAACAGATTAATCATAATAATGACAATAAGGCTACAATGATTTTTATTCAGTGTTTTACTAACTGCAATGCATTAAATCCAATGAAACAGACCTAATTATGCTCACAGTTTATTAAAACATAAATAGTCAGGGTACTTTAAGTGTTATATCCATTATATACTTAAAATAACTTATTGTGAAAATGTGTCATGGTAACAATAAAATACCATCATATTGCCCACCCCTGGGCTACACCCAAGGCTGGGTTAGGAGGATGAAAACCACCACCTTCAGTAACAAGTCTGTTTCTAGCCAGATGGGACACCCATCTTGAGTGTTCTCGTCAAAAAGAACTCCTGCTGAGAACCAACAAAAGAAGACCTTGCTTGGACACACAAAGTAAACGGCTTCAAATAAACACTCGCAGTCCCACCATACCCTTGCAAGCCCTTGAGAGGTGTCTGGATAGACCCACGAGACAGAGATTTATGACTGACATGGAGCGGCCAACGGATAGCAGCACAGTCGAAGCACCTGTTCGACTGAATGCTAAATGTAAATGAGCCATGGGCTTTTAAAACAGCTCAGATTGGCTGGATGACACGGTACTATGTCAGCTGAGTCACTGAAATTCAGACCGATTTAGAAACATCTCCAGTGAACATATCCCCACCCCCATCTCTTCTCTTCTCTTCTCTTCTCTTCTGCTACCTCACTCATTACCTCCGTCTTTCTCAATTTCTGCATGTTTGAAACACTGCTCATTCTGACTCATTGGAACAGTAAATATATCACAAGCTGGAGTGTAGTCTCTGTCCATGGTATCTTAAATGATGTGGCTCCTGTCAGCCTTGATATACAGGCATTTAAGCAACCAAAGAATGTAATGGCAAGTTAATCAAAGAACTTGATAGTGAGATATTGCAAGCGGAAAGCAAAATTCACCAATGTGTAGGCTTCACAGGCCTTTGTCTATATACCAGAATGTTTTTTAATGAGCACAAAATTCCAATCAGAAATAAAGGCAACAAAAAGCAAATTGGGCTTTAACCAAGAACCCAATTCATTTCAAGATTTTTTAAATAGCCAACAACCTATTTACAAATATTATACACATACATACATTATATATATATATATATATATATATATATATATATATATATATATATATATATATATATATATATATATATATATACACACACACACACACACACACACAAATATTGAGGCCTATATATCTATAAAAATGGGTCATAATTAGGACAGATGTAAGCAGGTTACTGACCTCAACATAATTTTATTGTAGCTACGTTGACAAACATGATCTCGTGTCAATTTATTCCCTTCATCCTCAACTAGCAACAGTTCATCCTGGCATTATTCACTGTATACAAGCAGCGTACAAAGAAACATATTTCTCTTTTCAGCAGCGGCAGCATCACAAACGACATGACTCAAACGACATTTTAAGACGTTGCCATTAACTAAGTCACGAAATTATGATCAGTCTTCTGACAGGCATACGGACATACAAATACACTTGCGGGGGTGAAAAGATGGAAACCCCCCTTTCAGCCTCATCATGACTATATAAAAACCACTGCGCAGCTGCACATTTAGGCTACAGCGTAGCTTTGCGAGAGATTTACTGAATGGAAAACACCACAGTCTCTAACCTAGAAGAAAAACAGCACACTAGCAATCAGTGTAACCTGCTGCAGTCCTGAAAACACAGCTCTATTCGGACTGCAGGACACGAGCTGGACGTCGGTTTACGGTTCAAGTTGAGAACTAGCGACACGAAAATCGACCCATTTTCTTTTTCCTGTAATGGCACGGCCTGTGGTAAGGTGGAGAAATACGTCGCTGTGAGCCTGTCTTAGCTTACCGCCTCGACACTTCCATGGACAGCGGTTACCAGTGTTTGTACCGAAGGCGGCTGCTCCCCTTTCCCTCCTTCCGACGCCATCTTCTCGCTGGAGCGGACTGCTGGAGTAAGGGCACCGCACAGCGCGCCAAATAACAACGCATTCGGCACCGGTTAAAGCGCGGGGCTGCCTGCGAATCGCCTACAAATAGAAGAAGAAGCCTCGACAGTAATTACATGAGCCAAACGGGTAACGTGGTGTGGACTCCGGGGGCGGGGGGCTTTTGGGGGACGGAGAGAGAGAGAGAGAGGTTTCTGGGAGCAGGTTGGATTTTCGGTGTAGGCGTGAACCGAGTGCGTTCCAGCTGCGCCTGAGCTGAGCTCGACCTGAGAGAGAGAGAGAGACGGACCTGCCCTCACAGTGACGTCAGCGAGCGGCGAGCAGAGCTGGTCCAGCACAACTGTTTTAACCTCTTATTCGCCAAAAGTTTAAAGGTGGCACGAAATATCCCGCTCACGACGGGGTTTCACTTCCATCAAGCACCTGAACTGTTTTCACTCGTTCTCACCCCACACTGTGTCCAGGCTAGAGAAATGGACGTGTTTCACGGTGTATGTTAGTGAAATGGCCAAAGTGGCGGTGATATCCGACACTACATTTTTCTCCTTAGGTCTGTAACCTAGCAACCAACATCAAGTGGTGCTGCCTTCACGCGCTCGGCGGATGGCCCCCTTACAGAGGCTGCGTCCCAATCTGCGCACTCGACACCTGCTACACTAGTGAGGGCTCTTCTAGCGGTGGGCCACTGTTATAACATACTACACTGCCAGATCTAAATCAGCAAACACGTCCTCTGAATGGCTATTGAGATGTTTCAGCTGGTAACAGTTCTTTTATCCATAGCTTTTGCAGTGAGTAGCTGCTCATTCGGTAAACAACCCTACTGGAAGGCTCAAATTATTGGTTTGCGTCAAGAAAAGAAAACAAGGAGATGCTGAAATGACTGGAATTGAATTAAGAAATGTCCAGCGCCTTATTAAATCCTTCAAAGGCATTGGAGAACTTGACAGAAGAAATATAGTTGGAATAAATCTTGAATTACGATGACTTGAATTATGATGGCTTTAATATTGGAGTCTGGAGCAGTGGAAAAAGGTCATGCAATCTGATGAGTCCAGACTGAACCTATTTCAGAGTGATTGGCACATCAGTGTTAAAGGGGAAGTGCATGAAGCAATGCACCCTTCATGCATAGGTCCCACTGTACACGCCTCGGGAGGCAATGTAATGATCTGGGGTTGTTTCAGATGGTCTCGTCGAGGCTCAGCAACGTTATGTGGCAATGAAATTAAGTCAGCTGACTATTGGCATGTACTGATTGACCAGGTTTTTCCATCAATGGATTTTTTCCCCCCTGATGGTACGGGCATATTCCAGGGTGACAATGCCAAAATTCATCATCCTCAAACCATGAAAGAGTGATTCAGATAGCAGGAGTAATCATTTTTTTTCACGCACGAATTGACCATCACCTTCCAGACCTTAAATCTACTGAAAGTCTTCATGCTGGATATCCTAAAGAACACTTTACGGAATGATTTGACTCTCCCGTTGTCAAGATTTCGGACAAAAACGACTGCCACTCTGGATGAAAATAAATGTTGCAAATTTGCATATCTAATTTTGCATAGGAACTTTAAAATGAAATAATAAATCAGTAATTGTGTACAATACCAGTCAAAAGTTTAGACATGGTTAGTCTTTGATTAATATGCAGCAATGTAAAGCTTAACACACAAAATATTTTGCTATTTAAATTGGTATTCAACAAAACATATCTGCAATAACGTATTAATTGCGTGCATTGTTTATTTCAGGTGTTCTAATAATTAATATACAATCTACAACTGTATGATTGTTTAGTTACAGTTAGGTTAAATTGAGAGTCTAATTGGTGCCTCTTAACAATCCGTTGCATTTAGTAGAATGTACTCATTGATGAACTGATTATCCACCACAGTAACCCCTGTAAAATTTTCAGGACCAATTTTAAGTCTGGTACTGTTTAATAGCTCCAGTAGTAGCTTAAGGATTAGCAAGCAAAACACACAGGGCTGTTTCTGAACATTTGTGGGCCATATACAGCATCCTCTGTGCTCCACCCACAGCAATCATATTATTATGTGTGCAAGAATGAAAAAATGTTAGCTCTCTTATTTCATTTGAAAAACAAAAGCTTAATTAAATGCTAAGGAAATACATTAGAACAATGAAGAACTATACAAAATCTAAATATAATATTTATATAAAGGTATTATAACATACACTCACTGAATGCTTTATTAATTACACCTTCTTCATCTATACTCATTGTCCATGTTATTAGCTCCACTTAGCATTTAGCTGCACTTTGTAGTTACAGACTGTACCGACAACACAAACTCTGCACGCATCTCTGGCTTTATATCTACAAGGTGGACCAACAAGGTATGAGTGTCTAATAGAGTGGACAGTGTTTAAACGTTTAGCACACAACCTGCACAACAGATGCTAACACAACACCAGCATATCAGTGTTACTGCAGTACAGAGAGAAACAGATGGACTACAGTCTATAATTGTAGAACTACAAGGTGCACCTATATGCTAAGTGGAGTTAATAAAATGGACATTGAATGGAGACGTTCATAATAAAGTGCTCAGTGAGTGTGTATATAATACTCATGTTCAGTGGGGTCCAACTTTCAAAATTCAATTTTTGGGACAGGGCACCACATGATTTTAATCTAGTCCTAAGCAACGGATTATACCACCTTTATCAGCCAATGGTCCTGTAAACACGTCAGGTATCAGATATCATATATATATATATTGTCCACAAATATAGATGTAGAGTCGTTTATTCTGTGGTAGCAGGTTCGGGCTCAATTCAGCACAAAGAGCAATCAATAAAATCAATACAAAGCAATAAATCCATCTCAGAAAAGAGGACAGAACCTGGGAGGTTGAAATTGGTCTGAAGCTGAAAGACTGATTAGTTTAGTGACGGATGAGGCCTGATTCGGATGTTGCCAAACCACCACATGTGTCTTTCCTCTCTCTGTCTGAGAGAGTTTGGCACAGACAGAGTGTGTCATTGTTGGGGCACAGAGACTCTCAGTGACTCCCTGTCAGCATCTGCCGGGTTTCAACAGTGACCATAATAAGATGCCTGTGTGTTTCCTTCACTTCAGTGCTTCGATCCTTCAGTCCAAGAGAAAATGATTCCGGGATGAAATGGCTCCAGTGTTAAAGTGTCAGGATGGTGACTCCTCTTGTTTTGGCAGCTACAGGGAAAAAGAAGTGATGAGGACTTATTTTAAATGAGGGCTTATTGTCCAGGGTGAATGTATCTGTTTTATCTACCTTACCAATAGCATTGAAATCCAGTACATCCTCCTGAGTGCAACTATTCTTTTGATGACGAGTCTCGTGTTTGCTGCTAGGTTTGAAAACTGTCATAAATGGTAATAGGACTTGGTCTGCCAAAGAAAGGGCTGGTAAAATCTGCAGCATTATGACTGATGAATTCACTGGCCTGTTATGTATAGATAAGATAGATAGATGAGATCCCTCTATTGTCATTGCACAGTGTGCAACAAAATTGAGCAGGAATCAAACATTTACACACAAAATAATTAAACATAGGGCTAAAATATATAGTGTAGAATTAGGAGAGGGAAAAAACATTGTAATATACATATACACACCTTCAGAAATGCCTATAAAACACTGCGTATTCCAAACAGAGAATAGACAGGTGAGGTAGCAGTTAGTTATTGCACATTCCTTGGATAGCTTATAGTATAATGATGTATCATTTCAGTGCAGTTGTTGTATTAATTGCTATTATAATTACAATAATTGAGTTCCTTTATCCACCATGCATGTGATTCTCTGGATGCATGCTGATCTGCACAGTGTTTTTCAACAGGGATCCATTATCTCAGTACTAATACTGATACTGATTTATTTATGGGTCTTCATACATATAAATAGGAGAATTCTGTGTGATATCTAATATGAAAAACGCTAAACATGGGCATTACAGGCCTTTACGTTAATATTAAATAAACTTCCACATAAACTGCAAAATATCATATTTTGGCAGGTAAAATGAACTTATATCTAGTTGATATTTCTTTAAGTTCTTATAATGGTAAGCTCATCGTAAAATCATTGTACTTAATTTCAGACATTTTTACTTGTTTCAAGTCATTTTAGTAAGAGTAATTTTCTCACTATATTAGCAGATCATTTTGCTTATTTTAAGCAACAGGCCAGATTACCTGCTATTATTAAAATCACTTAAAACAAGTAAATAATGTCTGAAAATGAGTAGAATGATTCTATTAAAAGCTTACCACTATCTCAAAATAAGAATTTAAAGATATGTCAGCAACATATAATTTTTTGCAGTCAGTGGAGTAAAATTCTCCATACCATAGAGCCATCACTATAGAGTCATGTGGCTCTCCGTGCCTGCATATCAGAAACAGAGGGCTAAAGGTAAAGTAGTTCCTATGTTGCACACTTATTTACTCTGATCTTGTTTCACTCTTTTAACATCAGATACTGTATCGGATAGATACTGAGTTTACAGCTGGAAAAAGCATCAGTTAATTATTAAGGATACACCAGGATGGGTTTCTTATTTTAGTATTGTTCTGCTCATCCATGTTCACAAATGGTAGGTGCTGAAAGGTGTTTGTTCTTTTTGTTGTCGGAGGGTCTGCGGTGGAAGTGGTCTCCAACTACAGGTACTTGGGTGTTCACCTGAGCAACAACCTTACCTGGAGCAACAACACTTCCTGTCTGGTCAGGAAGGTACATCAACGGCTCTACTTCCTCAGGCGGTTGAGGCGAGCTGGGCTTGGGAGCTCGGTCCTCACCTCCTTCTACAGATGTGTGGTGGAGAGCTCCTATGCTCCAGCATCAACGTGTGGCATGGAAGCTGCTCTGCTGCAGACAGGAAAGCTCTGCAGAGGGTGGTGAAGGATGCACAGAGGTCTGTCGGAGTCAGCCTCCCCACCACCACGGACATCTACACCTCCAGATGCAGGAAGAGGGCTACCTGCATCATGAAGGACCCCACTCACCCAGCACACTCACATTTTGTCCCGCTCCCCTCAGGCAGGAGGCTGCGGAGCATTAAGTGTAAAACGAACAGACTGAGGAACAGCTTCATTCCGGAAGCTGTAAGACTTCTAAATGCCAATTAGTCATAACCACTGCACCGCCACTATCTATTAAAAGAATAAAATCTATTTTATTTATTTAAGTACTGCTGTCTGGGTGAAACTGGGTCCTTGGGTACCACAATTTCGTTCCACCCCATGTACCACATGTGATGCGAATGACAATAAAGTCTCCTTGAATCCTTATTCCTGTCGATTCCTAGCATATCTGTAGATTCCTAGCATACAACAAACTCTAAAAACACGTAGGACTATAAAAACACAAATGTTGCTCAAATGCTTATAATTATTCAGTAAAAGTCAAAATGTCATGCCCTCTACACTTTGTCTTCTTCCACCAAGCTCTTGTCTGGACCAGCAGACACGCCATTTTTCAGCTCCAGCCAGAAGGGGGCGCCAGTGCATGCGCTTGCATCAGATAGTCCTGCCACTTGGAGGTGCTGTTTAGGTTTAGTGATGCATGTTTACAGGATTTGTTTACTACAAGATTATTTTTAAGTACATTACTGTACTGTGTAGCAGCCACAGACTCAGATCTGAGGAAGAAATGCTGGCACATACTCACTTCAGCGCTGTGTACAAACTGCATTCAGGCTTGTTTAGAGAAAACTATTCTAGAGTCTCAGCTGCAGAGAAATTCTGAGAGGACTTTGCAGAAAGAAACCTGTATTTAAGGAAACTGTAATATCACAGAGACTTAATGCTGTAATGGATGTTCGGGCTGCTTTTATTTGTGCTTAAGATTAAGAATCCCAGTCCCAATGACACGTGTACATGTGTGCTTTTTACTTCAGTGTCCTGAAAATAATAACACAGAGACACTTCGTGATATGTTAGCCGTGTGCGCTTAGAAACTCCACAGCAATGCACATGCTCTGCTCTATTTATTTCCTCTGACTCCTACAGTATCCAGTATCATGTTCAAGCTCAGACGTTATGGCCTCTGGCATGATTTCAACAGTGAAATGTCAGGGTGGTCATTACACAAGTCTTAGAAAGGATCTGTTTTTAAATAAAGTTGTAGATTTGTGGCTGTTTGTTTCTCCTGGTTTCTCATGCCTCTAGGCGTCTTTACCCGAGGAGGGAATCTTGTTTATTACATTCTGATCCCTCCAAAATCCGTCCATTTCTTCTACTGAGATCAGTGGCCACTAGGGGATGCTGCTTCATTAACTATGGCCAGATACCATCTGCGCACATGCTTTTGAGCCTTCCTCTTATGAGCCTCCATTTTTTACTTGAAAGAGCAGCTTATTCTGTGGAAGTATATCGTCACACCTCACTCCATATTGCTTCTGTCAGACTGTTGGTAAAGTCCTTAAGCTAGCTAAGAATTTCAGACTGTTCCGTTCTCCCTCAGGAGTGTGTATGTGTGAGTAGGAGAAGGAGGTGTGTGTTTAATGGTGGTGGTGTTTGGGGAGGTAGTTGTTTTGCGGAAGATAAACAGTAGGGGAGCACTCAAACTTCAGAACCAGGGCCAAAGTTACCAGCAGCTATAATAATCACACAAACCGCAGCGACAGGAAGAACGCATACACACAGTCTAGTTTCTGCTAATTGTGGGGCTATCACATAGACTTCCATTCATTTTCTCTAACATTAACCTAATCCCCAACCTTAACCTTACCCTTACCTGACTCTAACCCTAACCTTCTCACTTACCCTATGCCTATATTTTCTCCTACCCTCACCCTAACCCCATACTCTAACCCTAACCATTTACCTTTACCCTGATTCCAACCCGAACTCTTACCCCATCCCTTACCCTTGCTCTAACCCTAACCCGTAACTTATCTCTCACCCTCTCGCTAACCGTACCCTTACCCTTAAGCCTAACCTTTTCCAAAACCCTAACCCTGACTCTAACACTCCCGCACTAAAGGTCCCTACAGCATATTTATAGGAACAAGTCATCACAATGTGGCATAAACCCTACACACATGTATACAAATCCTGGAATATGCGATAATTGATGAAGTTCCTTAAGAAATGGGACAATTTAGCAGGAAGTGCTTTCATATGCTTTTCATATTCTTCTTGTGCATTTTTCAGAAACCACAGCAATAGATTTTTTGATCTAATGGTTCTCTAATGTCTGGCGCTGTACAGTAGAAGCAGTGTCCATGGAAAGTACTTTCTCTATGAGCTGTGTGTAGGTGCTATTTCAAGGGCGACAGTGGAGAGCTATTATTATGATGATCTCTCAGTGGAACTTTCTCCATTTGGGTTATTGTCATTCTGAGTTACATAATCAAGGACATGTAAGACCTGGATCAGGAAAGGTGTGTATGTATATATATCCTTGGTGTCATGACAAAATCTCACTTGACTAACATTTGTAACAGGAGAACAAAAAAAAAACATTCCTGAATGTCAAGTATGTTTATGATACATTTCTATTGGTCCACCTGCAATGAAATGTTCACACAATGTGAAAGCACCAGCGTTTGCGATGACATTGATTACATATCAAGTTGCATAAAATGATATGCTAAGAATGGAACAGCAAATCTTGAACAATCTGGTTAGAAATGTATCTGTGCCTTTTCACCTACGGTGGTCATTTGTAATTTGTTTACTGGTTTGTGACATCGAAGGAATGTGCAGACACAGAGTCTGGCCAAGCTCTGTTTTCTTTTGTTGGAGAACAGCTATAAACCTGGCATTGAAATATCCCATCAAGCGAGCTTCCCTGGTCAACACTGGCTTTAAATGCATGTCCCCACCAAAACCCTGCAACAAAGAAACAACCTCGCAGCACTTTCACATCCAGATGGAGGCTCTCCATAAAGCTCATGTGATGAGCAAATATGTATCAGATAAGCCTCTGTGTCAAACAGTCTTTTGCAGATACCTCCACTGCCTGCAGCTAGCATTCGCTGTTGATGGACAGGTAGGCGCATACCAACTTTTTTGCAAAACAGTGATGTCATCCACAGATTCTTCCACTGCAAAGTACTCAACCCTGGAAGCACTCGAATTCACTACAGCGCACTGTTGTGCTGCATGCAGTATCAATGTGAAGTGTGCTATCTTTAAACTAATAGTTTAGCAAGAATCCAACATTACACTGCTTTTCCTTATCAAATGTACTACATCATAAAAAGTTATTAAAGAAATGGCTGTGAATACATTACATGACATCTCAGAAATTGATTTACTGTAGTTTTCAGAGAGGATTGTGGTCTTAAACAAATTTTAAAAGCCATTCATGGTGGCAGGGCAAATGTAGCCTTTAGGAAGCTGTGAGGCAAAATATTAGATAATAGTAGCAATACATGGGAAAACCACAATTTATCATAGTCATACTGCATGTAAACTCAGAAGGCCTGTGTAAGTGCACTGGCAGTTTTGGATAGTGAGTAAACTGGTCATTATGACCCCAGGTTCCTGTTACCACCACTGTAAAGAAATCTGAGCTGCAATGTTTCTTTACAGTAAACCATTTCAAATCAGAACACTCTCAAAGACCTTTCTAACATCTCACCAACTGTGAAATTGTGGACTCCCCCTTTAACAACTCGACACCCAACAGCAAGTGACTGAAGATTTAGGATTCTAAGTGGTTTTTATGAGCTTCCATTACATGTTAGCAGTTAAAAGCCTAGACACACTGGGATGAATGTTGTATATGATCTTCTAAACGCTTATGTGTAAATGGCTAAAAAGTTGTAAATATGTCATTTAAATATTTTTCAGCAACCAATAAGGCACAAGTGAAACTTGTGATAGAGAGAGTCCCATGTAATTCCTTTATGGAGAAGCTTGACAGAAATACAATTTAATGATTTCTCTCAGCACAAGTGGAACTTCAACAAGCTTGTTGGAAAAGTGTCCCCTGTGATTCCTCATGAAGAAGCTAGAGTGGGTAAAGTGGACATTAAAAAGCATCCCACTATATCATCCCTGCCCTAAACCACGTATCTACACTTGTTTTTATTTCCTGTTTTTCTACCTCATGTAAACATAGCAGGTGCCCTTCTAATGAAACATCCTGATAAAACAGGGAAACTCTTTTAAAACCTTTGGCCGGTAGTGTAGGGTATGTGAACCTTGTAACTCCAGTGGAAAAAAGGGGCAAGATTAAACTTAGGATAGAAAAAGTGGCTGATCAGTTCCATTACGAGGGGAAATATGGAAGTTGGGCTTGTTGCCAAACTCTTATTTAAAGGGCAAGCCTATGCCCCTTGTTTCTTTAGAGCTATACTTATTTCCCATGTTTTGCTTGGCCGCTGTGTTTCGTTTGCCCCGTAAGAGGCCTTCATGCACAGCCTGCATCAAATTCATCAAAAACAATTACTGGGCAGAAGGCAGCTTGGCAGATCATCTAAAAATCCCTAATTAAATTATGCCTGTGCACCAACGATACAGAATCAGATTTCTGTCCGCAGATTACGTCTTTTCCTCTGTCTAAGGGAGCCTGGGAGTGTGGCAGGCTTTGGGTTGGCACAGTGTGGCACATTGTGGTCATTGTGTGCAAGCAGGAAGTCAGTGTTTGTGGCATTGACCAAAGGGCCTTCCAACTTTCTTTCCCATCCGGTCCTAAAAGGAGGCCCAGCAAATGGAATTTCTGATGCAGGGCCTGGAGAGGCCTCGACAGGTTTCCAGCTTGCTCAAACAATTGTGTAGTTAAACTAGACTTCGGAGAGAGAACCTTAGGTCAAGTGTTTTGACTTGTTTCTATGGTTCCCTTGAGGGTGTTTCACTGATTGCAGCAATTAAGTGATTAACTTGAGGCCATTAATTTTGTAATGATGTCTCGGATAATGCAAGTGTCAAGCAAGTTGTAACATCACCATTAGACTTTATTAATGCATTTTTTTAATGAGAATAGAAGAACACTGATCATTTAGCCAGGGGCGGTGCACTTAAACCATTTTGTCATTTTTGAATTATTTTATATGTAACAGTAATTGTTATAAATATGTTTTCATGGTGCTTTTCACATTCATTTCCTTTTCTGGACTGCCCATCAAAGAAAGCAAATTACCTACTTGTAGTGAAGTGTATGACACTTTCTGCAGGTGCACATGCTGAAACACCTGTATTGCAGCTTTTGTATCTTTAATGTTGTATTGAACTATCATAACTTTGGTTTTTGCACTGTTTGAACAGTTAATGATAAACAAACCAATAACATCGGTGCAAAATAGCCTGGAATAAAATCTCATCATATAAACCTAGAAATAAACAGGGGAATTATATTGCTTCTTCAAAGATTCGGCATAATTAGATCATCAAGATGTAAACAAGGCATTCAGAGTGGTTTATCATGAAGTGCTGCATTCTACAGAAATCTGCCATGTCTGAATTGTTAACAGTGGGAAGGGTAGAAATCAATACAGCCACTGTAACTGCTGGTTACTAACACTGCCACTGTGAAGATTCACTAGAACGTATTGTTTCACATGAAATCTCTTTGATGTTTTTGTTTGTTTGTTCAGTTGAATTCCTCTTCGACAGCATCTCTTCCTGCTCCTATAAAGTTATGACTTTATTGTTTTGTTGTGCCAGAGACAACATACAGCTGGGCCAGCAGTGTTTTCCAGCCAGAGAGGATGGTGTGCATGCAGGCTGCTCCATCAGGGCACAAATTGAGTTAGTGTTGCATTAAAGCAGATGAATGTGGGAGTTGGAGTAGTTAGTATGCAGGCTGATGGAGACTGGACCCACCCTGGATGATGTCAGCCTCCAGGCTTACTGTAGACCACTGCTGCCTGTCATCCAACACTGGAACAGACACAGACAGACACACACACATACACATTCTCACATATACACTGTGCTCATTGTCCTCTTTCAGAGCTGCTATTGTGAGCAGCAGTACACACAAAATGAACCTTGTACCAGAACTATAATATAATGTAATGTGAAATAAAACATACATTTATATATATATATATATATATATATATATATATATATATATATATATATATATATATATATATATATATATATATATATATATATATATAAAATATACAGTTACATATATATGTATATATAGACAGTGGTGTGAGAAGTGTTTGCTCCTTCATAATTTCTTTTTTTTTTGCCCGTTTGTCACTCTTAAATGTTTTAGATCATAAAACAAATTTAAATATTAGCCAAAGACAACACATGTAAACATAAAATGCAGTTTTTAAATAAAAGTTTTTATTATTAAGTGAGAAAAAAATCCAAACCTACATGGCCCTGTGTGAAAAAGTGTTTGCTCCCTAGTTAAAACATAAGTTAACTGTGGTTTATCACACATTAGAGTTCAATTTCTCTAGCCACGCCCAGGCCTGATTACTGCTACACCTGTTCTCAATCAAGAAGTCACTGAAATAGGACCTGCCTGAAGCAGAGTAGACCAAAACATACTCAAAAGCTAGACATCATGCCAAGATCCAAAGAAATTGAGGAACAAATGAGAAAGAAAGTAATTTAGATCCATCAGTCCATCTGCAGTTCTTTGGATGCTGTTGTTTCATCCTCTACAGAAAATTCACTGAAATATGTTTTATTTTCATTTATTTATTTTTTTGCAAATGACTTTAAAGTTACTCTCCAAACACCACCAGTCGTGCTGATTGAAATGATTAATAAGAAGAAAACCTAGAAGCTAGTAAAAAATCTGGTTTATGCTGGTCCACTGTTGGTTTAGATGGTCACCCAGCATGGTCATGTTGGTGGACCACTCCTGGGGAGGGTAATAATGGTCTTGATTTGTAGATCCATTTGTACACACTATGTCTGACTGTAAATGGTGGAGTCCAAATTTTTTAGAGATGGTTTTGTAACATTTTCCAGCCTGATTAACATCAACAGCTCTCCTTCTGAAAATCTTTGTTTGCTTCATTGATACATTTCCATGAACATGTGTTTTGAAGATTTGATAGATCCATGTCCCTTAATAAAACAGGGGACCTATTAACATCTGTTATCCCATTGACCAAAAATACCTGATTAACTTCCCCTAATGAATAAATGCTAAAAGAACACCAACAGAAGCAGCATGCAACACATTTATTAAACATGCTAAACCCAGTAATGCACATACAGCTCCACATCCTCCTCCTGGGCTCAGTGGAACTTTTCACAGTGTCATGTCAAGTGCCACTGGGAGTGATGAAGTGATGACTGCGTCATCAGTGCTGGTCGATCAGCACTGACGATGCATGTTTACCTCCTGCAGTACTCATGACCTACCCCACAAAAAGCCATGCTGCCGTTGATCTGAGAGCCCACCCTGTGCCGAAAGATCCTCCTACTGGCTCTGATGCTGCATGTTCAACTGTGGACATCTGGTGGCTTCATCACCACATAGCCACCTCTGAAAGTCAGACTGGCACGCTCAAGGTTAATTAGGCTCAACATGCTGTTTGGCACAGTCCAGGCCCAGAATGTATATCTTACACCTCAGCTATCAAGACCAAGTAGCTGATCTTCTTGCCACCAACTCTCAGTGTCAGCCATCATCTTCCCCTGATCAATGTTACTCACCAGTCAATGTGTGGAGATGGACCTCTCACTCTGCAGTTACCACTTCTAGCTGGGTCATTGTGACTGTCAACTCCTTTTCCCCAGTGCAGTGCATGCAACCCCTTCAGTGTTGACAGATATGCTGCAAAAGTCTGATATGGACATATCACACATTCTGGACATTCTGTCTCTTAGCTGCCTGTGTTTTTTGGCAAGGACTACATTCATCTGGGACATGTGATCTGTAGATCTAGGGGCCTGCAGCGTCCCATTCCCATTTTTCCCAATGGACTAGGCCTAGTTAAATGCCCCTGTCGGCCACACATCTATCATACTCAGCCCTGTGCCACTGGCTATATGGTTTTGGTTTGGCCGGTCCTCTGATTAGTTCTGTCATCTCCTCCACCCACACCAGCTTTGGTGACTCACTTGACTCCTCTACAGCTCTGACTGCAGGACTGGTAACATCTGGGCACCATGCTGACCACATCATCTCTCTCCCTAGTGCCAACTCCAGGGACCTCAAACAAGACATGTGGGCGGACCAGTTGTGTGTGGATGCACAGCTAAAGTTTTGATATTATTGGGAAGGGCTCTTAATGCTTTCCATGCCTGTCTTCGGTGGTTACACAGTAGAGACTGAAGGAATTTGGGCAGTTGACACTGCTCAAAATGTGTCCAGTGCATCCCGACCACTGACCTGCAGTCAGACCTTTTGATAGTGTGTAGCAATAGCAGAGAAGCTAATGCATGATCAGGCTCCAGGCTCTTTTTTCTCCACCACTCCTGTCTCATGGCTCTTATTGTGTAGTCACTGCATACACAACATGATGTCTTGTGTTACTGAGTAAGGTAATGTTTGTAAGGAATGTAGATATCTTATTAAAAACGCAATCATGCTAATTTGTTTATTTCATTTCGATGATTAGTGCAAGATAAATATAGCGTAATAGAAAACTGGTCTGAAGCGCATGGGCATCACAAAGTTTATTGTTTTAAGAGACTTTGCCAGGTGCTTCAGTATACTTCACACCCAGTTGCTGCTTGTTTGTGGGTCATTCTACCCTCAGTTTTGAAAAGCATGCTCAGTTGGGTTGAGGTCAGAAGTTGTTGGGCTGTTTTCACTGGAAAGTATAGCTCTATACACCTCTGAACACTGCTACTTCTGTTAGCAATCGCATCATCAGTAAACACCAGTGACCCAGTTCTGCTGGCAACCATAAATGCCCATGCTATAACACTGGTTTCACCATGTTTAATAGATGATGCAATATGCTTCAGTTCACGAACCCTTCCTTTCTCTCTCCATACTCTTCCCACCATTCTGGTACAGGTTAGTCAAAAGAATCTTGTTCCAGAAGTTGTCAGGCTTTTACATTTGTATCTGGCCTTTACGTGATTTAGTTTGGCCAGTGGTTTGCACCATAAGGTAGAATTTACATTCAGAAAAGCATCTTCTAATTGTAGACTTTGACAATAATATGTCATCTGTGTTTTTTCTACTCCACAGAAAGAATTAAGCAGTCATTCATTTTAGTTGTCACTGTTATTTTCCAGGCCTTTTGAATTTGATGATTCCTCGTTTAAAAGAATGTACCAAATTGTTGATTAGACCCCCCCCCCACCCCGAATGTTTTCGTTATCTGATCTCTCTCTTGGTGTGTTTTGGATTTTCAGCCAAATACACGAACAGCTACCAAATGCATATTCACCACAAAATCAACTGTAACACCTGAAATAACTCATTCTGATTCTGATAACAAAGAAAACTTGTTTCCATGCTTGTATGTCTAGTTACTTTTCTGCCTGTGACAACAGAGGGCCGTAATGACTGTAATTCCTAAACAGTGAATGCAACATTTTTGTTAAACCATTTTAAGCTAAAAGTCAGCACTTCAATCACATCCTGATTGCTTCAGCCTAGTCACAGCACTCGGCAAAAAAAGATGACCAAAAGTCAGACTTCCCATCAATTCCATCTAAAATGTGCTAGCGTGCCTGCACTGGGAGGATGAGTCTGCGTGGGTCTCAGTGCAGTGTCCAACAGTGAGACTTTATGCCTCCAGGCTGAGATCGAGAGTGGAGATTCAAACCTAATAAAGACAAAAGCCCCTGTAAAGTAGGTGGCACTGCAGAATATGTTTGGACTCGTTCAACTCAACATCCACATAAGAGGGCCAAGAGCTATTCACTTCTTTGCCAGCTACAGAGGAACAGCAGGCACCCTGGAGAGAGAGCAGAAAAGGGTAAAAACACGATGGTTTGTAGCTCTGTGAGGTAAGCTCGAAGGCCTGTACCAAACTCCACAGCAACTGGTCTCTAAATGAAGACCCTCCCCTTGTGTATTATGTTTTTCACTCTTATGTTACATTATGGTAATAAAGCAGTAGGGCATCAGGCGGTGCAGATTCTAATGATTTTACTGAAGTTAAAGGAGGGTTTTCCATGATGCCTGATAATCTGACAGAAATAATTTATTATTAATAATAGACAAAAGTTCTGAGACCATTGCCATAATTTTATGCCATAAGAAGTATAAAATCAAATAACTACCTATGTAGTCTGCCTTTACCAACGTGAACGAAAGGGTTGTTCTAAAGAGCTCACTGAATTCAGGCATGGTTCTGTAATAGGATACCACTGCTGCAACAAGTCAGTTTGTAAAATTTCTTCCCTCCTGGGTATTCAACTATGATCAGTTATAGGTGGTATTACGAAAAAGCAGAAGTGCTTATGAACCACAGCCACTCATCCACAAAGTGTGGGGTCACTGAGTTCTCAAGTGCATATTCACCAAATGCTCTGCTGACTGGGCAAACCTCCTTTGGCATTGACATCAGCACAAAAACAGTGTGCCAGGAGCTTAATGGTATGAGTTTCCATGGCCAAACAGCTGCAAGAAAGCCTTACATTACCAAACACAATGGCAAGTGTCGGATGGAGTGGTGTAAAACATGTCGCCTCTGGACTCTGACCAGTGGAAATATGGGAATGTTAAATCAGAAGACTGTGACCTGCCTGACTGCATTGTTTCGACTGTAAGGTTTGGTAGAGAATGGGTAATGCTTTGTTTGAGAAAGGCCCTTCCTCAGACCCTAATCCAGCATGACTGTGCCTCAGTGCACAAAGTATGATTCAAAAAGACTTGGTTTGTCTGATATGGAAGATCTTGCACTGCACAGAATCATGACATAATTCCCATTAAACACTTTTTGGAAGAGCACAAATGTTCTTCTGAATGAACAGGCAAAAATTCCCACACACTGTTATAGCTGCATTAGGGGACCAACTTCATTTTAATGCAAATGGATTTAGAATAGAATGTCATAAAAGCCAGTGTAGATGTCCCAAAACATCTGTCCATATAGAGTATATTTACTGTCAATGAACAGATATAATCTATTTCATGAATATGGATATAAACCTTTAAATTTAAATAAAGCTGCAGTGCAAAAGCTCTGGAGAGAGGCTGATTTCTTTTCATGGTCCTAAAAATACAAGCTTGGTGGAGGTAGTGTCATGGCTACTTCTGGAACAGGCTAACTAATATTTATTTGTGATGGAACTGCAGGACAAATCCAGACCTGTACAGAAACAGTGGGTTTACAGAGAAATGCATTCAGTTTAATCAGGAGGAATTTTATTCTGCTGCAAGACAAAATACACTGGTGGCATAGCAAGTGATTTCATCATGAGGAAATCTGCAAGGCTGTAGGCTGGCCAAGTCAATCACCGCATTTTAACCCATCTGAGCATGAGCAATAAACAACTGAAAGAAGTTTCAGTACTTCTGCTGCTAGTCCAAAGTGTGCACACTTGTTGTTTGTGCGGTTCTGTGTTGGGTTGTTGGGTAGTTAGGAGGGTTATATAGCTACTGTATGTTTTGAGGCTGTTGTTGACCTGACTGCTTCTTGGCTCTGTGGTCCAGTGCTGAGTACCAATTTTCCCCTGCTCCTGTGTTCAATATGAGAGCATTCACTTCAAGTGCTATTTTTCCTGGTTCTTATTCTACACTGATGCCACAGTGGTGTCAGAAGTGTGACAGCGCACCTGAGTGTAATAAGAATGTTGCATTGGTGTTATGTAATCTGAAAGCTATACTATGTTACTGCTAGCCAGTGAATGATCTGAGTCGTCAAGCTTTTTCTACAGACAAGCCATGTACAGATTTTTAACCTTGCCTTCCAGTCAAACAACATACTTCAGGTTACACATCACTAAAACTTAATAGAAGATTAAAGACCTAATGCATTCTAAGATGCTAATGTAAATACATTAACACTAAGCCCAAATGATTTATGAACTGCACTGGATAATGTTTCTTCTCCTTCAGGGCTGAGTACTCATGCCATTGCTATGAGTCAAAGTATGAGTGGGGTGTGCACTGGGGGCCCATATTACTGGCCTTGACTTTCACAACATTGTCACCACACAGCCTGCCTTCACACCAAGATGTCTATCTGAGACTAAAGTAAACTGTTCATGGGGGAATGAGTCATGATTAATTAGTACCTCTGAAATAACTTCATATCATGTTGTGGCAATAGATTTTCAGTTGTGCAGCTGTCATGTAATTCAAGATGCACATTGATTTGTTGACCAAAACAATTAAAATGAAAAAAGAGGAGTATATTATTTAAGTAGATGCTGTTTAGTGATGCAAGGTGGAAAACAAACTCTCAGGGGGATAAGGAGAAACCTTCAGAGTTCATGAAATATATTCACAAAGCTGGATAATTAGACACCAACCCCAGATATCATATAGCAAGGCTGTGAGGTCAGGATCCCACTTTGCAGCCATGGTTTTAGAAGGTGTTAGAGGTGGAGTATGTGAAGCAGTGACGAGCATGTTTAGAGGAGGATGTGTATCTGTTATAGAATGCATCACAGGAAAGGACACATCTCAGCCTTTACACATACAGTTATGGCATTAAGGCACATCACATGCTTAAAGGAACATGTTATTGCTAAAAGGTTGCACTCTAATAATTCAGGAGACTTAATATTATTTTTGCCAAAATTACATAGACAAAAAGGTGAGATGGAGAGGAGCTTAGAGTTTAGTTGCAGATAGAGATGAGTGTTATTGTCAGCACATTTCAGTACAATATGTAACTTTTAATAATAAATAACGTGTAACACAATATGTGTCTCTACTACTATTCAAGAGGAAACTACCGGTCTGGTATTCTCAGGGGAAATGTATGAATAGGAGACTTGTTTCCCTTGTCTTTCCATCTGATCCAATACACTTGAATGACCTAAGAAGTTTACAGAAACTGTACAAATATCCATCAAATGTTATTTACTTTTAGGAAAGATTGTCCTGTGGACATATATACTGTATTAATCACTGCTGTTGGACCAAACTTCCACAGAATCTCATTATGTGAAAATGCACTTAAAAAAATAAATTATGATAAATGGAATAAAAAAATATTACAAAATCATGTGTTTTGTCCTTCTTCTGTAAAGCTATCGTTCTAGAGATGGGAGGTTTTGTTCTGACAGCACTAATATATACTGTATTTTCTCTTCCCTTTGATGGACGACCAATTGAAATGGATGTTGTATGTCTACTTGAGAGTTGTTCAACAGGAACTGAGTACAGTTCTTATTACTCACAAGAAATACACCCACTTGCTATGTAGGACTTTGTAGTTCTACAATTACAGACTATTGTCCTTCTGTTTCTCTGCATACTTTGTCAGAGCCCCCACAGGACCACCACAGAGCAGGTATAATTTGGGTGGTGGATCAGGAGCACTGCTGTGACACTGATGTGGTAGTGGTGAGTTAGTGTGTGTGTGAAACAGAGACAGCAGTGCTGCTGCAGTGTTTAAACACTGTGTCCAATTACTGTCCACAGTTTTTGACACTCCTACCATGTTGGCCCAGCATGTAGGTGTAAATTCAGAGACAAGGACATAGCTCTGTTACAGGCTGTGTTAGTTATCCTATGTCCCACCACCTAAGTAATATCTACTTTGTGTGGACCAGCTATGCAGCAAAACAGACTACAGTCAGCAACAGAGCACAGATACAGCTTAAGGGTACCTAATAAAGTGGCCAGGGAGAAAGGGGGAAAGTCCTAAATGACATATTAGCATGTGCATGATGAAGATGAAGGGAATGCTGGAGAAGGAAATGTGTGAAATCTGTAAAATATAAAAAAAATATATATTGGTAGCATCTACTTGAGTGGCAAATGAGATGAACAAGTTTTGAAGATAATGCTCAATGAATTAGGCAATATGCAAAGGACAGATCAGCATATGGTGCCCCTGAGCTATGGCAGGATATAGCTAGTCACTGTGTCTCTGCTTGAATTAGCTGAACAATACACTGTCTGTGTGAGGGTGAATATGTGATAATGGCTCAGACACTGCATATCTAGAAAAGAATGCCAAGCCATACGAGCACAGATGAAGACTACAGTCCTCCTTCTGACTGTACAGCAGGAAACTGGGCACAAACATCATACGAATAATGTCAAAATGCCTTAACAGGCAATGGTCTGTAATAACTCTCTTATAGATTCACCTGGAACAACTAATGTTCTGAATGCATATGTCTTAATGACCTGGAAACTCTTAATTCATGCACAGGAATCAACTATCTTGCCTTTTTTCCCCTATTTCCTAATATGGAAAAACAATTCTAATTGGGAAATGCCTATGTGGCTGTTCAAAACTTCTTGAACAGATTTGAGGAGAACATGCATTTGGTCACCTTCTTGTATTTCCAAAGGAATGCCATCTGGAAATTTTGGCAGAAATCCAAAAAGATTTGTCTCAAGACTTACACCAGTGGCTGCGTATTTGTATAAGTAAGCTCATTATTAATGTGATTTTGATTATGGAATGCTGTGTATTCAGTTCACAGAATCAGAATTACTGTCTTGATGTCTGTAGCAAAGCAACATTTTAAAGCATGGGTATATCTTACAATAAGAGTACAGCCTCCACACGGGTCAGGAAACGATTATTTTGCTAGTTGCACCAATTCATCAAAAACAAACACTCTTAAAATAAAGAAGGGTTCTTTAGTAAAAGGAACGGTTCTATTTAGATGATTCTATTCTATATAGAACCATTTGCATGAATAGATTGTTCTTTGTATTGTGAAATAGTTCTTCAGGTTAAAGATTAATCAGAATGTGTTGTATATGGTTCTATAAAGAACTTTTTTGAAAATGGTTCTATATAGCACCAAAAACCTTGTCAAGCCTGTACAAAAGAACACCAAGTTTTGGCAATATATAGACGCGCATATCACATATTCCCCATTCCTGATTCTAATAATACCACTTTAGACCTCAGGATGTGATAGTGAGTCACTGTAGCACTGAGTCACATCAGTTCAGCATGTGCTGATAAAGAAGTAGCACTGCACTGACAGAGTTGTAACCTATTGTTGATCATGTTGAAGGCCCCTGCCCCTGCTTAGAACATTTAATGACAGGTAGCCAATAAACAAAGTTTATTGAGTAAACACAGTGATGGCAGAAGCTCTTGGCAAGTGACCATTACAATGACCAATGTCTGATTTCGGCAAGAGTCCTCGTCGAGCAGCAAACACAAAGAGTGACATAAATGAACCACAACAAAGGATGAAGATGCTAGTGTGCTTTCAGGTGATATGTTGTTCCCTATTGTTTGGAGTAGGAATGTGACAGATTGCGTCATCTTACACATTGCTACTTCAGAAATGATGGTGCTACATTTGCTACAGCTTCTTAGCTTGAAGGAAAACAGAATTAGTGAACCTTAGTGAATGAATTGATGTGGCAGCGATTTACCAGAGTTTTTAGAGACTGACCCCCAGTCTGTTACAGTTGCCCCACCTATGGGGTGAGTTGCAACACTTAAACTGCTTTTGGCTTGGTTGCTCATAAACAGAGGGTGTAGAAGTTTTGGTTTCCATTTGAAGTAAACATGAGGGGGTAGCTTGTATAAGGAAGACAAATGATTATTTTTAAACATCGGAGCGAACCAACTGTTAGGTTGTGCCCTGCACATCATTTGAGGTGTTTTCTGAAAGCACTGAGCGTTACACTGAGCAGGAAAAGTCTTATGTTTCAACTAATTCCAGAAGGAACTTTTGAGTGTAAGTTTAAACCCATGACTATGACAGTATAAACATAGTGTTAGTGTGAATCAGAGAACAGCAGTTTTGACCCAAGTCTCAGAGGCCTTCTCCGGTTCTAATCCTGGTGTGGTTTAGCAAAATATCACACACATAAATATTTGACTTTGCCATTTTGGAAGGAGCTGGGAGAATTCACACAGAGCCAAGAACTTCAAATGGATATGGACCTTAAAAGGACATTCCGAAGAGGGGAATTCTTAAATGATCTCAGAACTCCCTAGAGGTCAACTATATGGGTTACAAGGAGTACTGAAATAGCCCCCCACCCCCATCCCACCCTTTTTGGCTGTTATTACTAGAGAGAATGTCATTCACATTACCATGTGCAGCACATCAGCTTTAAATGTGCTGGCATGTCAAACATCAGTTTAACGTTACTTAGCACCAAACCTGAAATCAGAGAGCCAGTGATAAACCTGGAATAACCCTTGTTTGTTCCCTGTTGCTCGGCTCTGTGTAAACGGTCGTTAATGTATACCGAGGTAAACATCCGTTAGATGAGACTGTCAATTAAATGAACCCAACATCTTAAACACACAGTGACATTTGTTCTCTCTGAGGTCACACTGAAAAACGCTGCTGAATGAGCTCCATGGTGGCTGATTTCTGGTAACTAGTCTCCACATGCCTGTAAGTTAAGGAGCCCTGTTGCTATGTTGCTTTGTTGTTGTATCCAAGAACGAGATGGGCCCAAGTTTCAGCCAATGAATCAGGGGTCTGCTCTTCCTCAGGCTGCTAACCTTTGCCCATTCCCCAGTCAGATAACGCTGCGCTCAGATCAGGTTCTTCCCATGTAATCGGGACAACAGCTGCAACCCAGAGCAACAGAAATCTGGATCAGACCCAAAAGAGATTCACAGAAGGAGAGAAATTCAGGGGGCCGAGGAAGTTTAAGTATGAAGCTGTAGTGGAGCTCAAGTAAGGTAAAACATCAGGCCCGTTTGCAAAGGCCATCACCATCACAAACAAGTTAGTGGAAATATAGGCGCAGTGCACTAGAGCTCCTCTCCTGATGAAAAAGTGCCTCCATTACATCATCCTTGGCTTCGGAAAGAAGCGATGAAAACATTTAGCTCTACTTTGTTCTAACTTTCCAAGGTTTTCTTCCTCTCTGGTCCGTCAAGGAAACACTGAACAGTCACCTTCCTTTGTGTTTAGAACTTCAGCCAGGCTCTCTTTTAGATTGTTGCTGGACATGTTTAGTAATTCCCCTTACATAACAGCTGTGTGAGTGATGTGTGTGTGAGTGTGTGTGGGCGTGCGTTCATGTGAGTGCTTTAATGTTGAAAGCAGACACTCAGATTGATCCACCAGTAGTCAAGGTATGCATTAAGATAGTGCCAAACGTATCTCAAGTCAGCTGGCATTATCACAGCCAGATAAAGCCCTCGTTCTTTAGCAGAAAATGACATGAACTGAGCAGTGAGCTGGCCAGTGTGCGGTGTGTGAAGTGGTGAGGCGTGTTTGGGGAGGCGATTGCGGGAAAGTTTATTTGTGGAAACTGAGTGCTCTGGGTCTGTTGTGATATCTCCGTGCCAAATTCACTACACTCCAGCCAAGCAGGCAGCCTTCCCAAGCAACTCACCCAGCAGGGCACGTATATCCATTAATGATATGAAGCGTAGTATGCATCGTGATTGTGTTGACACGTTGACGCTATGCACTAGTAACACCACTTTTAAAAGTGATTTTTCAGTTTACATACTGTGCTACACTAAAGCCAGTTAAACACACCTACATTAGACCTTTTTGTCAAACAGTTTTCGCCATAAATTTGAAAGTATCTGTTATATTTGGTCTAGTTTTCATAACTCATCATAAAAGGCCCAGTATTACCTGGAATAATGTCTGGTTCCACTAAGTTGCAAAAGTATGCCTTTCCTGTCTCCTGGAAAGTTTTTGTTTTGGAGCTCTTGTTCCAAGTGTAGGAGTATGCTCTACTTCTAATGGGGACCTATTAGGCTTTTCCTTTTTTCTTTTTCTGTTAAGGTTTTTGTGCATGTAACCAGTCTACAAAGTTATAAAGCTCTATGTACAAGCAGGAGTGAGTTATTCCTGCTCTTTCCATGAGCAAGGTGACATCATCTCATAACATAATCCTTATTCCCCGCCTACTGGTAAGCTTGGCATAGTGGACAAGCTGACTCATCAGGTGCACACTGGCCTCATCAGGAGGCGGGGCTTAAGGACACAGAAAGGTTTCATTCACAGGTTGACTAGAGATGTACACTAAAAACCTGTGAAAACCTGAGCATCTAAATCTTTTCCAGTAACTCTCTAAAAAGAAACTGAGCAATCTAGAAAATGAGCATAATAGGTCCCACTTAATAAGCAGTTACTCTGGGGGTCTATAGCCACTGGTGATAGCCATGATGTGCTCAAAGAAGCATATTATCACGATAACAAGTTATAAGTTATTACAGTAACCATAAATATTGTCATACTGCCCATCTCTATGGCTGCCACTTGTCATTATATAAAATGAATTTGCAATGGATCAAGGCTGTTTTGCTTTCAAGGCAGACGAGATCCAAAGTGTCTTTGACCATTTCTAAGAGACTGTGGACAAGCTGGCATAGCTACTGTGTCAATCTCTCCCCCCAAAATGACATCTGTTATTAAAGACCCTCTATCATGCAATCAGCTGCCACATGCGGAATCACTGCTGTATCTTCAAATTCTATGTAAATACAATCAAGACTTAGGACACTGACTCCGAAGCACACAAGCGTTGCTTTTATTGTTTTAAGGTGTGAACCAATGCCCAGGCTACATGTGGACACAGAAGCTGCCAAACTTCAGTATTCTAGAAGTACACTCTTTCAGCTGTCAAATTTCATAAACATCAAACTGCATTCTTGCCCTCTTCTCACGCATTTAAGATGTGGCTGTAAAAGCTTGGCTGCAAAGAGGTGGAGAAGCTGAGCTAACACCATCCAAAGATTTCAGTGTAAAAGTAACATTATTAATGTATTTGTTAGCAAGAAGTTCATTAGAATTTACTGTAATATCTAGTGACACACTGGGTGCTAAACAAAGCTTTATTTTCCAGCCAATCTGAATTTCCAAAATGTATTAATTATGTGCCTATTTAAAATGTTGAGATGTAAACAAAGCCATTCAGAGTGGTACAAAATGATGAACATCATTCTAACAATATCCATTAATCATGGATATCATCCATTAATCCATTCATAGCAGACAGGGTGTTGTAAGGCAAAACTCACGGTCACTATTTTACTATTATCAACATTACCTCAACATTACCTCAACATTACCTCAACATTACATCAAAAGACACATGCAAGTTTACTTTTCATTTTGAATCAAAAATTAAATAACTACATTTGTCTTCTAGACATCGCAACTCCTGGTCAGTATCACCACCACTGATTCTGCGAGTTTCTCTACAGTGAACCACATCACATACAACCACTCTGACTTTGTTTGCATCTCAGCTGAAATTTTGAAAAATCAGTGAAGTTCTTCTAAAGGGGTAAAATGTTCAGAACCTCACCATTGGGAGGAGGCACAAAACTGTCCCTCGTGCCACACCAGGTGAACTAAACCATGGATAAGACACTGCAGCAGAGCTAAATGAAATGAGAGAACTGCTATATTTGCACCAAACCAAATGCAAGTTATCAGGAGCGTACTAGTGCATTACAGATAACAGTGTTGCCTTGCAGCATCAAAGTCTTACGTGACAAGATAAAGAAAAACATTACTTGCAAAAGTGTAAAACAGAAGATGCACATGCTTGTGTAAAGTGACTGCTCCAGACCAGAACATGAGAAAATATCTGACTGTTTAACATTGTGTTGGAAACATCTAATCCCTTCTCAGGAATCATATGCTACTAGAACACTCCAAATAGGCTTACTGTACGTACTCTCTTCTCTCCTTCTCACTCCCTCCACTACCAACATGTAAAGCATGAGCAATGGTCTTAAAATAACCACTCGTTATGCAAACTTGCTACAGCAAATCCTGGTTCTGAGTTCCAGACCTTGACAGACTTAATAGCACCAAACTAGTACACTTAGACACTACTAGAGTGAACACTTGCCCTACTTTCCTCTTATAAGAAAACTGTCTCTCTCTCTCTTTCTCTTTCTCTCCCAAACACATACAGGTTGTGGAGAGCAATGTAAAAAGCCCTCATCTTGGAAGCTTGGGATAGCTGGATTAGTGGATGCTGCTCTAATGGTATTTAAGGATTAAAGGATCTAAGAAAGACAGGAAGGACAGTCTGAAATTCCCTGTTAATCACAGAGCCAGACACTGACAGCAGTCAAATGTAGGTTATACTGTAAAAGTCTTCTTTGTCAGTGATTAAGATCAAATATTAGTACTCCAGGAAATATCCAGCAATGTTTTACTCCTTATATAGGCTGAATGGAGCCTCTCACAACTGTAGTACTAACATTCATCTCTACTTCAGCATCTACTGTTCATTTTCAGCTAGGCCTAATTTTCAGTGTATATATTTGAAATATTTTCTTAATGTTCTGGCCGAAGTCAGGAACACAGAAACTGCTTGTAAATAGACTAGGTTACACTGTTAGACCTAAGTAATGAGAAAGTAGAAACTTCAGCTAAAGATTGAATCTGAAAATAAAAATACTGTATATGGATCAAGCAGCTAGTAGAAAAATATAGATCAAGACAATATTTTCAAGAAATAAAGATATAAGAGAGTGAATAAAGTAAAAGCTGAGGATCACTAACAGAAAGCAGTGATTTAAACACAGATGCTGCTATTTGTTTGGAATTATAAAAGAAAACTAATTTCTGTGTTTGTTCAGGGTACAGTGTCGTCACTGATCTTTTATTATTTTATGATGTAGAAATTTCATATGAGTTCTGTTAGCCATAACTTGCAGAAATTATAGTGAAATCATAAATCTAGTCAATATATTTATTATTGATCACAAATAATTTCTTGATGTTTCCCCTCATTTAGGTAATTTTATTCCATTGTCAGATTCAATTATTGTATTGTTTTATTCTACTGCCAGATGATTTAGTTTAAAGAAATAATGCTTGGATAGAATAGTTAGAATAAAACAGTTTCACTAGATTTCAACTTTTAGACAAACCCTGAATGGTCCTCATCCAAGTGTATATAATGTAAAGCTGTGGTACATAAACACTGCTAAAATGTCATCCATGTCCCAGCTTAATAAAGTCCATATACAAATACTAAATTGCTGTTGAAGCTGTAATTGAGGTTGAAGCATGTAAAAATTAATTCAACTATTTTTGGTTCTTAAAACTACTTAAAACAAATATCATAAGTGGATTCGGGATAAGGGTTCGTTAAGTAGCCTTTACAATATATTTCTAATAATCTCAAATTTTAAAATATTAGATATGTTGACTACATCAGGATTTCACTGCTGAGATATGTGATGGGCAAATTTCCTTACAGGGTAAACTGCTAAAATTAGCCAGTAAAGTGTCAAAACACAATCAGGGTAAATAACCAACTATGATTTGAGTAAATCACCCTGCTCTCTGTAAGCATCACAGAAAATAATGCACAATTCTCCATAATTCAGATGGTTGGATTTCAGTTAGTCCTCCTTGGGGCTTTCGAGGTAAACAGTGGCGATTCTCTTCTCATGTCGGACCTTTAAAGAAGGATCGATCGTCTGGGTCTGCAGGAACTCTTCAACACTGGCTCCATCGCCTCTCTGTCCTTGGGAATCCACCACTTCAGTGCTTTGTGACCCAGACGAGCTGTTGTTGAGATCCATTTGAAATGTGAAGGATGTCTCATTAGGCCCTAGCTTGATGGCTTTTTCTGTTTTGCCACCTTCACTAGCTGAGCTCCAGGCTTCGGTTTCTTCTAGGCTTCCCCTCCATGGCATTCCCTCTGATTGGATCTCCTCTGTGGTGACTCTCATGGTATAGCCTCCACCAGCTCCAGCACTGAGGGCCTGGTGAAGTTCAGGGTTCATGGAACGCAATGCTTCCAACACTCGTTCCTGGGACAGGTCGTCTGCCTGATCATCTAGCAGCCCAGACTCCTCCAGAGTCTGAGAGACATTAAGCTCTGCCACAAAGGTCATCGTTCCATCGTCTGCAGCCTGTTCTACCTTCTTAATATCGACAGAGACACCATCGGAAACCTCACCAGCTTTTGTGAGGAGAGCCAGTTCTTCTTTCAGTGACCCTGACACTGTGCTCTCCAGCTGCTCCAGTGCTCCCCTCAGCTGCTCTCTTGGGTCCAGTGACTCTTCTTTCAGGATCTCTAGCATAGACTCCTGCACTATGGGAGAAACACGTACCTCCTCTTCAATGATACATTGTGGAAAAGGGTCCCTTTTGACGTATTCAGGTGACTCTCTATTACTGTCACCTTCATCTGAGTATCTTCTGTGTGTAGGAGGACCTTCTTCCTGGTAGTACCTCTCATCTGAGAGGTCGTCTACCACCCCGTAGTGTCCATAAGACATAAATCCACCACCTTCCTCTGATTCAGACATGTTGTCTTCAGGGGTGGAAACAAAGTACTCTTGAGTCTCCTGCCCTTGTGAAAAGTAAGGGAGATTCTCCTCTCTGGACACCTCCTGGACCTGCACAGATCCACTCCTGCCATACCCCGAAGTTGTCACTGTCTCAGTGGTACTCTCATATTGTTCAGTTGGCAGAGGTTCATTCTCTGGCTCTTCAATCTCAAAGAACATTGTTGAAGGTTTGAAGTAAGGTTTGGCCTTCACCTCCACTGTCTCCTCAATTTCAACCTCCCCCTCCTCATCAGTGTGAGATTCCACGGGTTCCTCTATTATCTCCACATTCACGGACTTGTTTTCTAGACTTTCGCCTTTTAGACTTAGACTTATCAGGTTCTGAATCATGCTCCCTGCTGGGGTTCCCTCAATATCCTCCAAGGACACTTTTTTTACTCCTTTACCAAGGAGTTCCTCGAATGCAGAGTCATCTGACAAATCCAGATTCTCTTCCACTTTTGACTGCAGGACTATCTGAGTCTTGGTGCTCCCATCCTCTTGCTGTGTTTTCTCCACATGATATGTGATCTTTGAATCAGGGGATGGACTAAGATTTGTATCCAAGCCAGCGGGCTTCATGACCTTCTCAATAATTTCTTCCATTGACACAGAGTCCAATACTTCTTCCTCTCCTGCAAACTCCTTTGGTCTCACATTCACAGGCTCCTGCGAATCCTTCTGATCATGCTTGGACTCATCTTCTTGAACAAACTGTCCTTCTGATTGCACTGTTACCTTGGTATGGTCTGCATCTATTCTCTCATGCTTTTTCTCTTTCTGCTTCTCAACAACTTTCTGAGCATGATGTTCAGGCTCATCAGTGGAGGTGACGTTCAGGCTCATCATAGGAGGTGACACAACTCTCACTGATTTCAGGTCTGGTGTCAGTGAGGCACTGGAAACGGATATATTTTCCGTTGCTGTCTGAGGACGATCTTGTGAACTCCTAGGTTGGTCTTGTGACAGCCCTTTGATTTTCACACTCTTCTCCTCCACCACTTTGGTTTCCTTGGTTCTCTCACTAGCTGAGGCCCCAGCTTTGGCTGCACTTGTTGCAGCTGCTGCTTGACTTGCTTTGGTGAAAGAGATCATATCTCTCCTTGCAGCAGGGCTCTGTTTGCCATGTTTTGACATGGTGATGGGCACAACCCTGGAGGCTCTTTGGGAGTCAAACTGACTGGATACAGTGGAGGTTCTAATGCTGGAAATAGGCTCCATATACCTCAAATCATATCCTGTGAAATGTCTTCTCACTTCTGGCTGACTGATGGAGATCCTTGGAGTGTACTGAGTTGGTACTTTGATATCTAAGTAAGAATAGGTCAAACGTTACAATTCAGTGGTTTTGTGTTATTGTTGTATTAAATGAAGCAGATTAATAAATCTTTTCAAAGAAGAAAAAAAAAAAAGGAGAAGAAAAATCATAGAAAAAAAACAGGGAGGCCGTACCTATTATTCTCTCTCTTGAATGCAGATCAGACCTCATCTGAGCGTGTTTTCCTTCCCCTTCCAGCAGTGCCCTGAGAAGCAAACAGAATCAATAGTTAAAACCTAAATAGTAAAACTAAATTGTTTGGTTTATCTGCGCTGCTTCTTTCACCTGTCTGGAGGGTGATGAGCACCTTGCTCTGCCATCACAAAGCAAAACCTTGAACCAAAAGGAAGACAACATAACCAAGTATCAAACCTTTTTGCACAAAGTGGACATGACAAATAACAGACCACACTCTTCGCTATGTCCTCGCTCAGTCCTTCCTGTGAAACCTACCTTAATGGTGATAGTTTACAGCTTCACAGCGCATGCGGTAGATGGAAAAAAAAACAAAGAAAAATTCGGCAGAGGAAGAGTTCAGTATATCCCTTGTGGATGTCCCCTCTGTGTCTGCTGAAAGACCAAACTAAAAATAACAACCACAATGCACTCTGACTGCTTCCTTTATGGCTTAGAATGTAGAGCTGTGACACAGACACACGGAAAGACTTGCTTGTGCGCCCTCTACGTCACCAACGACGCATTCTAAATATTCCCAACAATGTGCAGCACAGAGCGACCATGAGAGTGGGATCTGACAAAAAGACAGAGGAGGCTTCAAATAGAAGGGGCAAAAGACAATCATGTGCAACAGCAAAGACGTTCTGTAGCGCTAAGAGGAAGGACTGTAGTGGTTGTGTCTATAAAAGGTCTGGCAGACTCTTTGTGTACATACTGGAAGGTGAGTAGATGTGCTCGCCTGCCATCTTCTGAGTCATTTTACTTAACATGGATACAAAGTCAAAATACAGTATATCTTTTAATGGATATATTGGCAGATGCACTTTAATAAATACCACAGAAACGCTGTCTGATAGAAAACAGTTGCTTTCATCTGAATTACCTCCCTGCTTAAGTTGCCCTCATACAAAAGTATATTTGCTGTCATTACATCTAAGGAACATTCAGTCCACTTCTTTGCAGTTACCATGTAACATGCAAACATGATCATTTGCAAGACTGAACTTACACTGTTTGAATTAACACAGTTTTGATCCAAACCCTGCCACAGACAACCACAACATGTTCAAGTTTGTGACCAGAGAGTGGAAGGACTCTTCCTATCTTCAGTTCTGCATGTAATAATTAAAAACACACTCCAAAATCAAATTCTGGCCACAGCGGCCTCTGTCTAAAACTCATACAGATCACAAAATAGCCTGACAGAACTGACTGACCAGCTTGAGTATGCACCTTTTTTCCTTTAAGGAAGTAACACAACTAATAGAACAATATTTCCCTCAACCTAATAAAGCACTGCAGAGTCTGTTTACTTTCACTGTACTGTATGTAAGTGCTGTGAGCACTAACACATCAAACAGCATTAATTCTGATACGAGAAGTTAATGCAGGAGAAAGTTTCTTCAGAAGGCCTGGCTTCATTCCCTTCTTTTGCTCCCCTTGGCAGGAGACCATGGAAGAAAATGTTCCGCCGCAAGTACTTACAGAAAAGGTCACAATCACAGAACAGGAGAACTTTAAAATGGATATATAATAGAGAATAATTTACACATATTTAAACTGAAACTGTATTTTGGCTCTCTGCTAGGGCTGCACGACAATGGAGAAACGTCACAGCAAACTTGACTTGACTGAAATAGCTGAAAGATGACTTTTTAGCGTGCCCCTCTTCAATGCTATACATTTGGTGTTAATGCACCAAACACAGGTGAGTGCTGTGATGACTCCTCTCCGCGTATTAAAGAAACCATTACAACAGAGTAAATTATGTTATATCAGAAAATAGCATGGCACGGTTTATTTAATTTGCCTTACTTCGCATTGCACATTAGCACACTGCGATGGCAATGCTGGAACAATATATACTCTCTGCTACTCTCATTACTCTCAGAGCTTTACGCTTGCTGAGTAAGGAAGAAACAATAGCTCAGTCAAAATAAACGATTCTTATGATTAATGATTATTAACAAAAAGTTTGAGTAGAAGGGAACAAGTGTTTTTAAATGCAAGGCAAAAAGAAGTGATATTTAAATATATATAAGTAAAAAGTAAAAGGTTTAAACGAGTTATATGTTTTATTTGTAAAGCAAAACTCTGGGCAGCTTTATTTTACAAAAAAAAACTGGTTAGTTTTATGTAAAACATATACATATGGATTAACATTTGTCATCTATTAAATAATGAAATCTCATGACTTTGTTCAGATTTAATAGTCTGATCGCCTAAAGAGAATTATAAGAAGCAGAATGTATGTTAATATGTTCATTTTTATTTTTAGAATTGCAAGTGAATTAAATTACAATCACCAAAAAGTATGAGCCTACAGCTTCTTTTTATGCTCCTCGGTCCTGGTCTCTAAACAGTCCAGACAAACAGAATCTTTTTGAATGATCTTTCCCTGTAAAGGGTTACATTTGTTGCATGAATCAGAATATTCAGAGACACTGTACTTCAATAATTAGTGACTCATGCTTTTTTCATGTTTAAGCTGCACGATTTAAGTTTTGGGGATCTGAAGACAGATCAGTTGTGCTTTACCCCCTTCCCTGAGCAGATGAATCTGATGATTCAAAGAGAACTCAGTCAAAACTTGGTTGAGGATGTAAGCCTCCTGACACCCCAGACTTTTAAATGATTGTATCAGGCCTTACAGGATGACTCATGGACAGCAGGGCATGGACACCATGTTGTTCTCCCTGACTTAGTATCGCTTATTCTTTCTATTTTATTTTATTAACAAAAAAACATACATATTGCAACTTCAGTATGCAGCTGGGCAGTCTTAACTCTGAATGGATTACCTGTATGCTGCCACTTCCAGGCCGAGGTCCATCTTGACCTGCAGGAGGTCCTGAAGGTCCTTTAGCTTTTCTGAAATGGTGTTGGCCAAAAGCTGGCGCTCATTTTCCAGCTCTTCAATGATCATCTACAAGAGAGGAGGAGACTTAGCCTACTGTTTTCACTCCTACTGTTCATCCAACTAATTAACATCATCAAGCTCACTTAAATATCAAACTCAGAATTCATCCAAAAGAGTGCACTGGAAAAGACTTGGCAGCTTCGGTCCTATAGTCTGAGCCTGGACAGAAACTATATACGTCACTGAGGAATAGACAGAAAGTGATCAGTGATTTTCCATTATATATATGTTAAATGATTGTAAAGACCTATTAATACCAGTCTAATGCAACATCACTAACAATTCATCTCATTTCAGCTCTTTAAATTAGAAAAACAGTTCATTGAGAGATTTGGCCCAGCAATCAAAATGTATTTTGGGCACAACTGTTTCTGTATTGCACCTGTTGAGGATCTTTTGCAACACCTTCCCCCACTACACTGTCACTGAGCATTTTAAAGGGACATGCTTGGTAACTGGCTTATAGCCAAAAGCCTGAATTAGGCCATTAGGCATTTTGTCAAGCAGATCAGACCCACAAGATGCTGTAATATCCGGGGCAGGAAAACGTGCATCCTCTAGTCTAGTCTTTAAATCCCCGCTTGCTCTGCTAGTGGTCAAAGCAGTCTGGATCAATGCTGATGTGCCTTAGAGTGACATGGCATGTAATGTCTTGGTTTGGGCATTAACTTTACATCTCTGACTTTAATAAGCCCACGATCAAACGCTCATTAAGCTAAGACATCAAGGCTGTTTGGTGAATGTCCACCTATTAGAGAGGTGATCCTGAAGCCGGTTAGGTAAATTAGGAAGTTCAAAGGCATCTACTTTGCTGTAGTAACATGTTAAAGGTTAAATATATGAATTTTCCTTATGTTTTATAATAAATATTTTGCTGTCATTTGTGAGCGCTATAAACACTTTAAAATGTACCATGCATTTCCCAGTCCATATAAGGCAATTAAGATGCAAAGCAGCCAATTTTGAATTGATTGTGTGAAGCCACAAAAATCTGTGCCTTTACATATAGCTGCGTGTTTTGCATACATTCGTTCAGCAGCAGTTTAAGGAATGTTTAAATCCAGACTACTTGTTTAAAGGAACAATATGTAAGATCATGCAATCTGCAGAATTCATAGTCCACATAGTCCCTCCCCCCTCTCTCCTAACTCCTTTCCATGTACTTAGGCTTACTGATTGTTGCTTTAAACTTTATCCCTCTACTGAGAGAGAGCTTCTCCTCAGTGATAGAAAGCAGCGCCAATGCTAACTCTTGTTCTGCTGCTATTTTGGTCACTTCTTTTGTTTTAACATATCCTCTTATGTGTCAGACTCGATCCTACAGCAACTTACCATTGCCTTTTCAGGTACAAAGTGGTATTACAAGACAAGGCTAGCTGATCAGCATGCTAACTTCAGCAGATATCTCTGCAACATGAGAATCAAAATGGTTGTTTCTTCACTTTCTGATAATAATTTTAGTCACTCTGGAGTAATTCTAATCAAGCAATATTATATAGTGATTACATCATCTTACATACTGTACCTTTAAAATAGATACAACACAGGGCATACAATCAGAACAGAGATATTCCACAAATATTAGCTTTGAATGTATGGCAACAAAAACAAGGAAAAAGAGATCCCACAAACTAAATTATGGTTAATAAAATGCAACAAAAAAATCAGGGATGTGGGCCCTTTAAAGGAGCCAAGACGCATTGTTGTTCAGTACATGCTATGATGTCCTAAGTGGTAAAATATTGAATAATAAATGACCTGTCACAGTCTTTCCAGAGCAGTGATGATACAAAACATTAGTGTCTGATCCTGCAGACGATGCACACTGAGATTTAAATGGTGTGACTCTTCGCCCAGACCTCCCATGTGGCCTTGTTAGTGAAAGATGGGGCTCGTTACTTTATCTCCTGTTGTCTCCAAGCACTTAGGCATGAATGCTGCCAGCTAAATTTAGGATTAGAGCATCAGGACTTAACACAAACACACAGGGCTCCTGAAATGACGGCAGACTGGTCTAATACTATAATATGATTCACTGTGTGAAGCACTGGTTTGCCAGTTTGCATGACTGCTGCCTCCAGAGCTGTTAAGGGTGGGTGTGGCCCCCTCTGGGACACACAGAGAGAGAGTTGTGGATTCATGTCTTGCAGCACAAAGTAACTAACAGGGCCTTATGCTTTCAGCGCACTTCCTTTCTTACCTGATACTGACTGACGTCTCCCTTAAAGTTCTCGTGCATGTTCATGAGCTGTTCCTCCAGTTGCAGCTGCAGCTGGGCGTGTTTCTCCAGCTCTGCCCGCAGCCTGTCCAGCTCCGTGGCGTACTGCATCCTTTCTCTCGTGAAGTCTTCCAGCTTCGCCTGGTCCTCTTTCACAGCCTCCTCCATTTCCTCCACCCTCTGGCGGTACATCTCGAGCGTTTCCATCCAGCTCTCAGACAACTGATGGGCGTACTCCTCCACCTCCTCCATGCTGACCGCCTGTGGGCCGCGGTGGACTTCGGTCACCACAGGTATGACTCGCGAACGCACCTGGCTCCTGAGTTGGGCCACATCTGTTCTGTGGGCGTCCTCCAGAAACGCGTACTCGTTCTGCAGCTCGATGAGACGCTGCTCCAGGGCGCCATTGGTGTGCTGAGCGTGGAGGAGCTGCTGCTCGCAGTCCTTCAGCTCTCCGCCCAGACCTCTGCTGATGGCGCACTCGTCCGCGCGCAGCGCCTGGAGGCTCTGAAACTCCCGGCGGAGTTGCTCTCTCTCCACCTCCGCCTTACTCTTCTCGAAGGACAGGCGCTCCACCAGCCTCCTCATCTCCCTCAGCTCGACCATGTGCTGGCTATCCCGCTCTCCGCCGCTGCTCTGTCTTATTGTGTTGATTTCTGCAACCAGGCAGGCGTTTTCATTCTCCAGCAGCTTCGCCCGCGACAGGTACTGGCCGAGCCGATGGTTGAGCTCCTGAAGTTGGAGCTTTTCGCTCTCAAACGGTCTCCGCGGGTGAAACATCTTCTCGCTTGTTCGTGGAGTCGGTTTTAGACAGAGTTGCGTTCAAACTGGAGATGAGCTCTCCGTCGTGGTCATGAGTGCGTGTGGAGAAAGAGGCTGTTCGCTGCTCAGCCTGAGGCGGGCTGGAAGTACAGAAATGGGAGGCGCCCTCATCATCTACCTTCGGGGGCAGATGTGCAAGGAGCGCCGTTTTTTCCCCACCTGTTTTCAGACAAACCCCGCCCACACTGGCTACGAATGGCTAAAAGAAGCAATATGTAAGATGATGTAATCAGTATTTGATTGAAAACATTCCAGAATGAACTAACATTATTAACAGGAGGTGAAAAAACAAATAACAGTATATCAAAGACATTCGTGTATAGTTATGTTTCTTATATTCTTTATTTTCTTCCTCTTCTTTTTCATGATAATTTGTATCCGCTAACTAGTCCTGTAGTTTTTGGACACTGACACCACTCCAACTTTGAAATGTCCTGTCTGGTCGGGAATGGTGTGCTTGTATACAGTGTTTTGATCCATATTTTCAGAAAACAATCCGATTTTTTCCCCATTAAGGATGAATGGGATGCATACTACACCCCCTACTGTACTTATGCACGACTTACAGACAACGTTTCACATACACTGTTTAAGGGCAGACCCCCAAGCACAAATTCAATATTGGTCTGACCCACACTTTTATATTCCAGCCCTCGTCTTTCCCTCAGAGTACCATTCATATTCACCCACAATTAAACTCCACAAAACACAAAACAAAACTGCATGTACTTACTCAGGGCAGATGCTCAAGCTCTAATCCACAGTCATACTGACCTACAGTCCTCTATGTGTTTTTTATTCATTTGTTAAATACCACAAACTAAAGAACACAAAAGACTGGAAGTCTGAAATGGGCTTTACCAGTCCACCAGTGGATCATGATATATTATTATATATATTATAATAACCTTCATCTTATTATATGACTTTTATATTTTAATTAATTATCAAAAGGAATGATTTTAGATTCAAAGATGAATTATAAACACTGCCCACGACATCTGCATACAAGCAGTCATAATACAATTCCTATTGACAAGACTGTTTCTAAACACAAACCACTAGCCAATGACAGCACAGATAGAGGAGGAGGGGCGGGGTTTGTTCGAATACGGGCGGGAATACAAAACTACAGTCCGAGAAGCGCGCGCGCCCAGTCCTCGTTCCAGCGCTGTGAGGGCATGGCTCTCCCAAGTGGAGGGAGATGGACAGTGCAGACTCGCTATCCTCCTCCTTCTCTTCTCCTCCTCCTGCTCTGCCCTGTTCACTCGCACCGTCCTGAAGTCAGACTCCCGCTGAAGGACCAGTTACAGCTGAAGCTGTGGCTTTAGCCGTGGATAGGTAAAGCGGCGGACTGAGACTCTCCCCCGCTTCTGTTCTGGGAGCTGGTGAAGGAATGAAGCTCTGCTTTCGGTTCTAAAATGTCTTCGAGGCCGATGGACTCTCCTCAGAAGGACCAGGTCGTGGTTACAGGTCTGTGGAAGTGAAAGGTCTGCGCACCTGTTGGAGCGCTATTCAGTTTTTGATTTACTGTGTCGGTGTTCCGTGTTTTGGCCTTAACCAACAGTGAGTATAACTGCTGTCTGTCACTCCTCGTCACTGATCTGTGCCTTAATGTGTTCGTTTGTTCAGGGTTTGGCCCATTTCGACAGTACTTGGTGAATGCAAGCTGGGAAGCAGCTGAGGTATCAGGTTCTGGAATAAAGTCTAGAAATCTGAAAAAGAAATCGGATGAAGCTTTGTAATAATCAGATTTGTCTGTACATGTCTATCCAAACTGTAAATGTACTTTGCATTTGATAAGGGCCAAATGTAGAACCGCATCCAGTCTGAATCCACACAGCAGAGCTGGTCCAATGTTTGTTCCACAACGGCCCGGATCCCGAACTGGTCTGTTTTGTGGATCTGTGCCAAAAATGATAACAACCCAGTCCGGATGATCAAAGAACAGCATTACATGCTGCCCTGAACTGGCACAAGTGTTTTCTTCATGTCATGAGTGCATGGACATGGTTTAAAAGAAGCTTTCTCTGGAATGGATTCAGCCCTGATTTGCTAAAGCTGGACCAGAGTCATAACAGAGGTAGCAGTAGCTCCATATCCCACATATTTATTCACCAAAAATGATATTTTTCCAAAAAAGCCCCCAACATACCTCTAAATACCTTTAGTGTACTGTTACTCAGACTGCCTTTAGATTTCATGTTCTCTGTGAAAACAGATGGTGATAATAGAAATAACAAGCAGCAGCGAGATAGCAACGAAACCCTTTAGAAGCAACACTAGCAAATACAAACTTGACTTAAATATGGATTTAAATACTCTTTATTTTCTACACGATGCATGTTCATATTTTATTATACAGTTAATCTTTAACAGAGCTTTAACTGCACAGTTCAGTTCTAGGTTAGGTTTTCAACATGCCTTGTTCTGTGAGCTTACTGCTTGGTTGCAAAGTAAAAATCTGATTACTGCCTGGCACATGTAGACCTGGAGTTTTCCCATTGTCTGATTACTCACATGCATGTAAACACAGTGAACAGATTACTGACAAAATCTGATTTCCTGCACTAAAGGATTATTAAGTGCATGAAAACACACTCAGTGTGACGAGTTAGTTATTGATCTCAGTTTTATCATACTCTTTTAGGGGATGATAGAACTGAAAAGTCTCCTCGGTAGTTGGTTTCTTCATTAGTGATAAGCTTATTTGGCTTGTGCTGGACACCTTAGTATTTTGTGGCCAGTTACCGCATTAACTGAAAATCCCAGCTAACCATTCTGCGGTCCAGATTCTTTTATTGGTGAATTGATTAATTTGTTGAGCCAATGCTGGAAACGTTGTAACCTCAGTTAAATAAGTAATTTTTTTATGTAACCTATTGACAGACATTAGGAAAACTGCAAACCGGCAGTTTTTCTCCATCCACTTAATCAATATATGTTCTATAATGTATTGTGAATACATTACTGATGATTGAATACATTATTTATGCATTCATTAACACTTTTAGAGAAGTAATTTTGAAACGTACATCCCTTGTAAAAAATAATTCAGTAAGCTATAGACCGTACATTCAGGAGAAAGGCTCAACATTATCTCCTGTGTAATGGTCATTTCAAGACTTTGCTGCAAGGAAAATTAAACAGGCATGTCCAGATGAAGTCACAGTGAAATGTGCTGAAATCTCTACATATCAGATTTCGTGTCTGATCAAGACTGAGTATTCTCTTTGATGTATTTCTTACAGGGTTTAAAGAGGGCAGGACTTGGAGAAGGGATAGAGATCTGCATTGCAGAAATTCCTGTGAGTTACTCAAAAGCTCAGCAAGCCATTGCTGAAATATGGCAGAATACGAAACCAAAGGCAAGTAAAAAAGTAAGATCATCTTGGTACACTAGACAGAAGTCCTGAGCCAAACCTCTCTTACATTTCTCTTTTCCCCAGACATGTTTTTTTGCCCATTGGGTCCATTTTGGCAACTGTCTTGCATCGTTTACTCTCCTGCATAAGATTACAATGGTGGTCAATGAGGCAATTTTGTATGCAATCAACCCTCCACAGTGCTGAAATATGTTCATTTTGAAGCTACAAAGCTGCAGAGATCCCTACTGAGATACTCTGAATATTAAGTAACTGATAAATGAAAGTGATTGCACACAAATAACACATTTTTGTTATTTTTATTAACTCATTTTTGCAAAACGGCTATGGAGAGGTTTGCTTTAGCCATGCTCATTGTCTGAAGGTCGAATCACTGGAGCAGCAGCTGTAAGGCTGTATCAGCTTTAAACGCACAGATTTATGTAATGCACTAATATTTGGCTTAAGAGTACCAGACTTGCCCCTACAATAGCTTATTCAGTGAATCTAGTGCTTCAATGCCACAGAGATTAGCCCTGTTGTTGGGAGTGCCAGTTTTATTTGGCCCTTTTAAAGTACCTGGGAACACAATTAGTCACACTGTTACTGGCACACACACTCGCTAACCTGTGAGCTGCCATGACCATAGACAGGACACACTACTGAAGCCAGCAGCACATACTCACTATCAGTGAACCAGCAGATTGGTTCTTTGTTTGCATCTGATTTTTCTTAATGTACTGTTTTTTTGGAAACCTTTTCTTACCTAATAGCCAATACAAAAAGACATTTTTTGGCAGTGTTTATAACAATGTTTGTCATATGATTTATGTTCATGATTTGTTTCCCTTCAGATGCATCCAAGACATGTTGGATATGAACTAAGGGTGTCACTAAACTGGCTCAAAATGCATCTGCATTTGTTTCACACAGGCATATTGATGTGCTTTAACCAATAATAGATGTTCAATGTGAATAAATTGATATTTAGACTGTTTTTTTGTTCTTTAGAGAGACGAGTCCATGTCCAGCATTAGTTAGCAACGTTAGCCTAGCATCTCCCACTGAAAATCAGTGAAGCACACGTCAGGAATCAAGCTGTGCTGCATCTGGAGGATATGCTAAATCATTTCAAGCAGTTTTGCTGAAATATACCTTAAATACTGCTTTGGCAAGCAACCAAGATAGTAGAAATTCACAGCATCCGTTTAACATTGTAATTATTGGAGACGTCTGTTATCTTGTAGGTAACATGCTGAGCTGATTGTTTAACAAGGCATATTCTCATCTACACATGCCTTATTCAGATATTTGTATGATCTCATGCTCAGAACTGGCTAAGTAGTTCTCAGTCGCAGGCTATTTTTCAGGTTGGAATGTGCTGAGCAATGAAATGTGCAAACTTTGACATATACAGAAAAATGAATTACCTGGTCTTTTGAAAATCCACAGAATGGTGCATTCATTTGGCAACCAAATCAATATGGCATCTAAGCCATTAAATGAAGCCTTCCTTCAGACTGAGTAATGCTGCTTAAGGGGACCAAAGTTTTGAAGTCATGTAACTTGTTCTCAGTTTAAAAATAATGGCAGTATCCAAGTATCCACTCCTGACCACAAATTCCATCTGATTAACAGGTTGCTATTCACCTGGGCATAGCACCAGGAGCCAAATGCATCATTCTGGAGCAGACAGCCAAGAACCATGGCTACAAAGATAGAGATGTGTGTGGCTTCTGTCCTGCCAATAACTGTTGCATTGAAGGAGGAGTGGAACGGGTGGACTCCATTATAAGTATGAGGTCCCTTGCCAAACACTTAAAAGGGCTCGGTCTGGATGTCATCTACTCCAGGGATGCCGGGAGGTTTGTACTTGCTAACAGCTCTTTTATTGTGGGCTACCAAATTTACTACTGTGCTATTTAGTATTGTGTCAAGATTTAAGCACTATTTATTAGTCCTATAAACTAACCTACAAAAAACTAGCACAGTAGCAATGGTAATGACTTAATGTACAGCATAATGACTTAAACGTACAGCAGTATTCCAAAAAAAATAAAAGCAATGCAGTGTAATATTTTAGAGTATCTATTTATGGAGGTCCAGGTATTAATACTTGATCATGTAATTGTCAATATTTTTAACATGTATTAAACACAATGTATTAATGGAACAGTTTGGTAAAAACAGATGTACATAATTCTGCGAGCACCTCAGATGTAGCCAGTCAACCAAGTCCAAATTTTGGTTCTTTAATATAGTGCTGAAGTACAAGGCTAACCTTGCTACCAGTCAAAGTCTTTCTCTCAACCCGCATCCATAATTTATGCTGCCATGCAACAAAAAAACAAATCTAAGAGTAATATTCTTAACTGATTACATTATTATGCCTCAAGACGGAAAAGAGAAATTGAGAATAAACACACTGTCACACTGGACACATTGAACCACTTCTGCAATTATAAATAGGTTATATGTTGAAGCTGATGTAATAGCCATGTTATTACAGAAAGGTATGTGCATATGCTCCATTCCAGGTACCTGTGTGATTTTGTATATTACTGCTCCCTCCAGTTCGGGCAGAGGAGGGCAGCACTCATCCACGTGCCCGCCTCAGGATGCCTGGCACAACCAGAGACGCTGGTACCACAGCTCCAGGTCATCATCCAGGCTTTAGTATGCCAGTTGGATGAACACACCATTACCAAGCAAAACCAAATAGTACCATAAGAAGAAGAGCGCACCAGAAGACGTAACACAACCGCCATTATGATGTGAGGCGGACATGTTCAAAGACAATGACGCCTACAAGGTTAAGCAGTTAAAAACATCTGAATAATACAGCTGAAAGATTCATCTTTTTTATAGCAACAGCACAGCTTAAGCGAGTGCAATTTTAAAATTGCAAGATTTTTTGTACAGTATCATAACTGATGTTTTTAAGAGGGGACATTTAACCCAATAACACAGAGCTTGTGAGCTGCCTTTAGATGAACCAGACCATTCAAAATCAACCAAACTGCCATGTGTTGTGACATCACAACCACAACTTACTGACAGACTGGAACACTATGTTTGAGCTTCAAGCAGGAGCAGATTGATTTGGCCCGAATATCTAATAACAATTTCTGATCAATACTGAGATTGTGATTTTCTGCCAATTCTCTTACGATGATTTAAACCCGCAGCCTGCTTTTGCTATGAAGCTCTGAATATTTCAGCCCTAAAAATGGATATTCTGAACTCCTTGGGGAAAAAGGCCTAAACCTGAACTTTAGAAAACAATTGCATTTTAAACTGCAGTCACATTAATACTCAGGAAAATCCCAATTAGATATTTTCCCCAAATCCCTCAGCTGTCCTAAATGTATCCACAAACACACAATAAGCAAAGCTCAACACAAGCCTTCTGTCTCATTCACTTTTTTAATTCCAAAAATTTAAGAAAAAAAAGAAAATACATGAAAATTCTTCAGATACACATTAAGCTGATGGCATGTAAAAAGTTTACCATCTCAACTAGAGGTGAGGAGAAAATAAAACGAGGAGGCCTCAGATACATAATTTACGAGAAGACAAGAGTACCAGCCAAGCCATTTTACCAAATCAGTTTCTACCAATCAATTCAATGATACAGATATAGTTCCTTGCGAAATCAAAAATGAAAAGCATTATCAATTAAAAATGTCTCAGTACAGTAGAACAAGGCCCCTTTTTCATTTTTTTCTTTCATTTTTTTTCTCGGAATGCCAAGCAAAACAACAGTGCCTGGAAAACGATGTTTATAAAACCTCAAGCTCATTATTGCAATTAGAATGCATCCATGCATCTTCTCTAAACCTGAGGTTTTGCATTCTGAAGAAATACAATAAAATTAAAAATACGATACTTGAGAAAAGAAAAATCAAACTCTTTCAGTCAATTTATCTTCAGGTTTTGCAAAGAACTGGCATTGCAACAAGCGCTATTTCTACTGTAAACGTATCTCTTTTAAAATTCTAGTCATGTTAACTCTGTCATGACTACCCGTAATCTACTGGACATTGTCGTCCTATTTGTGTCTGTATATGTACTTTGTGTTTCTGTAGTAGATCTGTAACCTACAGTTAACTAAGGAACCTTGGCAGCATTCAATGAAAACTGACATTCACTTTGCAACAGGCCAACCCTTTTGTCCATTTCATTACAGAAAAAACAAACAGAAATAAATATCACTGATCTCTATTTTTTTTCTCATTATAAAGACATCAAAAAATCTACATCACTACATCTACATGTGATACACTCCCATCCATATACATATGCAACAACACAAGCACTTTTAAAGAATGGTGATTTGGATTCTGTCTTGTGCCACGCAGAATGCGATTCTTTCTTTTTCTTTCTTTTTTTTTCCCAGCAACTTGATCTCCCAACCAGGTCTCCCTATCACTGGCCCCGTTTTCAGCCCTGGAATTCCTTTTATAGAATATTACAACAAATCGAGAGTAAAAGAACATTTCGTTAAGTGCCATGAAGCAGAACTTCCAGGGTTGGTAAGGTTGTGGGCCACAAAGTCCTTTGTGTTCTTCCAAGGCCTTCACCATATCACTGTGTATTTTAATGTTCTGACCTCTTGACCACTCAGTAGATGTTTCTGAAGAACCATTCGGCGTATCCCTAATTCCTGTCCAATGCTTTGCCAGCTGTAATGGAGAGGCCTAAAAACCTTAAAGAGTGAAGCAGCAATATTATGAGCAGCAGTAGAGAAGAGAGAGCGAGAGAGAGAGAGGAAGAGAGAGACACTAAACTACAATCCTGTCTCCTTCTCTTTCTCTCTCTCTCTCTCTCTCTCTGGAAAAGGATATAGTGTAGAGGATTATCTTAATGACATTAGGCCCTTCGTGTGGTCATCAGAAGCTTTTGGAGTGAACAGAAGAAATAAAATCAGAACAATGTTACAAGTCCAAAACAAAAAACGTTCAGGTGTTTTTAGAACGCCAAATACTAAAAGGTCGGGACACCAGTTTTCCAAAAGAACACACTAGATCTTAACTAAATAGAAGGTGTCCTTGCGTCTGTAGGTTTGGGGTTCTTGTTAAAGCAGAAGGTGAAATCACATTATTATAGTTTTAGACTGTTATTTTGGAAACTGGGTCCAGACCGTTCAAATCTTTGGCTGGTCGATGGGTGTTAAGTGTGAGTGGCAAAGTGAAGGAATGACAAGGCAACAGCACTGAAAGTGCTACCACAGTGGTACTTCGTTGACAGCTGAAAGAGGGGCAGGTGTGATCAGTGCTATGATACATACTAGTCTGGAAGGGATCATTCTGACTACAGTCACATTGTTATGACTGCTGCAGATAGAAGCTATGTGTAAGAGTAGGAGAGATTGGGAGATATTACAGCATGTGCTCTCTGTCGAGGCTCAGACAGCTCGACAGACTGAGATGATGTTCACAGCACAAGAACCTGAAACTTCACTTCTGGAGAGTTCCAGACCACAAAGTTTGTCAGAGGCATGAGAGCACGCATGTGCAATGAGTTAAAGTACACAACCGCAGTTTTAGCCTTACATGGGTCACCTTTTTAAAACTAACCCTTATTTGGTCTTCACCCACCAGTCTACATTTCAGAGAACCTCTGCGGCCTATAAACCCCAGATCAGGTGAGCGAATTTGTTTCATATACATTTCATTTTAGCCCATAACATGTCTGGATTCTGAAATCATAGGGCCTGTATAAATAGCCAATTTATGCCAAATAGTGGTTTTGTTGGCTTCATCTATTTCAAAACTTTTATCCCTTAATAGAATTTCCCTGCCCGAGCTTTGGAAATTCATCAATTTTGTTTAGATAGGAAATCATTCATAACACTGTTCGAATGAAACCATGTAAGCCAAACCCTCAAAGCCAGTTGTATTATGTGAGGATTCCTGGTTGTGGAAATCATTGTGTGTCTGGAGTGGAAAGAGGATGGCTGGGCTCTCTCCAAAACAGTGGGTTCTTTGTTCTACATATATATTTTAGATATGCACTCATGTGGTCATGCTTACAGGTAATAGCTTTTTCATTAGATAGAGCACTATTAATTCAACAAGGAAGAATTTCTGAAATGTCTTGAAAAGACGCAAATAACTTATTAAATGTCTTTTTAAAAAATATTTGTTTCACTAAATGCAAAATACTGTAATGATAATTTACTGTCTTTATTTATAATCGAGTGTACCACCCTTGGTATAAACGCCTCAGCCCTCCTCTCTCCAGTCCTGTCTGAGAGCATGTGGTTTATGATGCTGATGAGGTTTTTTTTTAATCCAGAGACCATGAGGTTGTCCCCTACAGACATATGAGAAAATAGTGAGATGTATTTTATCTTTTTTTATACACGTACATATATTTAAAAATAAGAGTGAGGTAGATAAATGCTTGAAGGAAATGAAAAAAAAAGTCCCCCAGTCATGACACCATGGAAAATATATATATATAAAAAAACTCATATACTTTATACTGAATCATTGGGCCATTTATACAGTGATTTAAACTGATATCACAAAAAAATAAAATAAAATAAATAACCCTATAGAAGGGGAAAATAGTCTTCTAAGAAGGGACAACTTATTCATGGGTGACGCTTCTCAAAAGTACAAAAAGAAATCCTTCAAAAAAATAAATAAATAAAAAAATCAGTGAGACCTACTCAGTTTCCCCCCGATCTCCTTGAAATGACATGACCAGTACACTGGACTTTAACCCACCCTACTGTATTTGGTTTATAGATGTTCTGTGACTGAAGTCTGCCCTCTTTGTGTGGTGTCTATGGTGAGATGTCGGAAAATGGAGACTACGGCTTCCTGTAGTTTGAGAAAGCTGGAAAGCAGTTGGGGTTCATAAGGCAAATTAAGACAACCCAGTTAGCCCTGTCAGATGCTAAGCTATTACGCAGATGGGTTAAAATAACAGATAACAAAAGAAAGACAAAACATTTCATCATGAGTCCTGACTTGAGAATGAGGCACTGGGAAAAGCAGATAGTACTGTAGAAAGTTTCAATGGTAGGCAGAGGAGCAAGAGGGCGCCATTAACACCAGAAGACAGAGTGAGAGACTACAAGGTTGAACTAAGACAAGAAAGTCTGGAAAGAGGAAAACCTTAACTTTGACCTGAGATTGAATTGCACCTTGGGGGGAGGGGGGCATTGGAGGGGGGCTAGGTGCAGTGCTAGACAACTGGTACAAGGATGCTGAAACTACTCACACACAGAGCTATGGTATTTTTTTTAACAACCTACACATACATAGTAGTAGTAATAATCATAATTCAACATAAGCGCAAAAATATTCATAAAAAAAAAAAAAAGAAGGCAATGGACTGTATCTAGACAACCTCTCAGGGGAAGGGACAAGATGTTTTTGAATAAAGATTTTTCTTTTTTTTTCATTTTTCTTTCTTTTTTTTGCTAGAAGAGTATAAAGCATAAGAAAATGGACTGTAGTAGAGATCATAAAATATTAAACCTGAAGGATTTCTTTATATATATAATTAGATATATTTATATATAACATCCATAAAAGAAAAAAAGAATAAAATAGCAGCTTCTTTCTGTACAGACAAAGAAGTGAACATCAGAACCGTAAAAAAGTTATCAAAAGTGACACAAACCAATGATGTGTGTAAATGATCTGGTGGTCTAACATATAACTGTAAGACCTTTATAGAATTGTCTAAATTGTAGAGAGACTAATCACAAGTCTAAAACAAAACAAGGATACCTGCTGTGTACAATGCCTCATTTGCCTTTGCAAACAAATGGTTGCCTTTCAAAAACCAATGTTGAAACCAGCTACCCTCTACCTCACACTGTTTGCTTCATTTTTGAGCCGATCCCTTATACTTTATATTTGGCTCAGCAGTTGGTGCATGTTCACTCGTCTTCGTTTGGTACCACACTGTTCTCGTTTCATTTGATACAACACCATCAAAGCAGTCCATCTCTCTGATGCTGCAGTGGACACGGCCACTTCTTAGTCAATATCAGAGCCGTTCCAAAGGGTAGAGTAGACCAACTCGTTTACCAAGCTGATTGCAAATTCGGAAGTTAAAAAAAACCAAACAAATAAAAAAGTGAAGCCAGTGTAAGAGCTTAGTTCCTCGATTGTAATCCTTTCTTGTCCAACTGAAAGAACTGTTGGGGAGCAAAGAGGGAACATGGACATGTTGATGATAAATACAAAAAAATGAAGCATCGATTTGGCAAAACGTTTGGCAGTTTCAAAAAGGCCCGTTCATCTCTTCAGAGATGCTTCTGAAATTTACTGAAAAAGACGGCTGGAGCAATGGTCAACATGACCAATCAGGTGAATGGTTCCAACGCGCAAAGGACCAACAGCAACCCTAGCTGAGATCCCCTCCACTCCTCCGTGGAAGAGAAATGTGATGATAAAGAAAGAGTTCGGAGGAAGAGGTGTGCAGCATGTCAAAGAATAATATGTGCATTTTTCTGAGAAAACACACACACACACTTTCATGCATGCGCACACACCAAATAAAACTTATTTAACATAAAAAGTGCTCAGGTGTTGGGCTTGCTGGCTGATATGCAAATTTCTCTTTAATAAGACTCTCTGGCAGAGAGTATGCTATACCTGTTTAACTTTCTTTAAGAAAAAGATAAAAAAGCAACAACAAAAAAATGATACAAAAGAGGTTCCAGCTGCAGCTCCCCAGTGTGATGGTCAGGTGAGTGATCTTAAATATTGCCAGAGCGTTATGCAGCCTTTTAGTGTCCTATGCACTTTTATTTCTCCCAAACCCTTTGCTGTGGTGAAATGAAGATGAAAGAATAATAATCATAAAAATAAGCAATTTACTGATTTACAGTAGCGATTTATCGCATATCTGGTTATCGACTCCAGTTCAATCGTCTATCTGGTTATTGACTCAAGAGTTTGACTCTTTCGGTGAGAAAAGAAGTACATGTGACCACCTAGGCAAAAAGGGGGTGAGGGGATAATGGGTTACCCTGTATGAGGGGGGGAAGGGTTTGGTGGGGGATGAATCAGCAGGCCGATGACTGGGGCAGCGGAAGCGCTCGCTCGTTCTTACGGCCACCGTTCATGTGCGCATACGGCTGTGTGTCGTCAAAGGCCGGACCCAGTAGCACTACGGGCCCGTTGGCTGCTGCCTGTCCTGAGTGCTTGTCCAGGGTCAGTCCTGGAGAAGTCGTGGAGGAAGGAGGGGAGGAGGAGGGGGTGGGGCATGAGGCCAGTGGAGTCCCTGGGGGTATGGGTTGGGCCCCCTGGGAGGAGGCCGGGACCAGGGTGGAGGCTGGGTCCAGTGGAACGTTTTCCATGTTTTCAACCTCCATGTCCAGCTCCTCTGTGTCAGGCGGCTTGTTCTCCTCACTGTAGAAGAAGCTCACCTCCCGGAAGGACGGCTCCAGCTCCTCCTTTATGCTGCTAATGATCTCCAGGAAGGAGGGCCGCATCTTGGGGTTGTACTGCCAGCACATCCGCATCAGCTCGAACCTGAGGTGCAGGCATAAAATTAAAAAAGGCACCATACACACAATGTGAAATGCAATATTCATCCAACGTCTCTGATTTTAATCAACCGTTGACTTTGTGGCACAACGTATTAAGTGTTGCACCTTGCATTCATTAAAAAGCCGGTATAATAGAAAACCACATTTTCCTTTCCTTTTTGGAAACATTGTTGTAGTTTGTATTGTTCATTTCGTGGTCCTTTTACTTCATATATAAATGCTAAGATGCCAAAGCAGGCTGTTTTGAATTTCTCATGGATGTGATGTCACAGCCACAACACATTTACATACGTTCACTCATTCTGCCTACATTGGTTTGGTTTAAATGTTATATATGATGTTATTGCAGTCTGTTGCTGTTATTGAAGTGCAAGATGTACGATGTAGGAAACTATTACATGTACTGTTCTTGGCTGTAGGGAGGCAAATATTACAGACTCCTAAAAAATCTTAAAAGGAGTGGCTGCAGTTTTTTCAGACAGCTAATATATAGCACCTTTCTAAACCCAGTGGTCGCTTAATAACCCCAGAAACGGACATACATCAACACAAATCGCCAGTAAATAAATATACTCATAGTTCCTCTGCTGGCAAAAGAAAGTTCCTCAAATTAGATATTCCCTCGGTCCCAGGATGTCAGCTTTTTGACGTCTGATGAAAGGTTACACTAATAAAAACCCTGGTGTCGAAAAAAACATCTCGCTCTTCCAGATAACTACATCATCAAACATCTATCTAATGTTTGTGTTAATCATATATAAGCATTGATCTGATGGACAGTGAGTACACAGTGTTGCTGAGTCTGATCTACTCACACCAGCATTACACACCACCATGTCAGTGTCACTGTGGTGCTGAGAATGATCCACCTCCCAAATAATAAATGCCTTGTAGTGGTCCTATAGTGGCCCTGTAGTGGTTATCCTGAAGAACAGGGTACCAAAGTGTACAGAGAAACAGATGGTCTACAGTCTGTAACTGCAGAACTACAAAGTGCATGCATATGGTAAACGGAGCCGATTAAATGGATGATGAGTGTAGATACAAGGAGGTGCACCTGAAGAAGTAGCTTTTGATTGTGTATCAGAATTAAAGGCACAGTAGCAAAAAGCACATGTTTAAATCTAAAGTGTAAATAAAAATATTAAAATTGCCTTGTTAAAAAATATATAGCTGCAGTTGGTACTTTTTAAATGGACAACATCGACAGGAACACTATGTAACATGAACGGCACAGGCTGATCAACAGGTGGCAGTGTTCACCAGAGCCAAGCCGGAGCACCTATAAACATCGCTGAGCAGAGAGCCTCCAGAACATTCTGCAGTTATACACATAAGAAACAACATGTACTGTAATGGCACTCATAACCCCACCATCCAACCAACATGAAATATGAGATAGCTGGGTTTGTAGATCCAATCATGACAAGCCACTGGGGGGAAGAAAAAAAACTGAAAACAACATCAGAGAAACTAGGATCATTATAGCTAGATGCTGCACAGCAGCACTCACCACATCTTACACAAACAAGCTAAGAATACCCTTCGCACTGGCTGGCTCACTGAAATGAATGCCTATGGGTCAGCTCGGCCTGCCTAGAGTAACAGCCCTCTCCAGCCTCGCTAAGACATTCCAGGGCACGCGCCTCACGTCAAGCTCTACACCATAACAGGGGAAGCTTCTTTTTTGGGACCCACGTTGAGGGCCCCTTGAAAAAGCTGATTATGCCAGCGGTTTAAAGGAGGCTCTGCGGCCTCCTCTGAAAAATGACAGTAATGGCTGGTCGCGGGCAGGCGCTCACGAGTAACCTGTCCTGTCTGGCCTTTGCTGCGCTCGTACTTTTCTTCATAGGGGCCATCTGGCTGATGTCAAATCAAAAAACAGCGGGTAATAAATTCCTGTCAGCACCCGCTCACTGTCAGCCTGCACAGTGAAGAGACCCAGATCAGTGCACCATCACTGTTCATATTAATCCTAATCACACTCAGATAAAGGCAGCAGGTCTCAGATTGGTTCACCGCAGAATAACTCTAGTAAAGTGGTCATTGGTGATCACAGATCACAGACTGTTTTAGAGTGGCAGACTGAGCTATGATGTCAAATCGTTTCTCATATTTGATCATGCGGTCACCGATATTCCACTATATTATATAGTGCTACTGTAATCTACTTATTGTTGTTATGTTAATGTTAAGTTACAAAATGTTAGGAGAATATTATTGTTATCCCATGACCTACGTCACTTTTCTTTTTGTTGCATCATATTGAAATGGGATAACGACAGTTTCTTTTCTGATACCGATACTCTGAGCATTAGCAGATATTGATACCAAATAGTATGATGAGATCTACCCTAATAAACCAAAGCCTACAAGATACAAGACACAGGCTCTACATTGCCCTCTGGTGGAGTAAAGGTGTCATGGCCATGTAACCAATGTTCTGTATACCCTATAACCAATATACCGTAAATGAATTTGCAAAATAAAACTGTAATCCTCTTTTTCAAATATTCACACTTTCACGAGGGTCAAAATATTCTAAGAATCTGACCTGTCCCTCGTTTCTCACTTTGTGGCTCCTTATTTTGCAGGATTTTACGGTGCAGTTCAGCATATGCTCCACATACATACATGCTCAGTGAAGTGGGACACCCTGGTGAGGCTACCATGGAAACGATGATTTGTCGGAACAACAGTGGTCCTGCTCTGTAAAGTGAGGTCAGCGTTACACTGGGGGTGTGAGTGGAGGGAAAGACCACATGCCTGCTCACTTACACCGACCCAGAAAAGGAGAAAGGCCCAGTGCTGCCGCTCTATGACGCACACGTCAACACTCAGACGGGTGTATGCACGCGCACACTCGCAGGGGAACACGTACTTGGTGACTGGTGCTAATTGTCTGGTTTGTGGAGCCCATCTGGAGCAAGCAGGCCAAACATTGATCTAGCTGAGGGAATGGCAGGCATCTCTCACCCACTGGCCCATGGCATCCCTTCTATGGGCTTCGGCTTACAGTGGCGGAGGAAGCACCCAGACATTATGAGCTCACCCAGCTCCTTTTAACCTGTGACGTAAGTGTCACTGATCAGGTTCCATGCCGCCATGCACACCTGCTGATGTAATATCTGCATTCAAGCTTAGGACTGCTCCCGTAAATAGACTAAAATTGGGTCAGGATCCAGAAGGGTTAACCTAAGCCTATAGTAGGTGCGAGAGCCTTTAACTTGAACACTGCTAATAATGAATGAAAGTCATGGCTGGTTACAGTTACACACATGAGCTGAAGCTTGGCTTCTTCTTTACTTTGGAAGGCTGCATTTTGAATATGAATTGCCTACTGACAGCCAGGAACAGAAGAACATTAAAAGGGCTTTAGATTGTCTACAGTAACAACACTCTATATCGCTTCAGTGTGATTGGGCTTACTAAAATGCAAGGCAGAATGGATGGTCATATGTAAAATAGTTAATGGTTGCAACACCACAACCACAGAGGTTTCAAAACTAGTTGCTTAGTTTTCATATATGGGGTATTTGGAATAGGGGGTAAGTGATGTATTTGAAATCGTAACAATGTCTGCATAGTACATTAAACTGTAAAAACAGGGAAAGGACATTTTGTTCTTTCAACATGTGGCCCTATTAAAGCAGTCTACGTAGCATGTACATGTTTTGTGTCTAAAGACCTTGAACATATCAGAACAGTTTTGTGTCAAAGGCTGAGAGAAAAGGACTCACAGCATGTCTGGGCAGTTGTCCGGCTTGTCCAGGAGTCCTCCCTCCATGACAAAGCGCAATACCTGCTCATTGGACATGCCCTGGTAGGGCTGCTCTGCAAGGGTGGCTATCTCCCACAACACCACCCCAAAGGACCTAGAAAGAAGGGGGGGGGATACAGAGTTAAATGCAACACGCATAGCTATCAGCATCCACATCCCCGGTAAATGTCACAACAGTCTGTTTCTCCGCTTACGCCACCAGCTCTTCATGTGGACCTGGCGTAACTCGATCAACTTGGATGGAACGAAAACAAGGCCATCCAAGGACAGCACTACGTTGGGTCGCACAATATGAGCCGTTTCCAGACAACGCCAGGCCAGTGGAGGCTGAAAGCTATAATATCCCACAACAAGCTGCTCTCGCAGACTTTATTGTTTAAGCGTCTTTGTCGACGCTCTGAGAGGAAAAAAAAGGAAAGAAAAAGAAGAAGAAAGTGTGTCTTATACTTAAGCTTGATACAAACATGACCACAGCTGCTAAACTAAAGTACTACTATTTTTATTTTGGTGCTGTGTTTTTGTTGGCCATGTGTTCCTTGTTAATGCAAACGAGTCTATACGTCCTCCGGCGGCCGACAAGAGGGAGCAACAGCGGAGCAGAAAGGCCTCCATGAGTCCCTCGTAAAAACAAAACACACACACAGAGGGGAAAAAAGAGAAGCGCACAAAGCATTCACTGTTGCCAGTCATTATTCATTAACTCTCCGAGGACGCATTTTCCGCGCTGGCCCAGGATCAGAGACGCAGCTCCATAGCCCTTAAAGCGGGCCTGTTACAACAGTGACTTGTATCTAATTGGCTGCAACAGCAGTGTGTTGAAAGACAAAACCACAGCAAAGCAGGGGGAAGTTTTCTCAAAAAAAAGAAAAAAGGAAGGAACAAATGAAGACACCTAACGGTGAGTTTTATGGGCGCACGGGACGGGAGCTCGCATCGGCTTCTTTTATCCGGAGCACTTCAAAAGCGGCTTATCCGGAGAGGGGACGGGGCTGGCACCCGCGAGTCCATCATTAGTGAACATCTGGAGGAGGTTAGAAGCGCACCGCGGCACCGAGCTGGTGGGACACTCGTGATTGGGAAACCGCTCAAAGTAAAGGAGCCGGTCCTCTGCAGTATTTCTCCATTTGACTAAGTTATTGCTGCGGCGGCCCTGGGCTCAGGCAACACAGCAGAGAGACACAGAGTCTGTGTGAGAGAGAGACAATGAGTTGGGCAAGTTTCGACCGGCTGGGGTTTGGACGATGATGTAGTATCTTTCTACATGGGACATAAGAGTGGGAAAAAAACAACACATAAATTTTTTATCACCTCATGGGAGCCTATGAGGCTTCTTGTGGCTGCCTGAGTTAAGAAAACACAAAGAAGCTGCGAGAGGATTTGAATACTTAAGTTTCTGTTGAAAAGTAGTTAGGCAAGTGAAGAGGGATGTGTCATTTCAGCTGCTGAGCTAGATTCCTGTCTACAGCACAGGCATGCACTCACACACTCTGATGGCAGCAGAACCACCCACAGCGTTGTGTGTGCAAATATGTTTAGGAGACATTGAGGACACATTGCTCCTACCAGACATCAGAGTTGGTGGTGAAAACACCGTCTTTCAGAGACTCAGGGGACATCCAGCGGACCGGCAATAGCCCTTTCCCTCCTTTCCGATAGTAATCCGTCTCGTAGATGTCCCGCGTCATGCCAAAGTCTGAATAAAAGAGGAAAGTGCAGATGAGATGAATGAGGGGATACTGCACAGTAGAACCGCTCCTTTCACCACCTTTTCTTCAAAACCTATCCCACTAAGATTTATAGGGTTCTTTCCCGGTGCCCCTCCACTGCTCCTGAATTCTTTATTTATACAGCCAGAGTGCTTTTGGAGTATCTTTAAGTAGGGATGGACTAATACCCCATTTTCCTTTCCTATACCGGTTACTGATCCTTAATTATCTGCCGATTCAGTGAACTTACGCTAACAGAATCAGCCTATAAGTACTGAAATGTATAAATTTCCACCTTTTGTAATGACAACCTGGTCTAACATTAACTCTTCACTGCTACTGCTTACACATGGGAAGATAAGGGATTGCCATATAGCTAACAGGGCTAACATTAGCACTGTGTACAGCATGATACCTGGCTTATTTGAACCACAGAGATAAAACTATTCCCCTAGGAAACATTATCAACTACTAAGCCACTAACACATTGCTTAAGTCCAATGTACTGTCAGAAATTGCCACTGCTGTGCTTTAGCTGCCAGCAGCAGAGCTGACACTGATACAGTACCAGTAAAACCCCATGTTTAAGCATAATTCACCTCCGATCTTGACAGTGAAGTCCTCGGCTACCATGCAGTTCCTAGCAGCCAGGTCCCGGTGGACGAACTTGTTGGCATTGAGGTACGCCATGCCATCTGAAATTTCACCGGCCATTTGAATCATCTTCTTCAGTGATGGCAGGGGCTGGCTACACGAACCCTGCTGGAGAACCAGAAGAAAAGGAACAGATATTCAGTCTTGAATATTTTCCAACCCCTTTGCTCTCTTTCTCTATTTTACCATCTCTCCCAGGTTGCCTTTGTTTCTGAACGGAGCTCAGTAATCTGGGAAAACACAACAAGGCTGAGTGCCATGTCCTCAAGTCAAAACAAAAGAAGTATGGATGATAAAGAGAGAGAGCAAGAGGGAGATTTACAATCATTTCTGGTGACATTGTGACCGGATTTAGGCTAATGCTGTTCAGAATGGTCTGCGCAGGATGGCCTGTATACAGGGAATTAGAGAATACCATGAACTAGACAGAGCTGTCAAGCAGGGCGGAATACTGGCCTGTGCTTTTCTGTACTATCAACATCCTAAAGAAATATATAGGTTGTGATAAAGACTGTAATGAAGAGCTATATGAGACAGGGCCGATCCATGTCAGGAGTTTGCCGTTTTTAGCTTTAGCTGGTGGGCCTGACTATAATATGTGGCACTAACATTTTTTATAATAAACATATGTATTTACAAATAATAGCTCTTTATGCACAACCAGTTTCTCATTTCTCGTCTAGTGGCCAAATGCTTCCTCGCTCACCCAACATCGCAAAACATCCATGTCTTCCAAGTTTACATCAGTCATGCTTGCTCAAAGCCTGTACTGTAACTGGTGGAAAATAACTCAATAACTCAAGTCATTTTTTCCTAACAAAGAAAGTTCGAGTCAGAAGTGTTATTCATAGAAGGCCAGTGTGGCTACAGGTTTTAATTACGAATGTGCAGGAGAACACCTGATTCTGCCTATTCAATCAATTGATCAAACAGCTTCAAACTGCTGATGGAATTTTATCCTGCTTTGTTGGAGCCACACCGGCACTTTGTGGATAAGACTGAACACTCCTGCGGTAAGCTAAGATAAGACAGATAGTTGACTCAGATTTTTGACTCAGACCACATTTTTTAATGAAAAATGGACATATGAACACGGTTGATTATGACAACTTTCAACTATGCTAAACTGCTGTTTCTCATTTGTGAGATTTATGCTTCTCACATGCAAGCATTTGAAGTTTAAAGAGCTGTACTGTTTAAACTCACTTTTGAAATAAATGCCTGATTTATGTGGCTGTTCAAAATTAATTTCAGATTTCTGTTGGCTAGACGCATTTGCAAATTTCAAATTAGGGAGGCCTAAGAGTCAAAAGACTTTTCCTGTGCAGCCCCTGATTTGGTCTGCGGGATCCCAGCTGATATCTTTCTATATACACCTATACAGTGCAATTCTGATTCATTGAGGTTTAAGTACCTGTTTTGAGCGGAGGGACCGCAGATAGCTCTTCAAGTCCCCTCGTGTCATCAGCTCCATGATCACCAGAGTGGGTTGGCCTTGTGAAACCACACCAAGCAGCCGCACCTTAAATAATCAGGAAAGAGAATTAACTAAGCACGCACTCCACTGCTTACCTATTAGTCCTAAACATAAAAGCCCAAGAGATTTAGAGATTCTCCCCAGGCAGGGGGCAAAGTCAGTTTGCCTGCTTGGGCAAGTGAACTGAAAGTTTGCCATCTCAGCTGTATTTAATACATGTGGGATGATTTTTCAACAGGACCTGTTATGGTACATAATGTTCAGTGGCCCTGATGAGAAAGCAGCATCCCTCACTGACATTGAGTGAAGACTGGATTCTATCGGTAGCAGTGCAGACAAAGACTGATCCAGTTTTGGTAAAACCCAAGAACTGCGCCAAACATCTGCAGTATGGGTGGGTCAAAATCCAGTATAGAATCCCATTTTTCGAAATTAAGATTCTGACTCATGTGGTCTCATCCTCATGGTTTGCCAAGATTTTGAATCACACCTCATTATACTGATTGATTGGGCACTAATTTGATGCACTGCTGGATGATATCATTTGTCCTGTACTGGGAAAGTGACTGTACATTAAACTAAAGCAACATAATATCAAGCATGTTGTTAATTGAACAGACTGTACTCTAAAAAAGGCTAAGAGGTCCCATTGCTAAACAAAAGCTCTGCGTTAAAGTGTGGTATTAAGCATTAATCTTCTGTTCACTATGCTGCTTATAACTTACTGTAAACGAACTGCCCATCCATTTTTATAAACTACACATAGTTGAGTTGTTATTCTGATTTCTTACCACGTGATGACAGTTGAACTCCTTCATGACGGAGGCTTCATTGAGGAACTCGATGCGTTCGCGCATGCTGGCCGACTCATTGACTGTCTTGATGGCCACTCTGGTCTCTGGTTCATCTTTGACAACACCTTTGGCAATGCCTTCGTACACCATGCCGAAGGACCCCTGACCCAGCTCTCGACACAAAGTGATCTTTTCCCGTGCCACTTCCCACTCATCTGGTACGTACACTGAGAGAACAGAAACAAGCACAAATAAAAACTCATTACTTTTCTCTAGATATCTACATCCCATTGTTGAATGTGTGAATTTATAGCAGTACTTACTCTCTGCTGCGCTGAAGTACTCAGGGTTCACCGAGGCATACAGAACTCCATTCCCTAGTCTATCACTGTTCCTGGGGAAGGTGGGATGAAACATCAGCACTGCAGCAAGATTACAGTAAAGTCATTGCAAAGTTCAAGGTTCAGGTATTGGGTAGCTTACCTCTTATTTTTAACATAGATGATTGTGCTAATGAGGCCAACGAGTGCAATCAGCACTATGATGGGGATAGTGATGGCTAGATAGAGCATGTTCTCATACGCTTCTGTGGAGATCATCAACAAGAGACCCAAAATGGTAAAATAATACTGCACAATAAAAGCTTTATGAATACATCTAAACTACAACTAAATCCCAAATAATTCATGCAAAGGGCCTGCATTGTTAGTCTGAAATAACAGCTCTCCTCTTCTAAAACTGAGTCATGGGAGTAGTGGAGTATGTATGGGTTCCTTACGATGTGGTGGAGGAACGTAGAAGGACACTGGCTCGGTCCAGGAGCCATTGCCAGCCAGTGAAGTAGCCCTCACCCGGGCAGAGTAATTGCCAAAACCCAGGTTGGTCAGTCTCGTTCCTCTAAGCTCCCTGTACTGCTGGCGGGACACGCACTCGTGCTTCTCAGGCTGGACACATGCATACACACAATTCGTCAAGTCTGCTTTCTCAGGTGGAGAGAGTGAAGATTTAGCTGTATTGTTTAAGCACATTAGAATTACTGTAATAGAATTCAGTAAAATACGATAAATATGAAACTCTCTGGGAAATTCTCAGGGAATTGTCTTTATACCATTACTGTATACATGATCTCTTAGAGAATAGTTGCGTACGCAGAATTTTAAATAATTAAACCAAAATTGGGTAAAAAATCTAATCAATTTGTTGTGAAGTTCTCTGCAGTGTTGAGAGTGCAATGCTGGTACTGACCTCTGCTCCCAGACGAAACTTGATTTCATACATGAGAATGAGTCCACTAGGTCGAAGGGGCTCGGGCCACTTCAGCACAACCGTGTCCTCCACCCTCTCATCCTTCTCGTGAGTCACTGGGCCGGGGATATCATCTGCTTTTTCTGGATGAAGACGGAGCACAGCTAAAAGGGTGCCCTCACACTGGCAGCAAAACAATACTCCAAAACTCCTTCTACTTAAACAAAACTTAATCTATATAAGGCAATGTCATGTTATGGTTAAATGATTAACCTTGTAAGTGGCTCTGAATAAGAGCGTCAGTTAAATGCCATAAATGTAAGTGTAAGTGCAAAATAACATAGACTAGCCGTTTTAACAAACATAAGGTTGACTAACTAATAACAGTCAAGCTAATGATCAAGCCTCTTTGATATTAAGGTAGGCCAAATTAACATTAGCTAATATTAGGTACTGTTTAAATAGTTTCAAGTAATTGTAGCATTAGTTGTATTATCAGTTACAATAATACAATGAATAAAGTAATCACAAACAACTGTCTAAAGTACATATCTTATGTGACTGAGTTAGCTTAGTGCCATAGAGTTAGGCAGGGGTGGCTAAAATGGCAAAAAATATAATATAAATACTGTAATAATACTACATTCTAATGATATAATACTTAGACATTTACAAGATAAACAATACATGTCACAATATTATGAGACACACACAATGCACTAGGAGCACCACACTCAAAACATCATTGCCATCAAGAATTCCATTCACTAAATTCGCAATATCGTTTATCATGCTACCAAAATCTATAAGAATAACTATACAACGTCAACACATTAACCATCTCTGATTTAAAGTCTAGTGTTGTAGACTCTAGTCAAACTGAGGCTGCTGGTGAAACCTTCCTCAAACCGTTTTTGTAATGCCCTGCAAGACGCTAGAAGGTATTTTCCCAAAGCTGTATTTGTGGAGAGGACATTTAAGAGTACCTTTCATTGCTGGAATTGGAAGGAGATCTGATTTTAAAGTCATTGATTCGCTATCAGAAGTGTTTTAGGAGCTAAATCAGATCAAAACATGGACAGTTTAGGGGGTTGTTAAGGCTAGTGATAAAGGCCTCTGCACTGTGTTCCTAGAAACAGACCACAATGTGATTAGGAATGGATGGCGTCAGTGGGTGAGGGCTTAAGCCTGAGTTCATGCTGCAGCTCGGTTTGGAGAGTGGATATGATGGGCTCACCTGCCGGTTTAGTCCTGGAAAAGACGAAGGCAGCGGCGCTGCAGCGCTCAACCTCATGGTTGCAGGCGTGGATATCGATGCGGTAGACGGTGAATGGTTGGAGGTTAACTATCTCCATGAACTCTGTGTAAACTGTGGTCTCTGAGAACGGATACACACGCTCCACAAGCTCCGGGTCAGTCATGTTGCCATCTTGCCCGGTTACATTCCGGCCCAAACCACGTGCTAACGTGCCATTAGCCACGCCGAACAGATCCCTACGACGTCTGTCTGGAGGCCTAGGGGACAGAGACCATGGAGACGATCAGCAAGAGAAAAGAAGGGAAGGGAAGGGAAGAGAAGAGAAGAGAAGAGAAGAGAAGAGAAGAGAAGAGAAGAGAAGAGAAGAGAAGAGAAGAGAAGAGAAGAGAAGAGACCAAAAAAGGAGGGCTCACTGAGAAAGAGACTGAGAATCACAGAAGAAGTGAAAGTGAAAGAATAGTAAAGAGCAGTGAAGAAGGTAGCCAGCATATTCCAGCGCACTCTCCACAGGGGCTTCTAAAGCACACAAGCTGTAAACTGTACAATAAGCACAACTTCCAACATTTAGTCACACAGGGCCAAAGAACCACCCTGTGCAGCACCTGCTCCTCACTCAGCCCTGCTACTCATTTGATGACCTGTGACATCCACATTCCATATAAATACTAACCAATTATTCACTAAACATAGGATGTATTAATCAAACCTACAGCTCTCGCGAGACTGGCTGGGTGGTTCCCTTGTGGAACAGCTGACATGCTGAAACTGTTAATGTTCTCAACCCAATCCCAACCCCGATGTTACACCCTGTCCCATTTAGACTAGCATTCAGTTAGATCTCCCTGCTATGCACAATACAGTTAGATCTCCCTGCTATGTATAATGCAGTTAGATCTCCCTGCTATATATATAATACAGTTAGATCTCCCTGCTATATATATAATACAGTTAGATCTCCCTGCTATATATATAATACAGTTAGATCTCCCTGCTATGTACAATACAGTTAGATCTCCCTGCTATATATATAATACAGTTAGATCTTCCTGCTATGTATAATACAGTTAGATCTCCCTGCTATGTATAATACAGTTAGATCTCCCTTCTATATATATATTACAGTTAGATCTCCCTGCTATATATATATTACAGTTAGATCTCCCTGCTATGTATAATACAGTTAGATCTCCCTGCTATATATATATTACAGTTAGATCTCCCTGCTATATATATATTACAGTTAGATCTCCCTGCTATGTACAATACAGTTAGATCTCCCTGCTATATATATAATACAGTTAGATCTTCCTGCTATGTATAATACAGTTAGATCTCCCTGCTATGTATAATACAGTTAGATCTCCCTGCTATGTACAATACAGTTAGATCTCCCTGCTATATATATATTACAGTTAGATCTCCCTGCAATGTACAATACAGTTAGATCTCCCTGCTATGTACAATACAGTTAGATCTTCCTGCTATGTACAATACAGTTAGATCTTCCTGCTATATATATATATTACAGTTAGATCTCCCTGCAATGTACAATACAGTTAGATCTCCCTGCTATGTACAATACAGTTAGATCTCCCTGCTATGTACAATACAGTTAGATCTTCCTGCTATGTACAATACAGTTAGATCTCCCTGCTATATATATAATACAGTTAGATCTCCCTGCAATGTGCAATACAGTTAGATCTCCCTGCTATGTACAATACAGTTAGATCTTCCTGCTATGTACAATACAGTTAGATCTTCCTGCTATGTACAATACAGTTAGATCTTCCTGCTATGTACAATACAGTTAGATCTTCCTGCTATGCACAATACAGTTAGATCTCCCTGCTATGTATAATACAGTTAGATCTCCCTGCTATGCACAATACAGTTAGATCTTCCTGCTATGCACAATACAGTTAGATCTCCCTGCTATGTATAATACAGTTAGATCTCCCTGCAATGTACAATACAGTTAGATCTCCCTGCTATGTACAATACAGTTAGATCTCCCTGCTATATATATAATACAGTTAGATCTCCCTGCTATGTATAATACAGTTAGATCTCCCTGCTATATATATAATACAGTTAGATCTCCCTGCAATGTACAATACAGTTAGATCTCCCTGCTATGTACAATACAGTTAGATCTCCCTGCTATATATATAATACAGTTAGATCTCCCTGCTATGTATAATAGAGTTAGATCTCCCTGCTATGTATGTAATGCATTATTTATAGCAGTAAGATCTAACTGTATTATATATGATTTCTAATGTGCATCACGTTGCTCAGAAAACCTCCACACTTATTACATAAACAATGGACGCAAAAAAGTAGAAATTTTATTGAAGTTGCAAAGCTCGCTTTATGCAGCTGCTATAATGAATATGGAATGGTATACTGGAAGTTACAATGAAGCCACAGTTTACAGTCCTCTATACTTTCTCCTCGCAGAGAGGAGCATATGTGCAATGATGATGATGATAAAGCTTGAAAAGGTGCCTACAGGTCACTGCCGAAAACATGCATGCAACAGCAACGACTGTGCTTTATCAGACGGTAACGTAGCCACTGCCACTCCACAGATGCAGTTGGAAACACAGCGGCCGTGGCCTTACCTAGCGCCATCTTTAGGTGACACGTACCGATTCACCCGCTCTGGGTCTCTGCAAAGATTCAATAGTCAGACCCTATAGTGGGAGTGTATTCCAGAGAGGGAAAACACAATGATGTTCTGGGGTTGGATGGTTTGTGGAGATGGTGCTGACCAAAGGTGTACACAAATACAATAAAAGAGACAGAAAATATGAATAGGGGGACGGACAAGTATGAAATGCCAAGAGTTACAGTGATGACTGGCAAAAATATAATGCTACATTTGATACATGAGAAGAGAGGAACGGTAAACGTTACTTTTTCCCAGGAAGAGTTACTGACAGCCTTTTACAGAATTCATTTGTGTTCAGGGCAGCCATGAAACAATAACGGAAAGAAAAAGTTTTGGCTGCAATATTTAATTTACAATTTAAAATGCAACAGTGTTCAGTACTATAGAGCTGAAGTTTCCAACCTTGTGCCTGAAGTTATTTTTCCTGCATAAATCTTTTAATATTACTTCTTTTTTTTCTTTGCAGGGCTTGTTAACTATCTGATTCATTAGATCGGGGGAGGTCATGAAAATCTGAGGAGAGGTTGCGCTCCAGTACCAATGTTGGGAATCACTTAGAGGCAAAAGTTTATATGTATGAGCGAACAATATATCGGCAGGCTTTTATTAGTAGATAAACACGAAGATTTTATTACCATTATTGGCCCAAAACTGGAATCACAGGCAATGTTTACAGTAGTAAAGAGTATTCTTCGCTTGCACATCACTCACCTGTGGTGGAAATCTTTTTAACATTTACATAAATGGATGGCATAATGGATAACTGCATCCCAACCCACAGGAGAACATGGTTTAATTCCATTAATACATAAGACTTTATTTAGAACATTATAAATGTTCCTGTAGATTCTTATGGGATTCTCAGTTATGAGAAATTATTTCATGCCTACAGCTTCTCTTTCCAAATTATTGGACTACAAATTTCCGTCTTTTCTTACTGTTCCCTGTGACAGGGTTTTACCACCCCACCTACTCCCTGGTCCTCAAGTTTCTCAGTCCAGTTTTATCAAGAGAGTTTTTCCTTCCAGCTGTTATACCGTCTCTTCTTACACTATATGCATATGCTGAAGGCATGGCCCAAACTAGTAAAATATCTATCGTCATCATCTTAAAAGTTAATGTTTTCTTTAATCCACATGCAAATCAACAACTATATACACGACTACTCAAAAATGGGATCTACTATTTTTAGGGGCATAACAATACACCCAGCCCATGATTCATATTGCAATACTGGGTCAATGATTTTGTTTTCTTATGTCTTATGTCCTGTTTCTTAATTATGCAATTGCACTGCTTACTCATGACTCCACCGCTGAGTGGCAGGTGGAGTGCTGGAGTGAGGTGTTGATTATTTACAAGTGTTGGTGTTTAACTAGTGATGAGCTATTGATACTGGTAGTAATACTTGTACTGGACACAGTACTCATTATCAATGACTGTATTAGATCTGAAATCAGTTCACTCCAAGTGTCAGCCTGCTAAACCGTAGAAAAGCTATAGGTTACTGGTGTTCTGAGGCAGTTCATGTTCCTACATGTCACTGCATATGCATGTGCCTATAGGGTCAGGTGGAAGGTAGAGACTGTCCGCAGCTGAACCACGAAGCATAACTGTTCAGGAATCTCTTTTTAACTTCCACCCTCATGACCGCTCTCAGTAAGCCAATCCTTCTATTCAAACACATACATGCACCCACAGATTAAGTCATGCGGTTTTGGCATGGGATGCTGTCAGCGAAGACAAAAGACACAAAGCTGCAAACCTCAGGCATGCTCCAAAAGCTACACCAGCACACATTTCCCTGGCTAACTCAAGCACAGAGGTGGAAGAAGTGCAATCTCTCAGGCTGAGGAGTTTATGGTTAAAATGACCTGAATGCTCCAGCATCCTTCCCTTCCCCAGAGTGCAAAAGCCAGCCTGAACACTTGACATTTGTGGCTGAGAAATGACGTAGGGTAATTATGGAGGCTTCCGACTGGCTTAGCGCCCACACAGCTGATCTATCGCCACGCGGGAAAGAGGAAATCACAAGAGTAACCCTTATCCTGTCTCTGTCCTCTCTCTTGCCCCCCTCCTCATCCACCGGCTGGCTCGGAAGGGATCTTCCCTCGAAATTCATTAACATTCCAAACGGCTTCGCTGTACATTTCCTGGCAGCCGCTCACTCCAAACTAAACAGCCGCAGAACAAAAGAGAGTGTGTGAGGCAAGGAGGGAGTAGGAAAGGAGAGAGTGAGAGAGGCAAAGAAAAGAAGACAGAGATTTCCTCTTCATTCACTCTTTTCACACCTTCCTCCATCCTTGCTTTACATCCTCTACATCCTTTCTCAGGTTCCCCTTTTTCCTGGAGCAATCCAAGTTAATATACAAGGTTCACTCAAAAGACAGGGAGACTCAGCTCACATTAGGCCACTGTTGAGTACACTTCAGTCTGTCATCTACTTTTTTGCAAGGGTCAAAACATACTAATGATTCTGATTTCAACAATGAGGCAGCAGTGCAGGCCTTTACAGAGATGTGCATTATAAGCGTGGGTACACAGCAGACCATCAGGATGGAGAGGAAGATAACCATTACCATCAGCCAGAGAGCCAGAGAGATGAGACAAGAAGCCCAATAAGCATTTATTCTGCCAGCAGGGTGAGTGCATTTACATTTGAAATATCTGCTTTGCATTGATTCTTGTCGGAGAGAAATTGGTTCAGCTTGTGCATGCCTGTCCCTGGATGACCCCTTAAACAGTATCGTGTTAAAAATACGTCTGCAAAAGTTCCGCACATTCATGCCACGGTCATTCTGTGTCCAAAAACCTAACTATAGAAAAACGTACAAATGCAAAGGCAGTTTTCATTTCACAACCTAATACTGAAACAAACTTCTTTGTGTCTTCCCTTACACCACAACTACATTCAGCCATTCTCTTACACAACTTGTCAGCCTTGTCTAACCACAGAAACTGATGTGTGTAATAGTGATAGTGTGTAACCATGGAAAAGTGTGTAGGGCACTAAAAGGCGGCGTAGTCTCAGTAACATGGTTGTTTTTAACCAACTCATGTTATAATTGTATATTATCCAGATTACAGTAGCAGGGTCCTAAAAATCCGCTATTAGAGACATTCACATACGTATCTGCTAGAATACATTTGCACAATGGGGGCTGTTTTCAAGTCAGAATGTAAAGAAAATAGGGAACGTATTGAAGAAGCAGAAGTACTGGCGGCTAATAATAAAAAACCTGATTTACACGTCTGCAAATTAGTATTACTAACTAATTTTACTGTTCTGATCTTCTGCTAGCCCATGTCTGAACTGTTTCATTATGATTCTGTGCTTGTTCTGATTCAGTTGGAGGATTATTTGGATCGTGTTTTGCATGATGCTCAAAAGTAACAAATCAGACTTGAACTTTATTTAGCAATTTTCTGTGCAACTGATCACTGAGAATGTGCACAGGGGGACAAGAACTGAATTTTGTACAGTGCAAATAAGGGAATGACACATCTCCAACAAAAACTATACCTATATGTAACATTATCTAACATGCACACATACAGAGACAGCCTAGTGAAAGCACAGATGTCCTTACCTAACACTTCCAAACACTGATGTGCTGTGTATATATGTGTGAGTGTTAGTGTGTGTGTATGGCTGCTCTCCTAGCATTGTACGGAACACATCCAGCACAAGCAAGGTAAAAGGATAACACAGCGCAGATGTCCTCACAAATTCTGGCCAACTGAAGGCCGCTCCTCTGTCTTATTGACCCGGCCTCCTATGCTGATGGGGCCTTCCAAATTATAGCCTGCTAAAGCCTACATATGGGCGCCCGCCGATGTCACCTGGGCAACAGCAAAACCACAAAAGCCTGGAGTCCTGAGCCCCTTATTCATACCGCACCTCAGAGCAGCTGAGGCTGGATCCAGGTCGGATTAGATCAGGAACTCACTACGGTGTAGTGGGGTGAAAACCCTTCCAAGACCTGTACTCTGGGATGCTTCATGAATGCTGGCCCTGAACCTTCTCCTGGTTTACTGACGCGCATTGAGGCCATGCTGCTGCCGGCACCGGCCTTGTTCCAAAAACCTCCTGTTCTGATCTTGTCTGCACCATGTCGGAATGATTACGCCGCCGTCCCTGCCTGCCGGACCCCATGCTTGATTTGATTAAGTCACACGGCCCCAAGACCATGAGCTCAGGCCTGCTTTGATAGCCTGTCTCCAGAAAGACTAAGAAAAAAGAAAACATGGATTTAAACCAAAGTTGGAAAGCACCATGGAGGGCTGGGAGCAGCTTGCACATCGTTTCTTGTCCGTTACACCCGTTCTGAATGATGTGTGCTCTTCCCTTGAGCAAATTTGGAAGCTATAAGGAAAAAAGGAGTCAGGAAAGAGCTGAGGGAAGCAGGGAGCATTCACTGTACCTGGGCGTGAAGACAGCGTTATGCAAGAAGTTCTCAAACACTTTGCTGAGAGCACGCTCCTCAGCCTCGGCTTTCAGATCCTCCTTGGTTTTGGGGCAGGGGCAGCACGGACCCTTCTCAGCGCTGCCTGCGTCCGATTTTGTGGGCTTGGTGTCCTCCTCCACGTCTGACAGGGCCGTGGCTGAGATTCGTATAGGGATCTTCAGTTCTGTGGTTCATTGAAAGAAAAACAGGGAACACAGTACTAGGTTAAATAGATATACTGTAAATTTACACGCAGGTTTTATTGGTTCTAATTTGGTAACATGGGAGCTTTTCTGTTGGAGGCAACCCATGGCATTGCTATACAAACAGAACTTTATTTAAAACGTCCAGACAGTGAAGGAAATATTAAACCCAATATGTTTTGGTATTAAGAATTAGATGTAACTGTAATTAACTTTAAAAGTGGACAGAGAGACTGAGATTATAAAGAGCATGACGGAAAAAAGGGGGGGAATAAGATAGGGAGGAATGCAGAGGAATTCTCTAGCTGCAGAGAATGTGCAACTGAAAAAAGGAGTGAAAGGAATGGGTAATGGCAAGAAAAGAAGTGCAAGTGAAGGGTAATTTCACCTTTCGAGCAGTAGTTGTGCTGATAGAGCTCACGGTCTTCGGGTTGCTGCTGCCAGCGGAGCAGGTAGAAGGTGGAGTTCCCGTTGGGAGAGATAGGTGGAGACCACTTGACTACCAGAGATGAGGAGGAGTTTGCATACGCCCGAGCATCCCGAGGCATTGAAGGCTCTGTGAAATAGGCAGCTTGTTTGGCATTGCTTCTAAAGGTCACACCAACAACCCATAACGAAAATCAGAGCCTCTAATGGGTAAGTTTACTGTAAGAGAAATAGATTTCTCAAAATTGAACTGTTCACATTCCTGGATACCATGCAAAAAACCAAAAAGACTATATTTCAGGTATTTTGGTTGTTTTTTGGATAACTAAATATGCTAAATGTATTTTGGCAAAATGTCAAAAAATATTACTTAAAGATTCTAATGAACTAGCAAACACACCATGCGGACACAGTCAATGTAACTGTTGGATAAGAAAGTACCTAACTTACCTAGCATATATTTCATAATGTTTTTTTATTTCACACATAAAATTAAAATTATTTGTGTAAATGCATTCATAAAACTTCAGAGACACATAGCCATGTTTTACATATGTGCATATAGGGGGAATGTTAATGAAAATCTGAAAAACTCTTTCAGTGAGCCCATATCCTTGTAGATACTGATGGGTTTGACTGCTGTGGTTAAAGTAAATTTTGCCAACTTTCCAGATTATGAAACGCAGATATACCCTGAGTTTTAACTTCAAGTTACATAAACACTGTTACCAAGTTTCAAAAGACACAGCTCATTCGAAAACATACTGCTAATGGTCCATAAAGTCCATATATTAAAAATAAGCTGAAAAACAGGCTGCTTTAAATTCATGAATGTGTTGTGTCTGTTGAGAGAACCAACTAATTTACACGCCTCCACCTATTTAGCCCTCAGCAGTTTAGCCCCTCCATGCATATATAAATTCTAAGGAGTGTTTCAGGGCTTGTTGAATGAGGCATAATTCAGGACAGCCAATCAGAGCAGAGCTTATATTCTATCAGGGATATAAAATGATGACAAATGACAATATAAAAATGAATTATGGCATATTTTGTTACATAAAAACACACTAATGTTTGAAGTAGACCTCAGGGAAAAAAATTAAACACGAGAACAATGTGCAAAAAATGCAAAATGTAAATGAAAAATGTATCATAAAAACACTAGCATTTAATAACAAGCACAACTTCTTAAACTTTTGCAAAACATTTGATCAGCTTGGGTGTTACCTGAGGCTTTGGTGCGGATGTAGACCACTTCGCTCTTTGCCCCAAGAATATGCTTATCCTCCACGACCAGTGTGATGGCTTTCACAAAGATGGCGTACTGTGTCCAGGGTTTTAGTGGGTACAGCAGCACTCCTGGATCCACCGATTTATCCTGAGGCAGGTCCACGTCCACCATGGTCCAACTACTGGATCCGCACCCATCCTGTCCGTCAAACTCAGTGATGTTCTGGAATGGTCTGTGGTACAGAAAGGTATCAGCAGTGGTGCTTCAAAACTTTAAAATCCCAAGCTTATTAAAAACGGAGGCCTACTGTTTAGTAACAACATGCACTACACTGCAAACTGGCTGAGCTTGTCTAGATATGTGTAGCAACATTCTGGACCTCCAGAGTTGTCCTGGCCATTTAAAGGCTAAAATATGTCTCTCAGTTAGTAAGCACTTGCTTTTGTTGCTTGTCAATAAATCTATCTCGTTACATCTTATGCATGAAACTGCTGCTTCTTAGGTAAGCATAATCATAACTGCTTTTCAGATTTGGTTTACTGTATTCAAGATTGCCATAGACAGGGTGGGATAAATTATGCAGCAGGAGGAACTTAAAAGCCCAAGACTTTAAAAGATCAGTGATTTATCCACAAGCCCCAGACTTTTCATACAGTAATATGTATAGGTATAAATTTGAGCCAACAGCAACACTCACGCTTCCTTGTAGTAGACTATAAAGCTGATGAGGTCTCTGTAGTCCGGTGGTCGGTAGCGCTCCCACGTGAGCTTTATTCGATAACTCTGTGTGTGGTTGGACTTGAACTTCAGGATGTGACTCTCACCTTAAAAGAGGGACATGAGCGAGACTTATATTAGTGATCTTGCTGATATTCTGCAGTAAATTCATGTCTGTGGTTTGTTCATGACTGTCATGACTATGGCTAGAACTTTTACTTTTCTCTTGAGCTAAATGTGCTGTTATATCAGCCTGCAAACCAAGAATATACCTTTTGTGTCTTGAGGCCTGAAATGCAAAGCAATTATATTCGTGGATGCAACAAAAAAAACTCGACCACATTAGAGGAGCCATTATCACTGTTCTTAGAACTACCTCCACAATGAAGGTTGCCTTAAAAACAAAACATGTTTTTTCATATGAAAAAAAGGCATGTACCCTTTAAGAGCCTAAATAACGTTACCATTGCTGTGTGAACTTCAAATGAGCAATACGAGCTTTCTGACAGGCAGAACCTGACTGTGTCTTGTACTTCTCCTTAAAAATCCCAGCAGATCACACTGGACGAATGGATCACTGTGTACATTACACAATGTCTAATGTAAGGCAACGTTAAATGGTGGAATGACAAAAACAAGACAGAAAACACTGTCTAAAAATGACTTATCAGGTCTATATGAGAACCGTCTGTGATTAACATTTGTCAGCCCCCAGCAGGGCACATCACTGAAGCAGAAAGGAACACAACAACATCAGCAAAGTGCTAAAAAATTAGCTGAACAGGCATATGTTGTCAAATGTCCCTTCATGAACCACTAAACAAGATGGGATGCCATCTTAACAACTTGGGAACAACAAATGGGACCCATTTACCAATATGTATTTTTTTCCTTAAATTGCTCAAAAATATCCAAAGAAAAAGTCTAACCTAAGAACAAATCCTCTTATCTAAAAACAAATCCCAAATAAGAAACCATTGCACTTGCTTTAACTAGACCTCTATACCTGAACATCTGAGCTGTGTATTTTCTTACATACTGTAAATCTATACTGTAAGCTGTTTTAGCTGTTGACTGGAACACTGAGCTTCTCACTATTTATATATCCATCTACTGTTTAAAACTACATACTTTACTAAAGTACCAAGCTGTAGTTCACTCAACTGCATATACTAACTTCTGTTTGCACGTCAGTTCTACTATTCACATTCTGACATACGATTATGCACGTGTCTTGCTGTTTATGCACATATTGTAATGTGTCCTTGGCTATTTGGCTTTGCACTGTACTTACTTAGCAGCATGACAGTGTTTTGTTGTACTGTACAACCCTGTATTAGTATAATGACCATGAATTGAATTGGTGAACGTAAAATGGAGAGTCTCATATTAAAACTACTATAAAACTGAGTCTGTGCTTAATCAGAGGATAGATTACTTCCAAGCTAAAACATAAGACAAACTTATAAAGATATGAGTAGGTGGCGAAAGAAATCTGACCTGACAAAAGACCATAAAAACATGCTCACAGACATCATAACATTTTGGTTTATACTCACAACTAGCTCGCTCGCCATTGTTGCGAATGTCATCTTCCTCCATCTTCCCTGTGATGCTCGTCTTCTCCCACATTTTGCGAATCTCGGACAAGCAGAGTTTGGGGTTCGAACGGAAGAAGAGCTTTCCAGCACGAATGGTCAGGTTGTGTTGGCTCCAGTCCCACAGATACTGCAGGTGCTGGTTGTCCAGAGCTGAGAACGCATACACTCTGCAGGAGACACAGGCCAATAAAAGAAGGAATTAGAAGCGCTCCAGTAGCTCAGTCCCGCTCTTTCTGCAGAAAGCATCTGAATTATACGACACAGTTTGTGAGGCATGGCCAACATTTTGGCCTCCTTCGGCTTTAGACATCTGTGATATGTTTGCAAAGCTGCAGCATGAGTGTGTCTAGATTGTATCTTGCCCAGCCATACAAACACACCTGTGCAGGTGAGCAGGGAGGAGATCTGGAAGGGTTCTGTAATTTGACTATGCTTGGCTCAGGGGAGCAGCTAAGAAACGTGGAAAATGCTGTCTGCATTCTCACACATCCCTCCACAGAATAAAATCAGGGAGTAGTGAAAGCCATTCCCACAACCCCCTCCACCATCTCCTCCAAAACTCCTAAAATATCCAAACTAATCCAGTATTACATGAACTGGAATTAGCCAGTACTGACTATACTAAACAGTAAATATCAGGTTTTCATTGTTTAAACCTATAAAAGTTGCTGTAGAAGAACTGATCAGTCAACTAGGAGTGTACCAAAACTCCTAACTGAATATTCCATAATTCTGTATTCTTATAATACTTGTAATAGAATTGGTGAGGCAGCAGGAGTGCTGGAGTTAAGTGTTGATTGTTTATTAACCTGTGATTCTGCATAAGAAGCCATAATTGATGGCACATAGGATTTCCATGATGCACCCTGTCAGCATGCATTGCAAGATTATGGTTTCATGATGCACTGTTACATCCCTACTTTCCAATTAGGGTGTGATCTTAAATTAACTTAATACATTTACATTATGCAAAGATTCTTTCAATCTTTACCTTGCTTTTCTTAAAGAAGAGTCTTTACAATATTTAAAGGTCCTTCATACTCGTATCCTTTTCAGCCTTATGGTTCTTTGATGGCACTGTTCAAAGAACCATTTGTGACTAGCTGTATGTTAAATGTTGTAACAAAACCTTCTGTATTTAAAAGAGTAACCTTCTGCAAACGTTTGCAACTGTAAGTTAACCTGACAAGATTTCAACTTTGTTGGTCCATTCATCATGAAAATGGTCACACAGTGTAAAAGGTAGCTGTCACCTTCAAGTGGATTAATAAGTAAATAAATAAAGTCATAAAGTCTGGAAGAAGTGGAGTTATGTATTCAATATGCTTATACTTAATTACAGAGTATCAGCTGTTTACACTGCTAAACTCTTCTAACTGTCTATAGCAGTGTGTGTGTGCGCGTGTTTGTGTGTGTGTGCATAAAAAGAGCATTAGCTGCTCTGCTTTTTTTGGAGCCCATAAAAAGTGCGAAGCCTCGTGGCCTCTCACAGCTGTACATTCCATCACGCTGAGCATTCTATCACTTTCATGCGTTCCTATGGAAACCCGCGAAGACTCGAAAACATTTAAAACAGAGCTTTTTTGAAGGATGGGAGCCTGAGACTTATTTATCTTTCTTTTCATGTGGGAAAAGAAAAGCGTTTGATGCACGCTGGACCAAATGCTGCAGGTGAGAACTGACAAAGGCCAAACCTGCTTTCACCAGCAAACCGCGTTTTAACCCACTGCGTTACGGAGAAGGCAAAGGTGATCCAGGACGCGTGTTCTTCATTTCAGTGCCAACTAGGCTGAATGTGTGCCTGTCTAGAAAAGGAGTGCTGCTGTGGACCAGCACATCCTATAGGTGTGTCAAGATGAGCCAGGTGTGCCTTGTAAAAACAAACATGGCAAAAACCCCAAATAAAATAACTGAACAAACAGTTTCTACTGAACTCTGGAAAAACACATGAACTTGTTTTGTACACAAGGCTGCTCAGTGTGTAGGGTTATTGCAAAGCCCTTGTGGTATCCCACATCTAAAACCTGAAAAACGTTCCCAAGAGGTGAAAGCTTGTGGAGTGACACAATGAGGAGAGCAGAGTCTTACTGGTCTAAAAGCTCCTCCCCGTTAATATAGCGCAGGCTCTTCAGGAAGGAGAGGGAGCCCAGGGTGTGAGAGTGTTTGATCCGCACATAGCCTGTCACCGTCTGGATCAAGCCCATGAAACTCTCCAGCTCTGACGCAATGTTATCTGGGGAGAGGACAGACAGTGAGACATAAGACATGTGACACAGAGACATGTGACACCACAGCAGTCTTGTACAAACACATTAATAAACCTTATACATGTAAATCTGTCAGTTACTCTGTGTTAGAAAAATAATTTCTCCCACCCACAACACCCAAACTAAGGCAAGGGTGTCTACTCAGCAGGGATGTCCTAGTATGTGAATTTCTTGCTCCTGATTAGATCTGATCAAGTCAGAGTACTTTACTGTTGAGTATAGGCCAATAGGCCAATAGGCCAATACTGATGCATAGTAATGTTTGTGGTCATAGAAAATACAGCCACATCATTTAAGATAGATATTGCTGCTGAGGTAACAAAAACTTGGATCACTATTTTGTCTTCTTTTAAGACTTTATTGGAAGTGGTGTGTTTGTTCTGGTAAGGATAATATGATAGGCTGCTAATTACTTTCACAGTAACACTGCTTTTTATCAGCTTGTTGTTGCTGTCCAAGGAAAAACAAGTATCTCCACAATGACAGCTTTGAGGCCAAAAACCTACATGAATTTTAAGGACAATGGAACCAGACTTTTTATTTCTAAGCAGGTTTGTTTTTTCTGTTGGGCCACTAATCAGGAAATCGTGTACACACATAATGTAAACGGCAGCTGCTGTGTTCAAAAACAAAGGATCAGAATTGAACCCATGTTAAAATCCTGAATCAGACATGACTACGTCTGAGAACATACACCACCTGTCAATACTATTCGACACAGCTACAGTACTTTGTTAATGCACACTGAAGGATGCACAGTTGGAGCTGTAGATCTGTTTTATTCTTTGAACTATTTTAAGTGGAATCAAATCTGTAGTGGAGGCGTTTTTAGGTGTTGCACATAGAAGAGATTCTATATCTCCTGTTTAACTGCTGATTTGCTGCTGCTTAAACCCTTTGAACAAGTAAACATGTGCTGATCGTTTTTTCTTTATTATTTCACTTTTCTAATAGACCTACAAGTACACCTTGGGGATTTGGAGACCTTTCTGGCAGATGGTTGTGCTTTGGTCCCCTTCTCCTAACAGATAATCTGTTTTTGATGTTTGCAAGCACGTTAAAATAATATTCAAAGAGAACTCATTTGGGCCGAAACAGATAGGCTACAGAAGTAATATCTCACTAAAAGTGCAGCTGATACTGTGATAACTGCCTTAGGAAGAGAGACTGCTGAACACTGGCCCTGTGTTCAGCTAAAGGTGCTGCCTGGCACTGAGCAAGACTGTGGAGGGCTGATGCAAGAATGAAAGAACTTACTGCCCCGACGAATGTTGATGTGCAGGTTGCCTTTGATGACGGTGCAGCCTTGCAGAGACTGTGCGGCGTCCACAGAGTCAATGGTTTTAGTCTCACACACCTTATCACACAGGCCGTCACACGCACTGCAGAACATACTGTACGAGGAGAGAGGGGGGGAGAGCAAGAATAACAGAAAGTCAAGGACAAGCCACAACACACTGAGATGACAAACACCAGTAACCCACAACATCATCACTAGGTCTCACTTAGTTCATTTAGTCATGTTTCTAAAATAAACAAAAAAACAAAGCGAGAGAGATAGAGGGGAAAAAAAGGGTCACTGTATTTCATGGGGCGAGTCCTCGCCTGAACTCTGGCTTTTTGCAGACAGTGAATCATTAAACGGGCTCAGAGACAAAACAAAGCTGATACAGTCTTGTATTGTGATAGATGATAAACTGAAACAGATGGGGAAGTAAAACAGGGTACATTCAAAGTGATCAATTGTTCTCCTAACTTTTTAACTTGAATATATCCAGCACCAACACAGTCCAAAGTTCAGTGGCTGCAGGCTCTCCGTTCTCGTTATAAGTTATACTTCAGACTCATGACCCGCAGTAAAGAAAACCCATTACCCTCAGTGTCCCGCTAACAATGTCTGCCTTGTCTTTTTTCACTAATAATTGCCTTGTGTGTTTGCACAGCCTTGTTCACAGCCTTCAATCATTAATGTCAAAACAACACCTTTTGCCTTGAGTGCTTCCATGTCATGGCAAGAACAGTTTGACATGTGAGCAGGGCACGTGGAGGACACACTTTAACCTTAGCTGAATAATTTACTTCGGCTAAGCAAACTAGATCCACAAAACCTCAAGACATGTCAAAATCCAATGTTGGCTTTGAAGAAATATGTAAGATTATTTACTCTGGGGAAGATCCAGACCGGTCCAGTGGTTAGCATAACAATTAGTGTTGAAGTAAAATGTATTTTTTGATATCGATAAAGATGATAAGTCCAGATGAGTCATGATATTCAAGAGGAAATAAGTCATACCCCTTATAGAGAACACATTTCCCCAGTGCACTTCAATTGCTGTTTATTTGCTGAATTAAAGGATTAAAAATCAATGTTGGGAAAATTAAAACATGTTTCCCACCCCAATTAACTATTACACAGGAACTGTGACTGAAATGACCAGAAACTGTAATATTTATGCTTGTCTGGTATATGGATGAGGCAGTACAGGGCTGAAGGTTAGGGAACCAGCTGTGGTTCACTTCCCTGAGCTGACAGTAATGACGTAATGAAGTGCCCTTGAGCAAGGCACCTAACCCCCAACTACTCCCCAGGCACCATGGATAGGGCTACCTACCGCTCCGGGCAAATTTGCCCCCTAATGTGTGTGTATTCACTAGGGTGTGTGTATGTGGTTGTTTCACTTCATGGATGGGTTAAAAGCAGAAGACAAATTCTTCTGTGTGCAAGCACAAATGGCAAGAAATGGCCCAAAAACTCTCGACTTAGAGAATGAGTGGCCTCACCTAAATACCAAAGCATGAAATATGTCTGGGAGTTTTCTGTCTTTTGCATTTGACTTTGGTCATTTGAGCTGCAGCTGTGGAGCTCTCGCACCTTCAACTTGTGAGCATCTATGAATGTATATTTGAAGAAAATGAAACCTTTGGCTCTCGTTGCGGGTGAAGCCAGGCGGGCACTCGGGCATACATTCCCCACTGTGGATGACGAAATCCACCTCGCTGGGCAGGTGCACCCGGGCACATGTCTCCATGGTGATGCAGCGCCAGCCCTCAAAGCGGTAGGTGCCCGGAGGGCAGTCGGGCACGCAGCGGCCTTCGTGGTAGTAGTGCTGGCAGGCGGCACAGGCCATGTCGTTGTCAGGCTCAGTGCAGCTCCCCAGGCACTGTGGGTGGCAGCACTCCTTGTTGTCAGTGTACGCTCGGCGCTCGCATTCGGGTGGGCACTCTAGAGAGCAAATAAACACACAACAGAGAATGGATTAACAGCAGACAAAAAGAAGAGAGTGCATCCTAAATACAGCCACCAGACAGCTGGGTCAAAGAGACATCATGCTTTTGCACATAACAGGAAAACACTATTCAGGGTTTGAGTTAATTACTCCTGCCTGATAGCTCTAAACAGTGCTAATGAAAAGGCCTAAATACATTTAGGGACCCCCGTAACCTGAGAGCTAAAACAGTCCAATAAGTGTCTTGTTATTAGATCTATAGTATATCACACAGCACACCAGGGAGCGGAGCAGTTGCAACGATTAGGCTCTGAGCTTAATGTGTGTGTTTTGCTCAGTGGAGGTCAGAGGGCACCCAGAGTGCCAGATTAGTGGCCTGTAAAATGGTCCTGAAGGAGCAGAGAGCGGGAGGGAGAACGTCAAAGCTGGAGTCAGGCCGATGGGTTGTTTGCGCAGGGTCCTGTGCTGCTCTATGCCAGCCTTGTTGGTAAACTGCACCTTGGCCTGACTACAGATAAATATTATTACAGTTAGGGACTATTAAGGGAATTGGGAGGGAGAAAGGAAGGGAGAAAGGGGGAGAGGGAAAGTAAAATTGCCAGAATGCTAGCAAAAGTGTAGTTCAGGGAATCGTACGTCTTTGGTGTTCAATGGAGGGATTAAAAACTGTAGGTACGGATCTGGGGTTCTGCACCAAAGCCGCTGCAATGAGCCCTACAAACATCCAGAAGAAAAAAGCTTAAATGGTTTCATCCAGATCCCCGTAAAGCACCTTTCATAGGAACCCTTTTGTTTTAGGAGTTTAAGGCTAGTTCAACAGCCCATAAGGCACAACATGTTCCAACATTGCTAGATTTCCATTGGTGTCAAATCTAATTATGAGATCAAGTTCATGTTCAAACAAAGAGCCATTTCTATACCAGCTTTGTTTAAACCAAATCTGTCTTTTGTCTCTGACCCCTGCACAACTCCCATTTCCCACGAGCAGTCGAGAATCTGAAGATGAGGTTTTAAAGAACAGTTCTATGTTGTTGCTGAAGGGGTTAGGCGACACATCGATGTAACCCAAAACACAGATGATTGGGCTTCCAGGCGCTCACATGGAGCTCCAGCTCACTCGCATCCAAAACAGATCAGCTTCCGTCATAAGCATGAGAAACTCAGCAGTAAAAGGAGTGTGTGGAGAGAGGGGGAAAAAAAAGAATGGGGTGTGTTTCAAATTAGGCTTTCGGCAACAAATCTTATTGAACACACTCGGCGCTTAGTAATGAGAACGAAGGGACCCGGACACATTGTCTCCAAACGTGGGATCAATAAATGCAGCATTCCAAAACACTGACTCGCATTGAGCTGCAGGGAGAGAAAGGCCCTGTGGGTAAAAGGAGAGGCGTAAGGGAGGGCAGGTCTGAGCCGGCACTGCTAACCAGCCCTGAGGCTGCATATTCACATTCAATACTTTTGAAGGCATCAAACAAACTGCTTTCATAATATCAAGTATAACAATGTAATCCACTGGCAAATTTTGATGCCAGTCTGAGTAGCAAGTCTGATCGGAAGTAGCGAGCCAATAAGAAGGGATGTTGCCGTGTCAGTTTTAGGGAGTCTTGTATAATATAACGGACATCACGGGTTTTAACCAACAGGTTTTGCCTCCAGACCTTGCTAGCAAAGGCTTAGCCCCACTACCTACTTATATCTAGTGACATCCCTACCAATACGTTTGGTAAGTTAGCTTGCTCTGAAGTGTAGATTGAAAGTTACAAATGCTAAAGAAAACGCTACACTAACATGACTTTCTAAAATACAGCTGGTGTGTATTTAATTTTCTATTGATACACTGTTGCAACAGCTGAGAAAAGATTAATTTTGCCAGCATTTGACTTTACAATGGATATACAGGGGTTGGACAATGAAACTGAAACACCTGGTTTTAGACCACAATCATTTATTAGTATGGTGTAGGGCCTCCTTTTGCGGCCAACACAGCGTCATTTGGGCAGCCGTGGTTTTATGTTTTTTGGATACAATCCGGGTTAGCACCCGAACATCCCTTTCAGACAGCTTCCTCTTGCGTCCACAGTTAATCCTGTTGGATGTGGTTCGTCCTTCTTGGTGGTATGCTGACATTACCCTGGATACCGTGGCTCTTGATACATCACAAAGACTTGCTGTCTTGGTCACAGATGCGCCAGCAAGACGTGCACCAACAATTTGTCCTCTTTTGAACTCTGGTATGTCACCCATAATGTTGTGTGCATTGCAATATTTTCTGTGTTTCAGTTTCACTGTCCAACCCCTGTACTTTCCCAACTTATTTTAAATACAAACAATATTGCCTTAATTCTTGAACCTGAATTATTTTCCTGGTATTTGAAATGCAGAACACACAGAGATACACAAAGATATCAGCAAGACATCATTTTTGACAGATACTTCAAAGGTGGTGTTGGGCTAAAGTGTCTGATTCATTCATTTTACTGCACTTTTATTTCCACACAAGTAAATACAAGCAAGTAAATGTTTGACTCCTGTTTTTTGCACTGGTATCAACAGACATGCAATCAATAGAATGTCATGGTACCTGTATCCATACTAAATATTCTGAATGCTACACAGCTCTACACACAGCCCTAACCTGACCTGCAATAGCAGTGAAAGTCTGGAGCATGCCGATACATCCCAGTAAGCTCTATGAGAACGTAGAGTACATGCAAGAAGACTGCATCACAGGATCCCGTGAGCTGCAGCGGCGGCTCCATAAGAGGACAGCAGCAAGAGAGCCGGCAGTCGTGGTTGCCTGGCAACGAGATCTTGGCACAGTGTGTGGCACACCCGAGAGGCACGGCCAAAGACGCGTCTGAATGAAACATTTCCCCTCCTTTATTTATGAGCCTGAACCATTCCGCCAGACATTACAGGGCAAACGTGACCACTGCGTTTAGTGCTGTAATTAATACTGGTTAAGACATCTGTTTCTGTGCGCATGTGTGCACGTCTTTCTCATGCAGATACGTTTAACAGACCCTCACATACTTTTACACTAGCAAAGATGAACCGCTCAGTATAATCTGGATGTAAATATTTCTCACAATATCTCGTAACCTGACTGAGCGTACACTTACGTCCCCTCTAAAACAAAACCTCACTGTGCCAGTAGTCCCTCTGGCCACAGGCTCTGTGCTGTGTCCCACTCCTGCCATTTTACCAAATACTTCGCATTCTTTCACACATTCTGCCAAATCACAAGCCACGCTAACATGAGGTGAAATTACTGGAACATTCCGGAAGAGTACGGAAAAATCCTACATGAATACCCAAAAAACTGCCCAGAAAGGACTTTGCTTGCAATAGCTAGTCGCCTAGCTCAAATGCCTTTGTACACTTTCAATGGGAATAAATCAATGACTGTGATACTGAAGATGGTCTGGAACGTACGTACGTAACAGACAGAGCGAAGACCAGTAAATGAGAACTGCTTTTCCTTAAATAGCCATATGGCCCTTTTATGGGCTATTAATAGCTGCACCCTTTCTAGCTCCAATTCCAACGACGACTGAGCACTCGCACCTTTTCCCCTTTCCATATCTTGCTCCTCACCCATAGTAGGGCAACCTTCGGGCTCTCAAAAAGCTGGGGTGAAGCTTAGGGCTTCCCGCTGTAATGCTTGACCCACAGATTAGTGGCAGTGCTGCGGGGGAGAGGGGGGGAAGGGATGGGAAGAAGCCGCATGGCTGCTTGGAATTCCACCATAAGGGGGCAGCCCAGGCAAAGTCAAGCTGCTTCTCATCCCACACCAACAAAACCTCCATGCCACTTCCACAGAATCTTTGCAGAGGGAAAAAATCTCAAACGTGCATACCTTCCACTGAGGAAAGAGGGGGAAAATGGGGGGTGTGCGGGGGAGAGAGAGGAACAGAGAGAGAGAATGTGCTGTTTCACAGACCACGCACTGTAAGTTGACCTCATTTCCCATGGCGACCAAACACAAACCCACAACGAGAGATGGTCTGTTCCTTTATTTTTAGGCAGCTTGGGAGCACGGGCCTATTTCCACCAGACCGTGCTCCACACGCAGCTATGCCAGGAACGGCGGGGTTCCGCCCGTCCACACAAAGAGCCCACTGCCTAACAAGGAAGTCCGGAGTGGTCAGAGAGGCCATGGCCAGGCAGTGGCACTCTTAACGGATGGACATCACTGCGGACACAAGGTAGCAAGAGATGCTGTTTTGAGGGCGACTAATAGATGCAAAGAAGGACCTTCCAAACGGGGGGCCTGAGGTGTACAGCTCTGGTTCTGGAGGACATTAGTCCTGACACCTGATTAAACATTAGTTACCAGGGAAGAGCAATCCTTTAAAGTACACAAGGCGTACGTAAAGAAACTCAGCACTAATTTACCACGGGTACTACAAACACAGCGTCACTCAAGCTGAAACGAAGCATCATTTACACAGTGACCTCACTGGCCAGGATGCAGGGCTCGAGAGGAGACAGAAGCGTCTGGCTGCGGTGAGGCTGTTTGCTTAAGGCCCTGCAGCCTGCTGGGAACATGGGCATGACCTGAAGAGATGGCTCCTTTCTGTTTATCTGTGCAGGAACTCCTCCTCGCTGCCCTGTCTGACTGGCACTGCAGAGGAAACACAAACTCACATACACGCACACCCTGCACCGAGGAGCACCGCCTTCCCTCCTCTCTCTGAAAACAGACTGGTCAGACAGCACACAGACGCTGCCCCTGCTGCACTCCAAATCACTGCAATGTGAAGAGCAGCACGCACGCTCTCCTCTGCAGCGCACCAGGCAAAGGGTTTGAGGGATTCTTCCAGCCGCTCGGTACAATATCCCTCAGAGTCGGCACAGGAAATAAGAAGGATTGTAAAAACATAGTGTTAGTGGCCTGGCAAGAGCCCACTGACACACTTGGATGTTGCTTCCTGGGCTTCTAGTGGCTGTTTTAGCAGTGGACTGTGTAAAGAATGCCCAGAATGTTCTGAGCAAGAGTATAATCAGGGAGAAGAATGGTAATCCACTTGTTCTCAGTACCACTCACAACAACAAGGTTCAGGACACTGGAAGGGGGGTGCTGGAGATGTGTATATGAGCATAAAGTGATTTGACATATAATTCCCCAAAAAAAGAGCAAGAAAAAGCGAGAGAGAGGAAAAAAACCATGTGGCTCATTGCTTTATTTTCCCCTGTGATTATAGGACAAACAATGTGATGGATGGCACAATTTTAGATGTTCTTTCAGCCTTCATACAGAACACTACCAGCTAAAACAGACGGTGGGTATTAGTCCAGCAAAAATGCCTGTTTTCCCCAGTTTTTCACTGATTTATCTGAGGTTAAGCCTCACACAGAAAATCTGAGTCAAAGAGAGTGAAACACAGAGTACCACGCATCACAGAGACCCTGGCAAATACAATGCAATCATTTTGCACCAACTGTAATATTAAAGCACTGGACCAAGCTACCCTGCCATAGCGAGGGAGGCTAAAACCCCATGCCATCAGCTCCCCACAATAACTGAGCCCAGCCCACCCACACTGTAAACCTAAAGACACACTGGAGACCCTTCAGTGTCTACTCAGCCATGCTGCCCCCCTCCCCGCCTGTGTCTAACTGAAGCAGTATGGTGGAAAAAACAATGTCTGATAAGGATGTGCGAGACACATTTCTTTTTCTTTCTGCCGAATATGATTAAGCACGAATGAACAATCAGCATTTCTCTGATAAGCAGCTCGGCTGGATGAATCTGCACCGCTGTGTGTTTTTACTCTAATGTTTACACAGAGACGAGCATCTCACCACACCCAGGGCTGCATGCTTGCTCACATGACTTGACCACAGAGGTTGTCACCGCCTGCCTCACAACCTGCTAACAAGAGTGCGGACACCTAGTGTCTCTCAACATACACATCATAACACCGCCATGTTTACCCCATATAAAACAGCAGTGAGGTACATTTCAGTACATGCAGCACGGCATTACCCACATGTTTATACAAGAGGCTGGAGACATTGTCTAGAGATGATCAGTTAACATGATGTGTGTTTTTGTGTGTGTGTTTTATGTCTGTGTGTGTGTGGTTTCTTGTCTTACTATATTTGTGAGGACAGTGTCCTGGCAGGTTTAGGGAATCATGAAATTTGATGTTGTTTTCACCACAAATGAGAGAGAGCGAAAGAGAGAGAGCAAGAGAGAGAGAAAGAGACGGATGGAGAGAGAGAGATAGACAGACTGATGGAGAGAGAGCCAGGGAGAGAAGAGAAAGATGTAATTTACTGCGTTGTAAAGCACCAGCAGCTGAATCTCAAACAGCTCGACTTCCGATCACTCATCCGGAGGGGCAGGGCCAGCAGAGGAATGTCTGTGCTGGACCAATCACTAAGCAGTGGGGGAGGTCCTGGATGATTGACATGTTATTGAGAGTGCAGTAGAAACGTGGTAAACAAGTTCTCCACAGTGTGAGGCTCGGAGGGGGGCGCTCTAACAGCGCTTACTACAACACTGGCCAGACAGTCAGCCCAACGGGTTTCTTTGCCTCAGACACGGACGGGTGAAATGTTACTGACCACAGACTGGACACAGAGCAGCAGGGAAGTCTTATAAGGAATGTTTGGCCATTTTGACTGGGGTGTAAGGCCAAAAAGTGAGAGAGATAAGAAAAAAAATTAATTAAGCATTCAGAAAACAATGCGACTGACCGCCTTGCAACATCCTCACGAACAGCCAAAAATTTCACAGCTGTTGACATGGATGCATTTAAAGCCACAGTATGCTTCCTCACTGTCTCTTATTTACTGTAAAGGACTATCAACAACCAGTACAGAGTATTACTGTTTAGCACAAGTCCTTTAAAATGTACTGGGGGGAAAAAGACATATTACTTTGTCCAGCTAGATAATTTTATGCAATCACTTCTCACACTTCTCATTAAGGCTGTAGGATTGGCCTCTATTTACGAAATTCTGAGCGACTATATGGCCTATCGTCTATGAACTGGCCTTGAGAAACTTAACATGTAAACATACAGGTCCAGACATAATGCACTGAAGCCTGATTATAATTGCATTAGAATGGCAAGTGACCTCCCTTTATCCCTTAGTCCGAACTTAGTTTTTAGACAACAGAACGGAACACTGGTATGCATCATGTAATACCCATGCAAGTCCTAAACCTCTGTGACCATCTTTGTGCGTGCATTCTGATCATGATGCACATTCTGATTCAGGTGACCAGAACCCATCTTTAGAGCATATCAGTAGGCTCTAAAAGTGATTTGATGTCTTAACACATAAAAGTGACTTGGTTACCTTAAATAGTTAACTAAACGTTCTGTAAATGCATTCCCAACACTCAACCTGCTCAAACCGCATCTGATTCTTTGTTAAGTTCTGTATGACTAACAGTAAATCTTCACTTGCAGTATGACTTATTGCGAATTCTTAAAATGAACACAACTAAAACCACTTTGGTTTGTATTTATGGACTACATATGACTACATTTGGACAACAAACTTGTTTTGACTGTTTTAGCACATTGGGGTAAGTAGAAAACAATGCAAACGTGAGTATTTGAAGCACTTCTTTAAAGCCTGGTTACTTTAAATTAAAACACCAAATCCTTTATTACAGCGTAGTGGTATCTTCCACCACTACAGGACCTGGGCGGTGTGACCCCAGTCTCCATCCGTCAAACCACATCCTTCTCCTCATCCTCATCCGGTAACCCAAACCCCCCTGAGAGGCTGTGCGTGCATCACTACAGACACCCAGTAAAACCACAGAAAGAGGGAGGGGGAAATGAGAGAAAGATAGAGAAAGAGAGAAAGGAGAGAGAGGCTTCCTCCATTGCCTTGCACGGCTGACAGTTCAGCCTGGCTGAACCTGCCTCAACAGTAAAGATAATCGTGGAAATAACTGCCATCTTGCCATGGTGCCTCATAGAGGCAGGACAGCTGTCAAGAGGGTGGGAAAGTATTAACTGTTCAGCGTAGTAAACAGAGGTTCAGGAGTCAGTCACTCTTTACCCTGGAAAAAATCCAGCCATCTGGAAGAAGAGTGCGCAGATCTCTATTTTTGACAGTATATATATAGTATAATAGTATAATGCCCTCTTTGTTTATTTTTGTCCTAAAAGCAAAAAAAAAAACAAGAACAGAAATATACATGCACTTTCTTCCACTGTCTTTGAAGCAGCTGTTAAACTTGAGTACTGTTTGTTCAAATATATTGTGCAATAAAGCTGGAAAGCCCTGCCTGTTTGCTGTACATACATTCTGTAGCCGCAGGAAAGGTTTGTAATTTGCAGTCAGGGAGGTGCGTCTACGTAAATTTGACATACTTCATACCGGTACCACTGGTAATGAGAGAGAGAGAAAGAGAGACAGAGAAAGATTTCTAGTTTTCTAGTGAATGACTCACTGCAACAGTCACTGTACTACAGTGTAGTAAAACACACACACACACATACACACCCTGCACTGCGAGGAAACTCCTTAAACACACACACACACACTCACTATAACGGTCCATTTACCGGTACAGAGCTCCTGACAGCGCAGGATCTTCCTGCTGTCATGTTCAGATGTAAAAGAGTGATCTCTGTGCTCAGAGAATGCTTAATTAGAACTGCTCAGCACTCAGAGTACATCACTGTAATCCATCATAATGATACGACGGCTACTTAAAATAACAGCACGCCAGATCTTTACAGGTATTCATCCAAAACATTTTAGTCCAAAATAGTTCATCACACATAGACACGCTGCCAAAGAACAGCAACCTTGATTCAAACCATTTTCCAGTGTGCTTTATGGTCAGTGTGGAACAGAGACAGAGGTCCAATGCATACTGCAGACAGAGCACAGACTAAATACTATCCGAAGGAGAAAAATCCAGACACACACTGACTTCACTCAATCATGTGTGCATGCAGTGTGTGTGTGTGTGTGTGTGTGTGTGTGTGTGTGTGTGTGTGTGTGTGTGTGTGTATGTGTGTGGGTTGTGGATGCTCATCCCTAGACAGCAGCCACATCTTCCATTAAGACAGAGTGAGCTCTGCCCTCTCTCTCGCTCTCTCTCTCGCTCTCTCTCTCAGTTCATCCCAGGTCTCTGATTTCGGCTGTCATGTTTGTGAAAAACAGTTTGCGCTCACTGGCACGGAACGTTCCACCATCTCCCTCTCTCTCTCCACCTCTCCCGTCATCAACCTGCCATCCTCCAAAAAGCTTACTACCAACCAGGTGCATAAATCCCTCACAACAAATTGATGCAGACTGTAATCTCATATTTCACCACAATTCAGTTTCATTTCTTTAGGCACGATACAACTGAGATTCATGTTTGAAGGCAATGAATGGAAAATCATAGTGATTCTCCCTCTAAACTATGACATATAAAACTGTGCAAAGTCATATATAGCCATGTCTCAGGAGTCGTTCAAATGGAGGGGGGGGTTTCTTTAATTCCATCACCAGCACACTTGACTTAATATAATGAAGTGCTGATTAACCAAACCAGGAACTGGATGATAACTAATACTAATTGAATCTGACGTTCTTTCAGGAGAGGTGTGCAACACTGACATACATACAAATGAACACTTACTCTATTATTAACAGCTTGGCTTAATAGCCACACAGCTTCTTATATCTAACTTTCTTAGGTGTATAAAGCACTTGCACAGTACTGTATTTCTCAGTGGTACACAGTGTTCCAGAAGGTCCCTGAGCTCGATGCCAAGTAAGGTTGGTGGAAGGTTGTAGGTACAACATGATTTGAATTGATGGTAATCTTTCCCTGCCTGCAGATACATGGTGATCGTGGGTGTAACAATACATTATGGCTTTGTGATATTCCAATGCAAATATGGACAAGGTGCATCCTTAAGAGCCAGCTTTCTATTATCTAGGTCGACCAGCTATATATCAGCAACAACCACCTAGCTCTAGTGCCATTAGTATGCTGTGCAATAACATGATTACGGTCATCGATTATTTTCCATTATTTTATTTAAAATTTATTTTAAAGTTTTTTTAATAACACAATATCCAGTGTAAATCCAGTATTGGGAATAGAATCTGTGGGCCGAGTGCATTGTTACAATCCTGACAGTGGCGTAATCAAAAATCAGATGTTGTTTTAGGGGCAGACATGGATCATTACATGATCTTGATAACGAAGAAGTAGAAGAAGAAGAAGAAGAAGAAGAAGAAGATGAAGAAGAATGGAAATAAATGGAATGGTATGCTGAATCATGCTTCATATTACTAGGTACAATATGTAACCAGGATTTGATTTCAGGAACTGCAGTATTTACACAGTTAATAAAACAATACGCCTTTTTACACATGGGCTTCAAGCAAGTTTTGTTGATTTTTTGTAACACATTCTCTACAGAGAACAAACTTACATAGGAAATTTGCTGCTAATTTAAGCACACCATTTTGCACAGGCCACATATTATCTTCAATTGCGCAAATTAACAGTAATTGTCCATTAAAATGTGCAGAGGTGTGCTCTCTGCAGAGAATCCATACTTATTCTCACAACTCAACGTGTCATTGACCAATGGTGCCCAAAGCTCTACATCTAAGTGTGTACAATCATTTTTTTACTTAGCAAAATCCAACCTGCGCTGTCAGATTACTGCATCACTGACGTGTTTTTACACCTCAAATAACTAAATGATTAACTGATTTGAGAGCGAGCAGTCAGTCTGTGCTCTGCTCCAGGCCCTGATCTGCTCAGTCTGCTGAAAATTCAACTTCCAGGCCAAATCAGCGCCAGCGTCATGCCAAGCTGCATGCCAGCGGAGCAGCCCTACAGAGACACGCAGAGGGCCAGAGCTGCAGTGCTGAACGCATGCCACCAACAAGCTAATGCAAATAAAGTGGGGCTTTTTTTCTTCTCCGTTTTTACAGATTTGCCAGCATTTCCCCTTCAGTGTGAGCGGTGGCTAAAAATACTCCACTTCCCAGATCTGCTTTATTAGATGCAGGGGGTTTCCTGGCAGCGTAAGGCGGGCTGCTGGCTGACAGGGCTTTAAGTTTATTCTGCTGCCACACTTTCACTGCAGGTATGATAAAGCGGAAAAGGCAACTGAGATTATTCTGACGGTGTCTGAGAGCCTGTGATTACGGTAATAGTGATCATCATGCTGTCAGATAAGAATTATTTACACTGTCCTTGACATTATGCGTACATTCCACGATGAATAGACCAATAGAAATTAGGCCCCATGATTGCATGTGTATATATATATATATATATATATATATATATATATATATATATATATATATATATATATACTGCAAAACTGTGTTTTTTTTGGCCCAGCCCAAAAAATGACATCACTTTGTTACAAGCATACTAATTAGGTTTACTCAAACTAAAAAAAGGACTGTGTACGAACAATTCTTTTTTGTAAAAGTAATTTTTGATTTGAGTAAAACTTTGCTTGTAACAATTGAAGTCATTTTTAGATTGATCTTTTTTTCACAGAGAAAAAAGAAAAGAATTCCCAAAAGAAAATGTCTTTCTCCCATGTCTCCATCTTCCCCTGTTCACCTCAAGACAAAAAACTCAGCACTATCTAGTGAGCTAAAAAAGTTTTTTTTTATTCTAGTACCAAAAAGTTTAATTTGAGTTTGTAATTTATAGAATTAAATACTTGGTCTCCTTTTATCGATACAATACTGACATTCCCTTTACTGATACAATACTGACATTTAAACTTTTGTCTTCTATTGAAATGTTACCACTTTAGGGATACAAGGTTTTGTTTAGACAGTCAGGATTATGAAACAATAAGCCAACAAGATCAACAACGCTGATTAGGGAAAAAAATATAAGCATTGATTTCCACTGTTTAAGTTGTTAGACATGAGCATACAGACAAAGACAGAGCGGTGAACCATCATGCAGCATCCAAAAATCAGAAACTACTGTCTCGTAATGACAAATGATGATTTCTCTCTGCATGCCTCACCATATCGCTCAGCATTTTGTCATTACTGCTTTAAATGAAGACCACAAAAGGCCAAAGTAGACCTCATGTGACTTGAAATTACATCAAGCCAGATAAACAGACGAATACTAATTGCCTTTTACCTCAGTCGTCATTACTAGCCCAGACTGCTCTGTGACACTGCTATAGCAGCGACTCTGAGGTGCTAGAAATGGGTAGATTAATAACATGCATACAGTGTGGTTTGGAATGGAAGGCAATTTGTTTATACTCAACAGTATTTAGGTGATTCAGTAAGTACAATTAGAGAATTGATATCCAGCTCTATACATCTGACACATGTAGCCCTTTTAATGACAACACCATAGAGTAAGCATTGGGCGGATATGGCGTCTCTTGTTTCATACAGACAGTTTAGTTTGATCCTGCTACTTTACTGCACCACAACAGAATACACTGTTAATCGCACAGAGAGAACAAAAGGAGAAGAACCAAAGGAGACATGCCAAATAATCAATAAATAACAGAATAAGAGAAACCTCCAAAAGTCAGAGCGTTAGAGTAGGCCTAATGATTCCTGGCAAATCATACAAAGGGGCTAAATCTGGAAACGCCCAGATTGGCCAATCAGGGACTGTTTTTCTCTGTGGTATCTAGATAGATGTGGTTAAGCGAGCTGTTCTATTGGTTAGTGAACTGAAGGCCTAACCCACTAAATTAACTATCAGTATAATTACACAGTAACAGAGGAATGAATCCTAATAGATTCCTAATAGGTGAGTCCTAGTGTGCAAAACACCTCCTGATATACTTTCTGGCTATTCCAACGATGCCTCGCTATTTGTGATAGCAACGCTATCTAGTTTGGTCCCATTTTGGAATCAGTTTGCTAAAGCACCACCACGAGGCAGACCAGTTTTGCCTTTCTAGTAGTTTAGAGAACCAAAGACAGATGCTTAGAGACTGTGAGTAAAGCAGCTTGACAATGACCTTTACATGAATTTGTACTTGAGCATCCATTTTCTGCTAAGTTTGGCAGGTCTAATTTCGTGGGGAAAAATGCCATTATAAACCATAATCCTCTGAAAATCCCAGGTACATCACTGACTGTATGTAAGTTTTAAGCAGCAGCTCTATAGCAGCATCTCTACTGAAGGCAAAGTAAACACGGTTACGCCAACTGCCCATAGCATCACATCAGCATCACCAAAGACTGCAACAATGTCATGCCAGACTATGGGATGGATTATTGTAGGACAGCATTAGGATCATTATTATCGTAGGACAGCTCCATCCCGAGACGCCTGGGTTGTTGAGTTAGCAAACACAGTGGGCCAAAGCCATACTGAGACATTCTACTTCTGTATGTGTATCTCAATAAATATTACTTACCTCAAGTCTGAATGTTTCATCAGTATTGTTCCTGGTAACCTTTATCTTACTTCCCAATAGCATTGCAGTCTGACACTTCTTTTGACTAGCTACTGGAATTACATAGCTACCAGGAATTAGCCTTATTATAGTGATGGCTTAATATATGCAGTTAGCCTAGTTGATCAATTAATAAAATGGCTAGTTACAGTTCTAAGACCTAATGTAAGCTGACATGCTGAGCTGATGGTGTCAGAATGCAGCTACACTGTGATGCTGTGCCTGTCAGTTTCAGTATGAGCACACACGTTTTCAATCCAAGACTAGGAGCAAAGGGTCTTTAACATTAGAGATTCTTTAACCTTTAATGCTATTTCAGATTCATTTTTCTTCCCCTTGGCTTATTAAAGCACTGTGTTCATGTGTGTGTGTGTGTGTGGGGACAGCGAGCGTCTAGCCGCCTCTTCAGTCTCCAGGTTCAGACAGCTTCAAGTCTGCCAAGCCCCATTTCTGCGGGCAGTCATCAGGGACTCTGCAGCAGAGCGCCACTGTCGACACACACACACACACAAATACACAGCGTTCTGGTGGTACATCTGGATTTAAAATGACATCTGTATATTACATTCCCAGAAGGAGATGCAGCAGTCTTGGCCTGCGGTCTAAAGCAGAGGAGTGCAATGTTCTGTTTTCGTTTAGGTAAAACTGTCCCTCTTAGACTGATCAGATCGTTGTGAGCTGCTCGTCTGAAGAGGATAACTAGTGATAATGTACTGTTCTGACATGGAACCGATACTAACCTTGTTAAACAGATGGGTTATGGGTTCACATGTGACTGATCTACACTCATACTGTTTTTCAGTCATGTCCGTTATTTGTCGTGACTGTGTTTTTAAGTAAAAGCGGGCGATGACATTCAGTAGTACTATGTAAACACTGTCACAGTTTCCAAACATACCGTTTACTTTGCAGTCCATATATGGAAACTAAGCTGCAAAAACTGTTTCACTGTTTTTGTGTCATGAAAACTGATGTATTTACATGTATCTGCCCATTCACCCCAAACCCATTTACAAAGAACTGTTTTTTCAAGGAGGCAAAATGAAGAAGCATGTTGTAAGATAACACGAGCTCTCGGTTTCATACTCTGAACAACAGGGGGCAACATCACCTGAAAATGCATCCCACACAACCCCCACCCGCCCAAGCATCAAACTTCACCTGTTTACTTACTAACAGCCTCTCAGGTGGTGAACAGCAAGGTTCATTTGCACCCTTGCTTTGCTTCTACTTACATCGCTTCTTGTGTTTGCTGCCTAACATGGTTTATAGATGCAAGCGGGCAGTGGTGGTCGTTTTAATGGTCGCTTGTCAGAAGTTTTAGCCATTGTTGTGTTTACTCTTGTTTTCATTGGCTACCTGTCCTAAACTAACTGGGATTACTACCATCAACATAACCGATAAGAAATGCTGACTCAACGCTACAATTCTTCACTATCAACTACGAACCAGGACTGGCTGGAGCTAGCGGGTTAGCATGCTAACTTCAGCTACTATCACAATACATAGATGCTTTTGACATACCATTAAACTGTTGTTTTCTGTTGATGATGTTAGTTCATTTTAAGCTACACGTCTCACACATTGCTCATTTAAAGGGCAGCCATCCAGAACAGAGCTAATATACACACAGCCATATTCAAAAGTTGGAAAATCGAAATACATGTTCTGTTGATTAAAGGAAAAAAAAGCAAACACATCATCTACAGAGAACACGTTATTTTTAGTGCATGGTTTGGGTTGATTTGGAGAACGTTTTGGAAAAAATAAAATAAAATATAAAATAACTTCTTTCAGAGTCCGCGTTTAATGTTTTAACTGTTCTCAATAAACTGTACACAAATACATTTGCAGTATGTGTACTAGTGCATTCTCTGTAGGGGATATGAACTTATTTTTTTAATAGCTAGAAAACTAAACATGACATTTGACCTTGGACACCTATCAGCGCATCACTGTTAAAGGTTTAGCAGCAGTAGTTTAATAGTAAGAGGTAAGTGGACAAAGAATTTGGGCCATGAGTCGTTTTAGCAAAACACAAATTGCAGAACAGCACATGCCAGGTTAACCCACCACTGTACATTTGTGTTTATGTGTTTAGGTGTTAGGTACTGTTAAAAGAGCAGTGTTATCAGGGAGTGTGTGTGTGTGTGTGTGTGTGTGTGTGTGTGTGTTACAGTCAGGAACAGTACCAGTCCAGAGATTTTTACTGTCAGAGGTGAGCCTTCAGCGCAGGTTGTAAAGGGCACTGCGTCTGACAGCACACAATGCCAGTTACTCTTAACTCCCTCTGCAGTCTCTTTCTCCCTTCTCTCTGTATCTTTCTCTCCCACTCCCTCCTTCTCTTTCTCAGACTCTCTCCTCATTTTTCCCTCTCATTAACTCTTTATTCTCTCTTCCTTCTTTTCCTTTCACCTACCCCGTTCCTCTCTTACTCCCTCTCCCCTCTTTTTCTCTCACACTGTCTTTTCTTTTCTTCAGTCTTACTCTCCATCTTGTTGGCTCTTCTCCTTTTTGTTCTTTGAGCAGTCAGCGTGCGTCTGCCACCTTTTTTTGCCTGGCATCCCCGACTACTTAACATTCAGCATCTGGCTCCCCCCTGCACACACACTTGCAGGCACGCGTCCACTCGTTTACGCTGTTTAATTTGGGGGAAGAAGTGAAGGTTGTGCGTGTGGGCTTCTTTTTGTTGTGTGGGTGAACAGGCTGGTGCTGCAGTGCTCTTTACACTGAGCAGCTGCTGGGAGCACGCCGGCCGCCCGGCTCCTTTCAATGCTTTTGTTTCTCTTTGCTTTCATGTGCACTGTAACTGACGAGGCTCCGGCTGTACCGGTAAGTGGGTCGGCGTGCTGCCCGCCCGGGCCCCTCAGCCAAACACACCCCCACCCAGTGGGCCCCGTTTCACAAGGAGCTGAGAACAGCTCACACCCACATCTCGCTTCAGTACCAGCTGTAAACTACAGTCATATGCAGAGGTGTGAAGTTCCCTCGTCAGATGAGTTGTTCTGATGGAGTGAAATAAGCTATCACATCCTCTATAGAGAATTTATTTTGCAAATTTTATGCTTTATCCCCAATATTAAATTCATCAAATGAACAGAAGTTCTACATTAAATCGTGCATAAACATTGTAGGGGATGTATTTAATTATTCTCACTTTAAAAAGCAATCCACTCATCCAACTATGCATGCCATCACACCAAACAATGCTATGTATGGTATTTAATATGTATCTTTTTTCAAACGGATTTAATAACATACGGGTGCAAAGTGTACAACATGAATTCATGTTAACTGTAGAGGTCAGTTATTGCCAGCGATAACGAATGCTTACATTCGATGGGACCTATTATATGCAACTTTATTGCTCATAATTATATTTTTGAGGTATATTTTCCCACAAAAAAAACAATATTTATCCCCATACTGTATGTCTGCGTTCACCCTGTCTGAAATGCTCTGTTGGAGCTCCTGTGTCTTTACATCCCACCTCCCTATGAGCTCAGTGCGCTCAGATTGGTCAGCTTGTCCAATCAATTGGTCAAGCACCAAAGCTTAACCCTATTACACATTTGGACCTCCTTTAATGTAGTTAAATGTAAACTGCAGAGCAAAACAACACCTCTACACCGCTAATGATCTAAAAAAGAGGAAATGGAATGATTTGTTTCTTTAAACTGACATCAATAGAAGCGAGTGTTTAGTTGTGACTTCCACTCATTTGATCCCATCTCATTGGGAAAGGGGGCTTTGTGTTAGTGTAAAAAGGTGGCAAGGCTGCAGCGTTTAACACCCCCTTATTGGCACCTATTGTTTGGGAGGCCAGAGCTGTGGTGCAGCTTTACGGCTGGGATTAAAAAGATCTTATTACGCTAAGCAACTATTAGTGAGCTATAAACAATGAGGCCCCTAATAGCGTGGGCTTGTTAAGCGGCGGCTAACGGTGTGGCCAAATAAGGCAGACGCGCCGGACTGTGGAAAACAGTGCTGTTTACAGTCCGGACGCACTGAGCCATACGTCATTATCTCACTCTCTTTCTCTCTCTCCCTCACCCAACTGCAAACATAGCTGAAGCTTCCAGCCTATAAAATGAATCAAATGTGAATAACAACCATTCTGTAATCTTTAAATGACTATTGACACTAACAACAGCAATTACCTTTAGGTGGCCTTTCAGCTGGCCTCTACAATGAGAGATAGTTAGCAGTTATGTCAGAAGGACGAGATGAATAAAGCTGACTGGAAGAAGAGACATCTTAGTGTACAGTGGGGACAGAGAGAGACACAGGGTGCGCGTGTGTGTTCTGATGTGGATGGAACAGGACAGCTGACAGGCCTGAAATGCTCCTGAGCTCACACTCCTGATTGGCTGCCGGTGACATCATTATTCTATTCTCCCCTTTTCACCTTCTCTTTACAGAGTCTGTCCCACATGTACACACTCTCTCTCTCTCTCTCTCTCTCTCTCTCTCTCTCTCCTTATATTACAATACTTATATTGTATCCGTTTAGTAAACTGTAGTGCAGGAGTTAGAGCAGAGTGTAGATGAGAAATTCACTTTGAAGTGTAACAGCTTGTTTTTCTGTGCATTTGACAATAAACACTTGAATATTGAAACCCGACAGCATGACATCTCACTGACTCTTGTTGCTTTCATCACCTCAAATCCTCAGGGTTTTTTTTTTTTATTATTCATGATGAACAGACCAGTAGGAATGCTTAAAAATGACTTGGATCAAATCTGTTCTCCATTCAAAGTTAGAAAGGTTGTTTTCTTACTCAGAAAAATTTGCATTCAGAAAAATACAAAGTTTTATACTGACATCAACATCATAAGTATGAGTCACAAAACTATTACCATTTTCTGTTACAAATTCGGGTAGAGGTTTCAGAGTCATTAAAGCCAGGGCAACCAGCGCTTTCTGTTTTTCTTATTCATGTCAATTTAAATTTTTCAGGTTATTTGACTAGTTTGAATACATTTGAACAGTCTGTGTGCTTGTCTGATCTGCTTCATTATTTCTGTTAGGACAAGTTGTTTATGCATATATTAACAAAAAAAAAAGTTCTGGCCCAGAAATCCTGTATCAGTGCATCACTATATACTAATCTCTATTATAGACATGTCACTATTCAATGCATTAGCAGTTAAGTGTCTATCATCAATTATTTTAAACTAAACAATAGTAACCATTACAATATACATTAATGTGAAAAGAAGAGTCCAGAGACTTCATAAAGCATGTGGGGAAAAAAATGGCAAAATTGTATGTACTGAGCTGTGATACTTACTGTTAGAGAGACCAATAACAGTATCTAAAATAAACATCATCATCATACAAAACATTCAACTGATTTTAACTTTGGTATTTTGTGACTTCCCTCTATTTTGCCCATACTCTGAATCTGCTTCTCAATTTTCTTCCTCTCTTTGACCCAAACAACACATACCCATGAAAATGGAGCTATTTAACCATGACCCATGAAATCAATCATAATGGTCATTTCAAAGTGCTGATCAAGAGGGGCTTCTGAGAGTCATAAAGCAGACGGCCTGCCTGAACAGCAGGGGACAGCCCAGAACATTCCCTTCCATTTCTAAACAAAATACCGTCAGGAGAACATATTCATCTGATTCCATCCATAGTAGCATGATGGCATTGGGGACGAGAGAGAGAGAGAGAGAGAGAGAGAGAGAGAGAGAGAGAGAGAGAGAGAGAGAGAGAGAGAGAGAGAGAGAGAGAGAGAGAGAGAGAGAGAGAGAAGTAAACAGTAGATGGCAAACACTGTAGATGTAGACTAGGCTGAATCACAGGGATTGATCTCTGTACCAGACAGGTGTTCCTTGTCTGGCATGGGAGGCAGAATGATGAAAAGAGAGAGAGACAGAGAGAGAGCGAGATAGAGAGAGAGAAAGGGCAGAGGGGAATGGAGTGAGTCAGACAGTCTGGTGGCTCCAGCCCCCTCTTCTTCCCCATGTGACAGATTAGCTCTTAGTCGGATTAAGGCGGGCTGGGTGAGCTGTATGAGCTGGAGAGGTGAAACATCGCTCCAGCATGGCAAGAGGAGTCAGACCCTTACAGTGCCAGACTTTACAGCCAGACACAAGCTGGGCCAACAGCCGCCTCACTCCCCCAAAACAATCGATGCACAACCAATACAGTGATTCAGAAACAGTACAGTGATTCAGAATCGATAAAGTGATTCAGAATCGATAAAGTGGCCAAGACTCTGATTCCGTCATCTCTACTGGGTGCCAGTGTCAATCTCTGACCTCACAACAATTTGATTCAATTGCAGGGCTGCACTATTTATTGCAGCAGAAACTGTTCATTTCCCCTATGGAAATAAAACTCAAAAAATCTTGACAATACATCAATAAAAACAGTAACCTGTACAGGTTTTTCTCCAAACACACCATCAGACAACTGATCATGCTTCCGGCTGGTATGTGTTGCTGTTTTATGATGTTGATAAAATAACATGAGGTGAATAGGCGCTCTTCAGCTGTGAACGAATGCTGCAGCAACATCTATACCAGCATGCTGTAGCATAATTATGCTTGGCATGGCTAAGTGTCTTTAACTTTATTGATGTTTATCAGTAGAAAAGGCTGTTTGGCCTGTCAAAAGGAAAATCATGTTATTTATGTTGCAAGTAACAGAACATACAGGACATACTGGAAGTACTGGCGTGTTTCATGTTTAGGAGAAAAAAATGTCTAATAACAACCAGCCTAAAGTTCTTTGTCCACACTTCTAGTCCACACTTGAGAAAATGAGTATAATCCATTATTATATTCCAAAATTGATGCAGCTGAATAACCTCCTTTAGACTGATGCTGAGAAACCCACATCATCTCCTCACGTTTTTTTAGACACAGCAACATGTTGCCTAATGCCCAGGAGACTACCATAACAACAGGGCTTGTGAAAGCACAGGTGGGGGTAAGAGGGATAAAGGGGGCGCTTACGCATCGGCCATCCAAATAGCGAGAGAAGCGCACACACAGAGCAGAGCTTAGATGAGACAAACACACAGGAAGCAGAATGACAAAGAGCAACAGAAGCCACGGAGACGTGTGAGAGAGGGCGCACATAAGGAAGAAGAAAAGAAGGAGTGAACAGCAGGAAAAGTATTAGCCTCCTCGAAGGAACAGGACTTCCAGAAATGAATGAAACAGAATAGCTTTCTCCCCGCTCTCCAACCCCCCCAGCACACCCCCAAACAAACAATGGCCCCCTTTGTGCAGTGTTGTGCCATGGTCACAGTCAGGGTAGACATAAAGACGCAGTCTCAGAATGCAGGGACTGAAACCCCCACCCTGCCGCCGACCCCCTAAACATTTTGCAGTGCCCGCATTTGCCCCCGTCTGCTGTGGCAGTGACACTAGCCAGGCTGGGCAGCACCATGGAGCTGCGGCCCACTGCAGGGCCCCTGCTCTCAAAAACATGCCCTTTGTCTGCCTGTAGGCTGAGACCTCACACATACGGCAATTTTGGCCGACGTGCAGTTCCAGCGGCGACCAGTAGAGGGAATATACTCCAGCTCTGAAACGGAGACTGGCTGGAGGGGGGGCAGGATGGGTGATGCTTCAGGCAAAAGCACCGTATAATTAGGCAGAGCAAAACAACAAAAACAAAGACGTAAAATGCTCGCTCCACAGAACGGCATGGAGGTGTTTGTGCCAAACACAGATCCCTTCCCCCTCAGGACTGGGCTCCGCAAACAAACAAAAACATCAATTAATGGACAAAGCATGTATAAAAAACAATTAACCATATGATGCACGAGTCAACAAGCGTTATTTAAACCTGAGTGAACGATATTCTGCTTCTGACACTATATAGCAAGATTTCAAATCCGCACCAGACCGATCTCCTCTATGTGGTTGTAGCACACTATAGCGAACTACAGCATCCCGCACACAAACAGCCCTATCTACTTGACAGCTGATCTATTTTTGCTACAAAGGCAGGCCAGTGTCTCCTGAGGGTTTTGGTGGAAGTCTGAATAAGCACTAGTGACTTGGAGCCCTCTCTAGCTTCATTCATACAGCTCAATCAATGGATTAACCACGCATACACACACGCGCATACAGTGCCTAAGGCATTTCCTTTTTCCACCGCTTAACCCTACCTTCTTCAAACAAACACCAATTAGTAACACACACAAAAAACAGCCCTCCATGAACAGCCGTCTATAAAGTCCAGTGTTTGAAAGAGTAATTGTGGAAAGAACATCCTGTTCTTGAAGATAAATGATTTGTAGGACTTCCCCTGTGAGACACAATAACGGACAGAAGCCATCAGCTCCAGATTTCATCGAGTTCCAGAGATAAATGCATCCTTTCGAGCCCTACCTTACCAATTTCAGTTACACACAGTTCCTCCAACTCTATTCAAGATAACAGAGCATGGTCTGACAAAACAGGACTCATTGTAACTCCACCACGATTTTATTTAGATAAGTCATAAAGCATTTCAATGCATAAGTACATTTCCAACAACATTAACATTTTTGGCAAGGCAGACATCCTGGAGGCTTTTAATAGATGTCCATATAAGGGCTGTGTACTGGCAATAACTGTACTGGGTTATTGTGTACTGGGGTAACACAGATCAAACACTGAAATGACATTAAACGCTGAAGTAACACTTATCAAACGCTGAAGTAACACTTATCAAACGCTGAAGTAACACTTATCAAACGCTGAAGTAAGACATATCAGACACTGAAGTAAGACATATCAGACACTGAAGTAACACTTATCAGACACTGAAGTAACACTTATCAGACACTTAAGTAACACTTATCAGACACTGAAGTAACACTTATCAGACACTGAAGTAACATATCAGACACAGAAGTAACACTTATCAAACGCAGAAGTAACACTTATCAGACACTGAAGTAACACTTATCAGACACTGAAGAAACACTTATCGAATGCTGAGGTAATGTTTATGAAACACTGAAGAAAGGTTTATCATATGCTTAGGCAATGTTTTCCAAACACTGAGCTGTTTATCAAATATAGAGATAACAGTGAAACACTAAGATAATGCTTATCATACACAGAGGTTTATCAAACACTGAGAAAACTTCTCAAGCGCAGAGGTAACGTTTATCAAACTCTGAGGCAACGCTTATTAAACACAGGTAAAGTTTATCAAACACTGAGGTGAAGTTTATCAAACACAGAATTGTGGTTTACTCTCGCGTGTCTGTGAAAACAAAATAACTTCATCTCGTAAAAAAGCTCTTAAGCAACTTCTGAGGACAGTGAAAGGAGTCAGGCAGCAAACACAGACTTGTTGAAACAAGCAAGCCTCACTCTGCGTCTAGACGGTCAGTCACTGCTTCAGTTGTAGGCGGCAATATTCATTTTCAGTCAGCTGATTTACTGTGACTGACTGTCATCTGCCATCAATCTGTAATAGTCAATCTGTAATAATGAAGATTAAAGGGGAGAAGAGACAAGAACGCCACAAGCAGGGTCAGCGAGTTAGTCACGTGCACCTCCCGTAAAGGAGTATCGCTAACTAGGAAGTACTTCTAGGAAGGTCTGTAAGAGTCCTCAGCTCTTTCTTGATCAGTCAACAAAGATGGTGAGAGAATGACAGACAGAGTGAGAGAAGCAGGTGAACAGAAAGACGACAGGGGAAACCCCAGATCCTTACAATCTCTAAAAATCTACACATTTCAGAGCAAACAACAAGCAAACGCTGCAGTGCACAAACAGGCCCATTTTGATGAACACCGCAGTAGTCTTTGTTTCTAAGTGTGAGTGTTGCTGTTCATGACGCAGTCCTATTTAACGCAGCCCAGACCAGATTAAAGGTGAACAACTCCAGAGCGCCTGCAAGCTGACATTCTTAAGGCCTGTGTGTATAGAGCCTCAGGCACACCTGAAGCACTTTATGACCATGTGCTTCTCCCTCCATATCTCAGTCAGGATCAAACTCCCTTGCCTGCAAACGCTCACAGCTCAGGAACGGCACTTTTACGAGGGCCACGCCGTTCCTCACCCCACCGGCCGCCTCTTTCATTTCAAATATATGAAGGCACTCAGGAAAGAACATTGCACATCGCTGGGGGTGAGGACATACACATACTGTACATAACGTCCTTCAAGACTGATTGGTAGCAAATCCCTTGTTGTTGGAGCTATGAAAGCACTGTGCAGTGGCTTATGGGGCATCATGCCTGACTGCTCTGGTCACCTTGACTGAAGAAAGGAAAGAGGGAAAACAACACTTGAGCCTCTGCGGATAGACAGTAACTGGGTGGCACACTTTGCTTTCTGTTTCTGTTATCAAAAAATTTTGAAAAAAAAAAGTTGAACCCACTTGCAAACTTCTTTCACATGAAACAAAGATCACCCTGCATTACATGAACCTAAACAATTATGTTTGTTGCATCATGTTTTTCTTTATTTATTAAAACGGGCTGAAGAAAAACATGCATCATAAATGTCTGATGGTCGAGAGAATTCTGCAATAACCACTATTGAATGCAATATATCGTTCGGCCACACAGCATCATGGTTTCAGAAAACCATCACTTATAATAGTCTGATAAGTCTTGCAGTCTTGCATAGTTACTGTTGATATGTCTGTCAAGCTCACCAACCACAGCACCTGATCTCTAAAGGTATTTGGGTATGACATTACTGTCTCACCCAAAAGTCAGATATACATGACCAGTAAAAAAACTACCACAGCACTTGAGGTAACAGACACAGATGTCCAGTGGCACTAAACAAAAGTACCTGGCATGCCGAGGAGTGTATTTAAAAACAGTTTTACTCAAAAATAACACAAATAATAATAATAAATAATAAAATAAGATGAGGTCCTGGACAAGTTTGCATGGAGACAGCAGTTACTGGTTGAATGTCACATTAAAAGAGAACTGAACATGAAAAGAAATGTAAAACCTGCTTCATCCACCTTCACCATACCCACATATGCCTCATGCATCACTACGACGTCCATGACCCAAACTGGCATCTTGCTTGCAGTCATGACACAACTGTTGGCCACAGTAGCTCAGCTGTGTATTGGTACGCCTTGGCAAGTTAAGCGCATGTCAACATGGATCTCTGTATTACACAATAGCTCAACAAAGGACAGCAGAAATTTAGCTCAACACAACCTAACAATGCACAAAGGCTATATGACAGGTTCCAGAGTAGCAAAGGGAAACACTTCCTCCTTGCCAAGCCTTCATCTGTCCCAGATCCATGTACTGGGATCTACCCTAGCTCTCAGTTTTAGCTGTAAGACAATGGCTGAATTGTGGGGATAATACAAATATGGCCATTCATTCTGGAAGCGTAAAGCGAAAGCTAGCTAGAGAGAGAGAAAAAAGCAGAGCTAAATCAAAGCCAGAGACATTAGCTCAGGACAGCGGGGCTTCGTTCTGTTGGATGTTGCTTTGGGTACGGATGAGGGTAAGTACATTTCAACATGCACTGGGGTGGTTAGTGGGCTTTAAGCTAATTTCCGTTTCTGAAGAAAAGAAGTTTAGCTGAGTTCAAGCATGAACTATGACAGAACGGCATTACGCTGATTCGAAGAATTCACTTGTTTGGTGTTTTCCTCAACCAGCTACAAAGGGCAATCCACAGAGCTACTTTAAAAGGTCTAGTTTTAGACTAACTGGGATTGCCATGAACAATCTTTCACTGAGGAATAGAGGAGGGAAGAACTTATTTAACTTATTTAATATAAGTGCTTCACAAACACTTCAGCAAAATACGTCACACTGAAGCACCTGACCCCAGCACTCTCACCTTCTCTCTCTCTCTCCCCGCCCCTCTCTCTCCTTGCTAGCAGAGGGATTTATGGACCAAGGGTCACAGTCTGTAGCTGCAGTCTGAAGAGAAGGGGGCTGTTTTTGTTATGCTAGCTTTCTACCCTTCCCTTTTGCCCTTGCTTTTCTGTCGCGCCAGCCACAACAGCAGGCTCACTCCAACACCAACTGACCTACTGACAATATGGAATATGAAATATGCATAAACTGCTCTCTTAAGGTCTTTGGGCATGACATTACTGCTTCAAAAGTCAAGATATACATGACCAGTAAAAAGACTAGGCACCACTGACTAAATAGGCCTTGATCTAAAGGATTACACTTTAAAGAAGTTCGTTTCCAGCACATACCAACAGCCATGCCCATGGTGGGACGGGATGTAACACTTTTGTTAGTGCCCTTCAAAACTTCAGAATACAAAACCAGCTGGTCTGTACTTTGTGTGAACATTTTACGATGCATGGTTTAACATGACTCTGAATGAAATCTTATTACTTTAATATATTAAAATTACATCAAATATAAGAAGTATATTATAGCTACAGACATTTTCCTTCACTGTTTATTAATTTTCCTCCATTTTGGAAACACAAGGCTTTATTATGACAATGCTGACATACAGCGAGGTTCAGAGATCTATTCTGCATTCCTGTGGAAAAAAAGTGGAAAGTATTAAAAACTTAACATGACTTTTGCTTTAATGGCAGTATACACTTGAGCTAATGTGGCTTTCAAAAGTTTGGGCAGAAGCCTCTGATGAAAGATACAATCCTCCTGAGAATTGTCTAAACACGGCTTTAATAAAAGAGATAAAACTATAAGCAAAAAACTGTCTGTTTAAAATAGAGAGTGACACAAATCTTTACATGTCCAAAATTCTCTTTGTTTTAAAGCTAAAACGTAATGTTGTTTAAATAAAAATCTAGATGTTTTAGACAGTCAGATTACTGTGGATACCTCAAAGTGAATAAGGCAAAGTTTAAAACCTACTAAGTACTAAGTATATATTTTTCTTATATTATTTCTTCTAATATTATTCTATTTTACAACTTGCACACTTAGTAGAAGTGTCATTCAAGTAGAACTGATAGCCAAAGCAAGGACTGTAAGTACTACTATTACTGGGCTGCCAGAATGGTAGGATTAGGAAAAAGCAACTGAACTTACATACTGTAACTACTAACACTACTAGTAATGTAATTTGTATCAATTCTAGTATTAGTGTCCGAGCAGATACATGTTCCTGACCAGACAAAGAGCTTTTTGAGGAGAATTTAATCCAATGCCTTTTGCACAGCACTGTGTAGCACAACAATCATACTGGTTTGGTTTAATACTGCCCTTTGGAGTGCTGCACTGAAAGCCTCTCAGTGCAGACATTCCAAAATCTATATTACTAAAATGGGGAACATTTTTGGGATTCCTCAGGAAGAAAGAACCTTATAAAAAGAAAAGCCTCGAAGCTAATAAATACTCGCAGGGACATCCTAACCCCATAGCCCCCCACCACATACAATAAAGGCTGGTGCTGCGGAGCTTAATTTCAGACTGGCTCTGAGGCTTATGAAATGATCAGTGATGGAGGTGAGTGCATGAGGCTTCTACAGGCAGACCAAATACAAACACATGCGCGTGCAGGAGGTGAACGGGTTCATCAGTGCCGCAACGTCTCCAGCCCGACGCAGACACATTCAAACTCACTCAAGCAGGAGGGGGTCTGGCGTGGCTTGGCTATCTCCTGCCCCTCCCTCACACCCCGCAACTGCACACAGAGCAGAGTACTGGCACAGGGCGGGAGCAGGGGGTCTCTATACCCCAAAACACAGCCATGTGTTTTGGGACAGGACCTCAGGCAGGGCAAACCGACTCCACTGACTATATAACATGGCACAAAAGTCGGTTACGTGGCTGTTTGACAGTTTAAAGTGACAGTTTATCAAAACATTTAACACACAGTCTTACTCGATTTTCCTCTCACCTCAAATGAAGTTGATCAAGCAAGACATGCCGGATGTCCTGTCACCGGAACACTGAAGTCTAATGTATTTAATAAGTAGTAGAAGATTAAAACCAACTCCTGAGCCTTAGTATTACATTTTTTCAAAATGAAAACCATTATTAGACACCTTTCAGATTAGCATGTATACTAGGCAACATAGCAACAAACGTAGCAGCACATTCAGCTCAAGCTTCTACAGAAACTACAGATGAACAAGATATCATGATAGTATACAGACAACGTAAAATACAGACCAGCCAGCCATGTTATTGTGCCTCTGTCCTTGCCACTGTTAGAAAGACAGGCATCATAATAATGACTGGGAACAAGTGTCACACAGCTACAGGTTAGCCCTAGAAGACAAAGGCATGTTGGAGGTTGAAAATTAAAGATCTGAGTCAGTGCTATATTAAAGTTTGTCTAATGTAATTAATATTTCTCTGCACCCTTGAGTCTGAGTCCATAAATCGCAAGTCAGTCAACACATGTCTTGAGTCCATATTTCTGCCTCAAGCTGTTAAGCAATCTCAAAAAGATGAGTTTATGTGGTTCCTGTTGGGACAAAGGTTGTACCGCTGAAGTAAGTGGTTGCCTGAATATTTTCCATACATCTGATTGTTGCAAACATCAGACACAAATGATCTAGGCTGAACAAGTGCGTTTGGAGTGAGAGGGACCTTTAATGTGGATTTGTTGTACATGACTCTAAGTGACCAGTCTTCGGGAGGCCACAGTGTAGCCGATACTGTGTGTATATATATGTGTGCAGGGACAAACATGGCACACAAGTATAGGGACTTAATCATACCGCCACTTAGTGCACCTCTTCCGGCCGCATCAAGAGTTTCCATGTTCTCCAGGCCCACCCAGCTTGCCCCACACACATACACGTACACACACCCACACACACAGGGCTTGTAGGCTGTCCCCTCATCCACCCCACTCATCCGCCCACCTCCTCCACCCTGCCATTCAGAGCTGGAGGAGCTGCGATCACTGTTTCCACAAAGCTACTGCCTCCACAACTCCACAACAACTGTCCCTTTAGCTAGCGCTGAGGGAGCGCTATGCTAATGCTGGGCTAACACTGCGTCAACCTCACTGCAGCATGCGGCTAACGGCGGCCCATGTGGGGGCGGAGTCTGAGAGGGATGGTGTGGTTTAGAGCAGCGACTCTATTTATACCGACTCCTCCCCCCCCAGCCGCCAAACTGCCTTTATTGAATCCAGATGTGAAGACGCAGACATAAAGAGCCGCTCTCTGCCCCTCTCTCTCTCTCTCTCTCTCTCTCTCTCTCTCTCTCTCTCTCTCTGACACACAGACACACAGTTACACAGGGTCAACAAAGTGCACTCACAATAAGGGTTTATATTGTCACTATCATATCAAAACATTAACCCTACTATTTCAGAGCTGGCCTTAAAGGACAATTCCACCAAAACAACAGTTCTGCTCAATTCAATTATTGGTGTGTAAAGTCATTTAGAGTGTCTTCATATGATGTTTTGGGGAATTTATTTACAGTGGTGGTGAATAACACTGTCATTTTATTAACTATCCAAACCCACCAGTGAACCTACACGCTCTTAAAATAAACAAGTATGTTTTAATCATAAACAATGTCTGCGGCACCCAGCAGCCTTCTGTAACTATTTCATGTAGCAAGTTTGTGACGTGGCTTTTAGGGGTATCAAATGCTTTCCATCTGGTTCCTAAACACCACTGTGAACAGATTCAGACTCGCGCACTTCTGAATAACATTTCAGCAACTTTTTAGTTCGAGTTTAATAAGGCAGGCAAAGTGGACAAATCGGTGGAATTCTATTTTAACATTGTGCACATTTTACATGTTTTACATTTTACAACACATCAACAAACAAAATGGTTTAAAATGGCTTGTAGAATCTTACCCTATAAAGGAACTGATTCAGACAAACAAACAAGAACAAAAGCCATGGGTCATTTGAGGTTGCCATTGGGAGCCAAAACTTTACACGTAGACTACTGTTTAATATTTTAACAGTGATAGTCAAGATTTTACACATGGTCCAGGATCCAGCGTGACACACTGCACAATGGGTTTTGGTCTCTCTCTCTCTCCCTCACTCTTTTGCTCTCCCCCTTCTTCCATAAACATGGTGCTTGAATGACAATGAATGCTTGTGGAGCAAGGCTAAATGTGTTCTGACCCATGCTGATGAATAGCGTGTCTTTGTCAGCCCTCAGGACCCTGAGTCCATCGATCTGTTGGCGACTCCAGCGGCACACTGTCAATCTCATAATAGCCTTGGAAAGAGCAGGAGAGCAGCAGAGAAGGAGCGAGACAAACTAACACTCACTCATCTTCAGCGACTGTTGTACACAAAGTCTTAGACCTAGACTGACTAGTACAACTGAATGTAGGCCACACCCGCTTCCATGTACATCAAGTATGTGCTGTGAGAACTAAAGGCTGTATGAGAAACTGCGGTTGTAATGGACTATAATTAGGACTTGGTCTCATTCAGAATATTTCGCTATCAATACTGATACCCTGACCTACTAATTTCTGAATGACACTGCAGTGTTTCAGTGCCCAAGTCTCCCAGTGTCCATCCTCTGTTATCATCTGTATTGTTGTTGATCAGTTTACTTAGCAGTTCCTTGTCGATCAGATCCTTAGCAATGGTACTTTAGGTAACTGTCATGCTGAACTGCCTGGACTAACATAAGGTCTGCGTAATGTTCACCTTGTCAACACACACTTTCACACAGCGGTGGTGGGAAGACAACAGCATGACGCTTAAAAAAAGCACTGATGTAGATTCAGAGGCAAGGCTTAATCCGTCCCCAGGCAACGCCAAGCTGCCCATGACAACGTACGACCGATAAAGCAGCCCACAGGCTACTCGGACACTACTCAGACATTGAAAAAGACTTGTAGAAGGTTTTGCTGCAAAAAAGCAGAAGAGATTGCTCCAGTCCATTCAGCAGTCCAGCACTGGTTTTAAGTAACAGGAAAGATGATTGGATTAAATCAGGATCACTATGACAGGATGAAGTGACTGAAAAAGAAAAATGTGGGTCTTTCGAGATGACCACCTAAAAGTAGGCCATTATACTCAAACGACCCCAAAGGTTTACCAGATAAAAGGCCTTAGAAATTAGCAGTGCTCCTCTTATTAGCGGTGCGCTATAATATACTGACATCTGAGAATATACTGACATGTCAACCACTTGTATTGAACAACTGACATATCTGTCGGCCCCTAGTGCACACATGCAGTTCCTAGTTTCTCTGGCTAAACCCGGCTGGACCACCTGCCATGCAAGGCCTGACATTCCAGAGGGCTTGGTGCAAGGGGCTTCGAGGCACACGGCAGTTTAGCCCAAGGGACCACAGAGACAGGGGGCACATACACACACAACACAAGCGAGGAGGTGTAGCACATGCAGTTCTCCACATCCACACAAACACATACCAGAATGTTATTTTCTACTGGAGAGCAGTGAGGCTGAATTCTCGGTCTACTGACCATCTAACCTGTCCACATTGCTGCAGTGTGCTAAGTCTAAGTTTGAGGCTAATGCACTGCAAAACCAAAGACACGCAATCACCCAGCCTCTAAGGTCATGTTAGCATCAAAACATTGGGGTCTGAGCACTGGTTGACCAATGGGATGGCTAACAGGCCTGGGGCTCTGCAGAGAGGCTAATGGGCTTAGGTGTGCAGGCCAGACTAGCCATCGCTGTGTTAAGCCTGTTTGGCCAGCTGTCTGTCTGTCTAAGTGCTCCTTGAGATCAGAAGCGAGGGGCAGGGAAGAGATGAAGAAGTGAGGTGAGGGAGGGAGGGATAGAGGTAAAGATGGAGGAGGAAAAGGGCAGGGGGTGCTTTACTGAGAAAACATTAACCCCTCCTCATCCTCCTCTCCCTCCTCTTTGCTTGTTTTCCATCTGCCTCTTTAACGGCCAGTATTCCTCTCCACGTCATTGTCTAGTCGAGTGCAGCCGAAAGCGTACGTGCTTTACGCTGACCTGCTCCTCGCACGGAATTGGTAATATGCCCCTGCTGACCCCTCCACCACCCCCCTCCCAAGCTGGCCAGCGCAGGGCCAGAGCAGCAAAACAAGCCGTGTCCAGGCTGGAACAGAGTGTACCATTAGGTTGACTGCAGCACTGTTTGAGGTGCGTGTAAAAGAGGGAGAGAAGGAGAGAGAGAGGGAGGGGCAGGGTCAAATGCTGCACATCCTCATCTCTGTACAGTAGGCTAAATGCTCTAAATTGGGATTTGCTGCAACACTCGCACATGCTAAATCCACTGGTATTTTCCGACAGTGCATGTGGGTGATCTCATTGGCGTTTGCTTGGTTTATGCAGATGCCTGGAAAGTATATTGTAGTATTCTGCTAAAAATACCACAATGTAAACAGAATAGTGGAAAAAATGCATTAGAGCTTAACACTAGAGCATTAAAGCAGAACAAACAAGATTCGTTGGCACTCTATATGGATGTGTTGCTACAAAAACGTCGGCTTAATCATCAGTAAACACTGCAGTGTTTAGAGTTTAAGCTTTAGCCTCCGAGGCCGTAAAATGCCCCGAGGATTTGAGTAAGAATTATGCAAGGCAGCTTCAAAGAACATGAGCATATGTCGCTTAAATGGTATGTGAATGTTAGGGCTGTCACCATCAATTATATCAGTAATCAAGTACCGAGTAGGATTCATTTGAATGAGCAATCGCTGATTAAGAAAAAATACAAACAATGAAATCAAACAATAACAAACAGTACATAGACTTTCATTTTAAAATCTCTCTTTCCACATTTACCAACAAATCCAAAAAATGGCGGTATATATAACAAACAGTATTTACAAATAACATTCCACCTGAAATGGTGTGTAATGGGTAACATAAAAAATAACCACTGTTTTCACGAAAAACAATACTGAACTATGCAGGACAGACGACACTAACAACCAATCAGTTAGGCCCTAACAGTTTCTTATCAGGGACATTGTTTGTAGTGGAAAGAGGTAATACATTATAATACACACTTTATCACAATCCTGCATACTGTAAAATGTTTTAAATACTAAAAACATTGTACCATGACCCAAGTATCCTGACAATATCGTATTGCATGGCCTTTGGCAATTACCACCCCTATTATTCATCCATAGTGGTCAAACATATTTCTGTGGAGGTGTGTGCAACCCCAGGCCCCACCCTAAACAATGGACAGAGGAATGTTAGCTTAAGTTGACGGTGGTCGCTGCACTACTGAAATGAAACTCATCAGACTCTCTCAAATCTCTCGAATACAGGAGTTACAAAGAAAAAGAGAAAGCTGAATGGTAACTGTTGTCAGTCACTGCATTTATGGGCCAAGAATTAAACACGTAGCCTGGTTAAGTGCTGCACTTTTCCCCGGTTCTTGGCCAGTGCACTTTTCTAAACACCACCTCCATGTCTACAGTTATGAGTAAGAAGCCAACTTCATCCTCACTCAAGCTATTTTTTCAGTTTGTTTATGTGACTGGTGAAAGAAAGAATTCGGTCAGAATTCATTCACTCATTTTTGCAAATGTACCAGTATTTAGAAAACTAAACAGACCACCCCTGTATAACACAATCATCAATGAGCTTTGTTTTAACAAATACCTTTTAACAAATAATCCAGATTAATCTAGTAATCATGACAGTCCAAGCATGCAACATATACATGCCTAAATCAGCACAGGCAAACATTGCCCCAGATTTGTGTGCTTGGCATAAAAGGTGTGTGCTTATATTTGACCTGGTGAAAATTTCTCATCTCCCAACTTCCCCTTCATCTCTTTGTGTGCGTCCAGCAACGGCCGACGACGGAGGGCCACTTAACCTATTGACCATAGCTCCTACAGGAAGAGGAACTCTCCTCTTCACTCTGCTCTGCTTCTCAAGTTGCTGCAGCTGTTAGCCATACCCTCACGAGTCATGAGGAGTGCACTGGTCACTTGCTACATGCCAAAAGGGGTTTCCTCACACATAAACACAACCACAAACATGGATGCTGTACAAAGAAATAAGGGTAACCTGTACAAAAGTCACAATGATATGTAGGTTGTATTGAACTGCACTGTGTATACAAGTTATATTCTAGCCAACAATCATTAAGCCAAGTTCCTCAGTCAGTACTATGTAGTCTGTGACTCACAGCTGCAACAAACAAACTAGTTAACCAGGTAATGCTAGCCTTTCACTGAAGTTAGGATGGAAGAAAATACTGAAAATGGCAAAAATACTAAATACTGCAATATTATATTTTGTGATACTGTATCGACCCTCAGAAACGATATGAAGATTTCTGATCAAAAGGCTACAATCAAAGATTTGTTTAGTGTAGTGTAGTAGTGTTCTTCACCAGACTCCATTCCAACTTCAACAAGCACTGTAAGGGCACACAGCTAACGTTAGCATTAGTATGTATATGGTGATGCGTTTCTACACTGTCAGAGATATTTTAGGAATTGGGATATACTGCTTTATGGTCAGCGAGTTAGCAAGCATGCTAACCGAATCAATAAGAAGGATATTTTTCCATCACCAATCTTCTGCACCAGCCTAGGTCACACCCATTATGCAAGATGATGCAAACTTTAAAAAGATAGCGTGACTCATCCGTAGATTATCACTGATCCCTAATCATACATTTTTGTGCAGGTGATTTAAGGAATCATGTTTATACTGTTAGTCTGAATATGGACAGTTATTACCTTGTCTAGAAGACTACTATGGGTGCATCTTCTTTTAAAACAAAGGCAACCCTAATTCATTCAGAAAAATCAGCTTTAGCACTGAGCATAAATCAGGGGCTGGGCTCTCGCCGACTCCACAAGCACTTCAAAGGGGCTCAACAGTCTAAACATTTGCAGAAATTTGTGGAATTCAACATGGCTAATTGCGCTGGTCCCGTGAGTGCGTTCGGCACTATTAGTCAAACAGGCTGATGATACGGAGGCTTTTATCTGAGAGGAGAGCTATTTCAGAAGGGGGGTAGATTTCACCCCTTCTTTATTTACAACCCAACTTCCTGAACGGGCCACACGAGAATGGATGGTGGGGCACAGGGCCAGAAAGACAGAGGGAAAGGAAGAAGGGAGAGAGAGAGAGAGAGAGAGAGAGAGAGAGAGAGAGAGAGAGAGAGAGAGAGAGAGAGAGAGAGAGAGAGAGAGAGAGAGAGAGAGAGAGAGAGAGAGAGAGAGAGAGAGAGAGAGAGAGAGAGAGAAAAAACTGGCATCCTTTGTGCTATTCCAGGATGAGATGGCAGTCTAAAATGGAGGCCACAAATACACTAACAAGCAGATATATATTACCACACACGTTCCAAAGTTCTGTTATTGTGCTATTTGACAATGACTGACAATAATTCTACTCCATTCAAAGGCCTGTCAAACAAGATTCTACACACTGTAGCAAATCCTCCAAGATCAAAAACTCAAATTTTATGTAAAGTATACAGAGATTTAGGCTTCAAAGTCCCAGCTCACTTAAAATACAGCCCAAGCTCCACATGATCGTACATTAAATCCATTTACATCATAAACACTTGCCTACGTCATAAACCCCAATCAGTCAAGAACAAAGGCAGTGCTAAGAAACAATGGCAATTCCTGCTATTCCAAGGAGGCTAATCGAGATTATCGGTGTAGAAACATGTAAGGCAAGAATGTGCCACAAATACCCATATTTGAAAGAAGGTGGTGGTGTAAATGACTGAGCAACAGTTTTGCTCTGAAGCTTAACTGTACTCTGAGAAGGGCTAAAGGAAAATACTGCTGGAGGTGCTTTTACTAAAATACCAGCACACACTTAACATATCAAACATTGTATCATCATCAGATAGACCCAAACAGCAAAAAGGAACAAACAAAAAGAGGTAAAGTGAGGGATGAAGGTGCACCAGGACCCAGCCTGTGTCCTCTCTCTTTAATTACATAATGCATGTACCAACAGGAAAAAAGCTAACAACAAACAAAAACAGTGCGGTAAAAAGTAGCCTTTACGTAATCCTGTCCAGCTCAAGCGCTTTTATCCAGGCTAAGCAGGAAGAAATCCACACAGTGAAGAAGCACAGCAGCTGCTCTGAGAAACAGGAGGATGATGGAGAACAGAGGGACTGTGGAAAGAGAGAGGTGAAGCGGAGTTATCATCTTTCAGACATGAGTGAGTCAACACCAGACAGAGAAGGATACATGGCATTCTAGGAATTCTCTCTGAGTCATACACAATAGATGGACCATGGACAAGAAAGAAAGAAAGAAAGAAAGAAAGAAAGAAAGAAAGAAAGAAAGAAAGAAAGAAAGAGAAAAACTAATTAAAATTAAAAAAAAAAAAACAAGAAAGACAGAAAGATAAGGGAGACAAAAAGGAAAGACACAGAAATGAAAGACCTGCAGACAGATGGGCAGAGAGATAACAAAAGCAAGAACAAATAGAGAAAGACTAGAAGTCTAAAATAAAAAAGTCAAATAGATCTAGGAAGGAAGATTAAAGAATGACAAACAGAAACTAATAAAAAGGATGCAAAAAGAAAAAAAGAAACGACAATTAAGAGAGAAAGAAAGATCAGATAAGATCAGAAAGAAACAGAGAGAAAGCTGCATAAATACAAGCTACTAAAATGAACTAACAGCCAAAAGAAAGAAGAAATTTTGTGTAAGGAAGAATAAAGAAGAATAAAGAGGGGTCCCTTCATGATGCTCATGGACCCTCACAGACTGTTCTTATCCAGGCTTAGGCTCTTCTCCTCCATCAGTACTATGAAGCCCATCATTCTGTGGCCTCTCTCGTTCTCCTCCTCTGTCATCACTCTGTCTCACTCAACAACCCAAAGCCATTGTCTTTGTCTCTCCCTCTCACTCTCTCACTCTTATCTCCCAGACAGACTCAGGAATCCACAGAATGCAGCAGGAGGCCTCCTGGGGAGTGCAAACTCCTGCTGGACTGACCCCTACAAGGACTCCATGAGTGTGTGTGTGGACATTGCTCTTGACCCCCTGAAGGCCAAACAAAGTGGTGGCTGAACTCTCCAGAGAGAATGTTATCTCTCCCTCCTGTTCTGGGCCCAGCCAACAACCCAGCAAGTGTCTCTCTCCCTTCCTCTCTCTCCCTTCCTCTCTCTCCCTCCCTCTCTCTCTCTCTCTCTCTCTCTCTCTCTCTCTCTCTCTCTCTCTCTCTCTCTCTCTGTCTCCCCTTCTCTCTACCTGAAGACATATACACTTTCTCAAAGCCTGATATTAAAAGGTATCTGTCTGTGCTTTGGCGATGGAAGTGATCTCCTTCAGGCCAGAACACAGAGTAACTGCTAAATGAACAATAACAATCAATTGGCCTTTGTGTCATAAACTCATTTCCCTCTGAAGCCACGACCCATAAATTAAAAAGAGCCTTAAAAGGCACCGCGAGCCGTCACATGAAAAGGCCAGCAGGACAGCCAGGGAGAAGATTAAATCAGAAGCAAGGGTTTCCTTCTGATAGTGTTGCAAAGATCCTGTTTATTCCTGGAACGTGGTGTTCTCTTCAAGTTTAACAGAGCGGCACGCTCCCCAAAACTCAATTAGGAGATTTATGCCTCTTTAATAACAGTGGATAATGCAGCTGAATGTGCCTCGGGACACTGCGTCCACCTGTGTCAGGCCTTACTGAGAGCGTCTAGCCTATCTTCATGGCTGTGGCTTCTGTCCATCTCATCCCGGCAGCGGACAATTGTTGCTCTTTCACAAGCAATGAAATGCAAGCTGTTACCGATTTGAGTTCGTCCATGAGTTTCTGAATGAGAACATTCACAAACGCCACATCCCACATTCTCCGTCTCATTAGCTGGGAGGAAGCGCTCAGCTGGGCTTTTTGTGGCACAATCCAGGCTGGTCCCACGCTCATTCAACTGAGGAGCCAGAACTGGATTATTAAAGCACAAGCACTCGAAACTGAACTGACGTTTGTGGGGTCCTAAATTAAACAAACACCCCATTAATCCGCACTTTAAGAAGTGAATGGAACCGAACATCGTTCCTGCTCTAATTTCAGCCTCACCGTAAAATACTGCATACTCAGGATTGGGCTTTGATGCTGATACATTGCTGCAGCTTGCTTTAAAGATGAGTATTGGAGTCTGTCAAAGCAACAAGGTCAGCAAGGAAGCAGGATGGATAAAAGGGGACAGAAATAAGAGAGAAGAATAAACAGCAAGTAAAAGTGATTTGGCCTTCCAAACGAGCGTCCGTCCTCTGAAGGAGCCATGCCCGTCCTGCACAGCCCTGGCACGAGGTGCCACCAGTGTTTCTCTAGCCTGAGTGATCCCGATGAGAAAAGCCTCCCGCCTCAAAGGATGCCCGCAGCCCGCGAGCGAGACGGATGCCAAGCAATTAAATGAAAACCCGCTCGTTCAACAGTCACGGTCTGGAACCGTTTTAATAAGCTGGAAACTATTTAGAAAATGGTTGATGGTTCAGATGCCGATGAGAAAACAAAGGCCTTCATTGTAAAAGGCAGAGCGCTCGTGTTTTCTGCATCGATCAACGCCGCTGCCAAGAAGCCAAAAGACCAGGGCGACAAATCCAATAGCTGTCGACGCCGCTTTGGGTTTTCCGCCCCCTACTTTAATGGGAAAAGAGGATGGGGTGAGGGGAAGACGGGGCATGGAACTGTTGCTGTTTGTGGTGAACGTCATGTCTGAAGGGTCTCTAAGGCGCATCAGAATCAATTTATGATAACCCTACTAACCCGCCATGTCAAAGGCTATGTAATTATGTAATTATGCTGGGAAACCAAGCTCAGTCTAAGCCGCAGCAGATTCTTTTGTTGGGTGTGTCAGTTTACAAAAACGAAAAGGATTAAAAAAAAAAAAAAAGAAAGAAAGAAAGAAAATGTCAGCCCAATCAAGGCCTACAATTACAGACACACAGAGACAGGAAGACCTCGCTCTCTGTCTCTTTCTTTTCCCTCCTCCTTTGTAATAGAAATGATGCGCCCAAATTTAAACACACCCAAAAATCTAATAAAACATTAACAATCGAATTAGCTGCGATCAACAAAAATAAATAAATAAATAAAACTTTCACAATGTTTGAAGATGTAATGTGGAATTGAGGTTCGCATATGATTTCAGGGTTAAAATTAGATTTTCAATATGTTGGACATCAAAATAAAGAAAATTAGAACCACAAGCATTTATACGCGGCTTTATCAGGCCAGTCATTTTAGTCATCAAGCATGACTGGTCTACGTGTCTTTGGTTTTTGACACAGCGGAATTTTCACACCAATCCGATGGTTCTGTTTGTTTTACTTTTTTTACAGTATGGGAATTCGGAAAATTGGGAAAAATGGATTCTGTCATAGAAGGGATTATGTTTTTACTATTTGCCTTAAGCACTGCAGCTAAAAGCAGCAGGCAGCTAATAATGAGCACAAACAACCTACGGAAAGACAGAGACCAGAACACAAAACACAAAATGAAATTTTGTCATTGTGTAATACTAAAGTGCTCCCAGCCATTCCCAGCCTTTCAGCTACGGTACTGTATATTTCCCTTTACCTCCGCTTGTGTCTGTGCTCTGCCATAGGGAAGATGAGCTATTCTGCTGCTAGTGGAGCTCTGATTGGACAGCTTGATTTTTATGGCATCCTTAAAACACTGAAAAGGGGCTCGCATTAAAACATGTATGTCTTTTAAATGCATAAAAATCTTCTGATGTGGTGTGAGATTAATTAATTCTGATTGATGCTCCCTTTGACCCATAAAGTTCCATGTCAAGTGTCAAGACTGGGCCGTTTTAAACCTTCATTATTACACTTCAGTTGCAACCTTGCACAACATTTTTCAGAACGATGCCTATACTATTCATGCTTTTCTGAAAAGTCTATCCTGAGTGTACGGGATTGACAGGGACCAGTCCCTCTGCGCTGCTACTGTTTTAAAACAGCCTATTCTGCAATTCACATGCAGTAACAACACTGAGCCAAGTTCAGTCTCTAGTGACATGCACTGAGGGCTTGATGGGTGATCAGCGAAAGAAAGGTCCGTGTGCCCAGCTCAGGCCGCACATTCATCAATCCTTAAACACCAGCAGTGGGAGCGAATGGTGACAAGTGCGTTTGATCCGGACCTTGGCTTTATGGAAATGTCAGGGAGGGCCAGGGCACATTCAATTCTGCAGGGACGCAAAACCCCTCCCTCTGCCCCTTAACTTGCCGTCCCTCTTTCTCTTGCTCTGTCTATCAGCACTCTCTCCTTCCCTCTTCCCCAGCAGGACGTGACCTGCTCAGCCAGTCCCCGCTCCATAAATCACACATGCTCCATTCAGCACTGCTTTCTCTTCATTCCTCCTGAGAGGCTGCCTCTCCTTGCCAGTCGCAAAGCTGAAAACACTCTCACACAGACACACACACACACACAGACACACACACACACACACACACACACACACAGGTGCACGCCGCTCTCTGACACTCCTGGGCTAAAGAGGCTACACAGTGCTGAGGTGTCTGTCTCCATGGCACTGCTGCAGCAGAGATGAAACATGACTGACTGAGCATGTATGTAAGACTGGGTTGTTTCGACTCACATTCAGATGTACAGCAGTTGGAGTTTGGAAAGCACCAGTCAAGTGACGTGTTAAAAACAAGTCAACACATCTTCTACAAACATCTTATATGTGATACATTACAGAACACAATTTCTATTTTTTGTTGAATGTAACATAGTGAAAAAAATTATCATGTGTCATAACCTCATGTCACTTGCTGTACAGGACGTGGTAAGCCTGCTAACTATTCTCCCAAGAAGACTCTCAACTTCTGCATATTACTGCATACACAAACTGGGTCACATATGTGCCAAATGTTTTCTACAGGGATGCAGGGAGATGGTAACTTTGGGCTGCTGCTGATATTTTTCAATGATATATCTGCTAATGCTGAAACACAAATGGTCATACAATGCAGAAGGTGTGTTACATCTACCTGAATTAGCATTGCAGTGAAACATAAGTAAAGGGTTACAAACACAGTAAGATGAATAAAGCGCAGTTGTCTTAGCATGAGAGCCCAGCCTCTCCTCAACATGCTGCTCTTCTAGAGTACAATAAATAGGCTACATCATTAAACACTAGTGTCAATGTCTGCCTCCAGTTTCATCATACATCATCCAGTTTACATGTGTGTAACTACTGATGTATGTGATATATCCTCAGTATCTGAACCAAATCTCACATCTCGTTTTTCAGTTTGCATTGACTTACACTATTTGAAAACACCATCTGCCCTTTACCCTGTGTGAAGATATGACAAACAGACCTATAGAAATGAAGACAGAAATTATGCAAAATTATCTGGAGTAAATTCTTTTTAACTTTATATTTTTATTTTCCATTAGAAGTTATAAGGGGACCAATAATTTATTCTGTAAAGTTACCATTTTAGTTTAACCCTCACTCTCAGCTTATCCTCTAACATTATAATAAACTCTCAAAAAGGAGAAAAACACTTCTGTACACAGACACATACAAGAACTTGCCTGGCAACCAAGAGAAAGCCCTTTAAACTTCCTTAGTCTTATGGCTAATAAGGCTTAAAAAAATACTGAGAGGTCTAAAAGTTTTAATCTGAAAGGTAAAAGCACATACTCTGTATACCCAGTGGCATAAACACAGATTCTTTAGCCATGTCACTGATTGGACAAAGTGTGTGTGTAACAGCCTCAACCCTCCAATCCTCCCACAACCCCTCCCCACCACACACACACCTCCACATTACACAACCATATGGAATGAAAGCGTTGTGTCTGTGGGAATTAGTCTGAAGTCTGCAACTGCATTTCTCTCATTGCAAACATTGTTCACTAGTTACATTTTCATCCGGCTCAGCAGGAACACATGCAGACATGCTGAAACCGGAACTTGAGCATCAGTATTAACAAGAATGAATGCAGACTCTACGTTACCGTCACTTATTTCTCTTTTCTGGCACACCCACAGGCTTCATAATTAGCTAATGATATGATTTAACTGATGATTACACAAAGCAGGTACAACACCAATACACCTGAGGCTGGGTTATGTAAGTACTTCTTCAGATAACTGGTCTATGGTAATTGGTCCAGGGTCTACATCACAACTGGAGCTATTTCTGAAGCTCTTGTAAAACATGTTGTGATTTTTTGCCAGTAACCACAAGGCAACAGCCTGCACAGCCAGAATTTCAAACAGTACTTCCAGGGTTATCAGAGTACAAGGAGCAACCAGGCCTTTTTTAAACCAAATTCTCTGTCGAGCAATGAAGAATTCTATAGAAAGACAGACGCCTGCCCACCAAAGATGTACAGAAGGAAGTGGTTAAGGCCCTGTTATCTGCTCTTAATAACTGATGGATAAACTCCAGCAATGCAAAATAAACTGTCCCCCACCAGGTTTTAATCCACTGCTTACAGTGACGCACAGAGTGGAACAGGACAGTCTCGGAAGCCTCCCTGGTGGTCTGAAATAGTTTTCTGTGCTTCAGTGCCTAAAGCCGGTAATGTCTTTCAGTTAGTTAAAATGTCGTGTATCACATGATACCAGAAAGAGAGACTGGAAAGCATGCTTAAAGGGCATGATGTAACAGTGCAGAATACTGAAAGATGTCTGAGATAGCCAGGGCACACATTCTGGAACAGTACTAATGCCATGAGGACTGTAACTAGGGGTGGCATCACAAGGTACAGATAATGATTTTAAGGAGCCCAAGATGTTAGTAAAGAATAAGATTGGTAAACATAATTTAGCAAGCTGCACAGACTTCAATAGTCTTACTCACACTGCACTTCACTGTCTAACCTTTCATTGTTACCATCATAATAAACAAAATAAAAGCATAAAGTGGATATCTTCAGCATGTAAAGTAACACTATGGAAATGATGGAGATTTAAAAATCTTCTGGTGGAAATGTGTAATCACACACAACGTGTAGAAGAGTACTTTTCAATGTTGTATGTGAATCTTCTACTATTGTGGTAATAAGCTCACCGGACAAAACATTTATAGTAGTAGGTGGTAGGAGTGTCATGCTCCTGCAGATGGCACTGCACAAGGATGTTCATGATATAAATACCGTGCAGGTGTGCCACAGGATTCGTAGATTGAGAAGAGGTGGTACAGTACAGTGAATGGGTTATGCCATGTGTGGAAAGTGGGTAGCAAAGCAGATGTTAATGATTGGGAAAAAAAAGAAGTAATTGTTGTTGGATTTGCAAAAGACCATAGTGTGATAGAAGTAGCTGAATATACAGGTATATAGAAAGGTACAATCATACGGGTTCGCCAGTAGAGGGAAAATATTCCAGTCTACAGGACATTCTCATCGGAAGTCTGCCAGGGAAGCCATCCACCAAATCTGGCCCAAGTGCGCAATTCTTTGCTAAATGTCCTTCGGGATCAATAAAGTCAGCCAGTCAGTAAGAGTGTGTGTGTGTGTGGAGGGAGCTTGAGGTCAGTATCCACAACTGCCAAAAGAGTGATTTAAACCAAACCAAAGGTAACTGATCTAAACCGTTCCTTATTCCTCCATCATATCCTAAGAGGAATGTCACATAGGCCGTTCAGCACCCACCTGAATGACACTGGCCTGTAAAACCTCTGAACCCTGAAGTGGTTACATGACTATAAGCACACTGAACCCTGAGCCCCCCACAGCTGGAGAGACAGTATTCTGTAACAGCCCAGTGACCTCTAACCCTAGATGCACCTAACACGCCTTCATCTTCAATACACCACATCAGAGTTTATGATCAGTCGGCTACCAGTGGTGACAGTTCAACAGGACAAAGTGCTCCAACCATGAAAACATCTTCTGCTTTGCCAGAAGCAGAAATGACAGGAACAAAGTGTGCTTACAATCCTGTCTCTTTCTCCACTGTCGTTAAAGAATCCCCCATTAAGCTCACTCAGAAAACACCATCCTCTTACACAAAACCCCTAATCAAACTCTTTTGCACCCTGTTACTTCCATTAAATTGTAATTACATGTCCTGCTTCCAAAATATCTTCTGAAATTAAAATTATCCTCCAGGAATGGCACGTTTTCACTCCCCCTCCCACCACCAGGACCTATCAGCAGCCTCTTCCTGATAGTCACAATATGTCACTATTCATGCTGACTCACAGTAAATCTTAAATCACGACTGCTTAGTTTACCCCTACTACATAACACTGATATACCCACACTATACCTCAGATGTCATAATCTGGTCTAAGGTATCATGACCGACTAAGTAACAGAATAGTATTATTTCTGTTCAGTCATATTAGTATTAACATTAAACTGAAAATGTAATCTGCAAAATAGCAATGCAATCCTAATCTGGGCTCTCACTTATGCAAATTTTGTCTTAAATTAATATTCAAATCGAATATCTCTATTTACATTTACATTCCATTTGTCATTTGGTTTAGTATGGACATTCCATTTACATTCCATTTATTTTAGAAAGCAAAGCAAAGCAAAAATACTTTGGAATATGGCACTGTACTGGCTTGTTGCTGGTGTCAAACCTCAATTTGGCCCCTCTGATTAAAAAAAAAATGAATGAAAAATATAATCAATCTAATATAACCATATTCTACATAATAATAAATTATAAATATAAAAACCAAATATATAACAAAATAAATAAACAAAAAATGATTTTAAATGGTTATTTTGCATATTTACTTATGTCATTAATATACAGTTCTGGAAATGCATATACATTTTTAAAAAGTTACTTCGGAAGCATCTAGATCTTTGTGAAAAAGAAATGTCAAAACTGAAACAAACTTCCATTAACGTAAATGGTATTACTGAGTTTGTATTTTCATTTCAATTAAAAGGAAAATGTAATATGTCATTTTGCATATTACATTTTCATTTAATTGTGACACCAATATGCTTCCATACAGTTGTGGTGTAGTGTGATGACAGGTTCTTTAATGTTTGTAATGACCACTTTATTACTCATTTTTGTTCATCTTGGAGTCTGACAATTACTCGTAATGGCAAAATGGTACTGTTATATTATTAAACAGACTTTGTCATGTCAATTCATGACGTCTGCTATAATGTGTTTGTGACAAGGCTATGTCAGTGTTTAGTAGCAGGGTCATTTTACCAAATCTTTGGACCAGGGCCCTGCACATTACAGGAGCTGCATGTACAACACTACAGCAGACATGCAGAAGTGCCCTGCCTGTCTTCTGTTCTCATTCTCCCCCGGTGAAGAATAAATCAATTGGTCTAGTGAGGTCACACTGAGTTAGTTTGTAAACTGTGCTGTAGAGAACCTGATACACTCTGTCCGATGTCTCAAACATCCTTTGTGGCTGGGCGTTGCTCTCATGACCTGCTTCTCCTTTTCTAGATCACTCTCAGCTGGTTGTCATCCACCTTCTGGCAGTATGAGGTAGAACTGATGTGCAAAGAATTATGCAAAGAGATGGGTACAGTCATACAGACCCGTCAGAGTAAAAGATATCCATCAGCCTCATCACACCTCAGGGCACAAGAGTGGTTTCATGAGATGTTAAGAGGTCCTTCAGGGCATCAGACACTTTAGCAGATCCAGAATAGCATTTAAAAGGCCGCAGCAGAGAATGAAGGAGAATGGAAATGTGTGTGTCTGTGTGCGCGCATGTGCGCTCTGTTAACCACTGTTTCAGGAGCAGAGGAAACAGGCGAGGGCGAGAGGTCAACAAAGAGCTTAATCTAATAACCAACATCCACTACAGTCGGCCATTTGTGTGGCAGCGGCGTAGGCCGTCTGCCGCGCCAATCACCTTCCTCTAATGACTGTGATGTAAACAAAATTAGCCACTCATTTGAAAACAAGCCGTGAACAGAAAAAGGAGAAGGAAGAGCGGGGAGGGAGAAAAAAAAATTCCCATGTGCATGGGTAAATATAACCCAAAGGAAAAGAGTGCTCGGATGAATGACTTGCGTATGCAGAGTGAAAACATGAATGCTGCACAATGCTGCAGCCCACCCTTACCAAACACAAAGCTGAGTCTGTATTCCCCGCTGAAGGCACAGAAACCCTCAACCCCCTCCATCCTCTTTCTATCCACAGCACAGTGGCTGGAAGACACATCTGGGGATGGGCTTTTGACGTTTACGGGAATGTTTGTATAAACACTAGCGTTCGGCATGTACTGCTAATGGCTGCCACTCAGGGCTGAGTAGCGACTCGGCCGACTGGAGCAAAAGCATCTGGTGCAAGACAAAAAAAAAAAAAAGACCCTCAAAAGACCTCGACCACCAACACCTCATAGGAGATTGACAGAGAGCAATGTTTTTGATCATATGAGAGATGCTAAAGCTGGTAGTCAGTAACAAAGCCATGCTGCACACTATCAGACAAAGGTTTGGAACGCAATAACACCCTGAGTACATATTGCAAGTTCATCCAAGTGGCCCTTGCTGTATGAAGACGGGTTATGGTTTAAATAATTATTGGACAGATTTCCAAACTACTGTTAAGACCACATCTTGAACATCTTGAATATTGTCCACAAAAAATGTTTTAGGCACTAGAAAGATCTGACCGCTGGTGAATGACATTATCAAAAAAAAAATGTGTGGCATATGCTAAAATGAAAGAAAACACACACAAAGCACACTCACTTAAGATGCTAATTGCCTTTTATAGTGTTTGATAACTTATTATACTATATGTTATAGCTATACATAATGTTGGTCTTGTGTGAACACAGACAGGAAAACGGCCCCACGTCTGGCAAAAAAAAAAAAAAAAAAACTGACAGAAAGAAAAACACAGGCAAACTAAAAAAGATTAAGTCTGACATCCGGCAAATCAAGGAGAAAGGAATTTCCAAACACTCTTATTTACATGTAGATGCATGTCTGGGTGGCGTGTGTGAAATGCAAATAGAGTTGTGAAGGAAGTAAACAGAAGACACAGTAGGAAACACGACGACGTTGAAAAACCCAAGCAGCCAACAGGTGATGTGTCCAAGAGTCTTCTCATCATCAGAAGCTCTTCGTGACGTGGCACAGCTGATTAACACTGCTGAGAAATGAACACTCTCTTCACTGTCGTGCAATGGCAAGCCGTGACTATTAGAACTAGACCCTGACTGTCCACTCTACGGCCATCCTTTAATGCCATATTTGTCATACTAGACTACAAGCCTGGACTCCTCTATCTGTTTCAATGGGTAGAGACCTATACAGTCAAAAACAAAAATCAATGTTTCAAAAACATATTTGAAATCACCAATACAGTCTTCTAAAAAAAAAACAAAAAAACAACAACATAAACAGTTCGTACCATTTCCTAATTGGCCCGTTTTCCACTTGGTGCTTGAACTCATACAGTACTTAATAATAAAACAAGAGCAGGATTGTAATATTGCAGAATTCAAATGCAAGCATGATTGTATTGAATGAAAATGAGATAGATAAGTTAATATGAATATTTTACCCTCACTTCCAGAAATCATTAGGCTTTGTCTTTGTTGAAGTGGAGGGTTGTTTCACAAAGCAAGACTTGTTTAGCTAAAAGAAGCACACTTTGACATTTGGGTAAGATCCACAGCATCTACATGGTTGCAACAATCACTGCAACACAGCAGTGGGAAAAGGCCAACCGCAGTGGTGGGCATGTCACTGCCGTAACCGTGTATATTTACACAAAGCGCTTTTAAGCTTTGAGTGGCCAAAAGGCCTGTTTAGCCATGTTGTGCTTCCTAGCCGTCAATACCTATTAGCTCCAAGCTCAGATATACAAACACTCACTGCTGCCCTCAAACCGTGACACAGCTCCAATCAAGAACCTGCACTGTAATACCCATAATGTGTCTCAACAAATGTGTGCACAGTTCTTATAAGGACTTCAGTTAGAATGCACTTATCGACCTTCTGTTTTCATATGTAAACATACGTTTGTGAAAGTGAACAACTGTGGAAATTATAGAATAACTGTGATGTACAAACAGCATGACACTACAAGTACCAAACCCTCCAGTGAGGTTTGACACTAATGACTGCTGTGGAAAAAAAACAGTATAGCGGGAATGTGCTTCTGAAGTACAGTAGCTTGCTTTATCCTAATCTGTGCTGTGGACATTTAAGATTTTGTGACGCACAGTCAAATGTTGTGATTCACAGTGTACCTAATGCCTTTTGAGAAAAGATATTAAACATATGCTACCCACTCTTGGATTCTGGTCCACTGAAATCTCTTAATAGGGCAATCCAATAAACATGTGCTGTAAAAAACAAGTATGTTATTTCAACATGGTAGCTGTCTTTTACACTGGGTGTATTGTTAATCCCTGGACCAATAGAAAGTCTCCAAAAACACTCAAGTTAAGAACATTTTGTCGTCTCCTGTAAAGTTGCAAGTTGTTTCTCGTGACAGCAACAATATCCTAATGAATCTGATCACAGGTCCGGAGATATACTCCAAAACAGACACACCTCAGATCCTGATGTACAGGATGAGCAGAGATGTTCATACTTGTGGTGTTTATTAAGAACACTGACACCCCTGTGCTCACACGCACACACATTCTTAACGGTATTTAGTAATTGATGATGGATTTCAAAGGCCTTTGCTGTGTGTTTACCAGCCTGCATCTCTCTCTCACTCTCTAGACACAAGTGGCAGGAGAGATGAAAGGCAGGCTAATGCACCTCCGCCTCCGCCCTTCCATCAGCCACGGCTCTCCCCAGCCTCCACAGCCTCTGAGGGGTACGAGAGCCACACAAACAAGTGTAGTGGCTGGACGGCTCGATCTGCACAAGCTTCATTGATTGCAACAGAACAGGAGAGTTTTTCTGCCAGGTTTGTCCCAACTGCTAATGTTTCATTCTCAGTATCGCATTTAAAACAGCTAAGACTCACCAGCGGGTCCCTTTACTATACACTTGCGTAACACTTTCCTGAAGGGCAGCATTTGCAAGAGTTTATGGCACCTACAAAAACCTTTTATGCCAACTGGCATAACAAGGACAACCTCCAATAACTGGCTTATTCCCATAAGAATGCACTGTCATAAAGACTGCTTTTAGCTTGGAAAGTGTTGAAAACTGAAACTTGTTGGAAGAGGCCTCCTTAACTTAAAAACGAATTGTTTGAATTGCAGTTTATTTAGTTAGCACGCAGGACGCAATACACACACTATATATTTACAGTTTTTGCCGTATAATTCAATAATAACTTTTACCAGTGTAGACTGAAATTTTATAAGCTAGACAGCAGAAGGTGATACAAGAAGTTCATATTTAAGTTTCTATTCTACTCTTTAAGGTTAATAATAACCACAAGTGAAACCAGACTTGTAAATGTAAATGGTGACTTCAAAGTTGTGAACAGTAGTGTCTGTTTAGATGACTGAGAATATACTCTATATAGCATATACTAATGACTAAGAATTAAAATCTTTACATCTCTTTCATCACATTAGGTCAGATTTTTACACCAGTAGTTACTGGCAATGCAGGTATGAGTGGTCAGAGAAATATTACTTGATGATATTCAAGCTGTCGGTATTGTCTATGGCTGAGGGACTGGAAGACTACTTGATCTTCACCAGCCATTTCCAATCACATCAGAGGGGAATGTGATGTATAAACAGATGACAATAAGACCACACACACACACACACTCACGTGTACACACAGAGGAAGTGAAGAAGCTCTTGCGCCACATTTGGCGTGCCTTTCACTCAGCACAGGCAATGGACACAGCCGTGCTCTCCACCAGCGTCTCAATCTAACTGTGCTCCGCTGTTTGCGATCTGGCTGTGGCAAGGTGCAGTTCTCTCAGGCAAAAATCTCTGTCTTCCGAGAAACTGAGACATTTCAGACATGCCATACAAACACACAAACCAGCAGCTCTGCAGAGGAGGATCTGGCAAACTGAGCCAGAACAGAGGCTCAGTACAAGCAAATTTCTGTATAAGTAAATTATTAAGATATAAATCAAGTCAGTGAGAGTGGTTTGATGTGAAATGCTCCATTCTGGAGAAACCTACTGAATCTGATGTGTTCATAACAGTGATACTATGTCAAAGAAGGTTACTACATTAAATGCTGTCCAACGTCTGTGACATTATTTTAATAGAAAAAGTATATTTTTATCCATTCACTGTGGAAAGGTACATTCAGGGCATTTAAATGCAATATAGCCTCCAATTACATTTAAGAAATTATTAAATGACTGATTTACAAAGGAAATGTCATTCTCTATGTGGGATCAGTACAGTTATAACAGCACCAGGATGTATGTCTGCAGTCCTAATTTGCACTGGCTCAGTTATTCCCTCCTACAGTTTTCTAATATAACAGAAATTCTGCTTCTGACAGATGCTGTAAATATTAGTCTACTTCAGGGAAAGCTGAAGCTCTCTATCGTAGCGAAAGCGGTTGAATCGGCAGCGCACGCTGAGGAGCAGAGATGGATGGCACATCTCACCCTTGGCAAACCTCGCCAGGCTGGTGCGCCAACTGGTGATTCCTACGAGAGGACGAGGCCAGCCAAGGAGCGGCTCACCATTCAGCCAGAGAGAGAGAGAGAGAGTGTAAGAGAGAGAGAGAGAGTGTAAGAGAGAGAGAGAAAGAAGGGGAGAAGGCGACAGAAAAGAAAAAGAAAGAGAGCAGTAGCACTAGCACTTTAATTCACTGAAAATGTTATTAGAGCTCCTCCTTCAGAGTTACTTCAGAGTACATTTTTGTTGTTTATTACACACATGCATACACACGCACACAATGAATTACAGCACAGCCAATCAGACCAGAGCTCTTTTATCTAACATAGGTTTGAAAGGCACAGTAAAAAAGCAGTCTGTTTAATGTAAGGGAGAGAGAGAGGCTGGAAATGGTCATGTAAAATAAACTGTGATTACTTGGTATATAATCCACACAGATGACGCAAGTGTACCTCGGAGGAGGGTGAAGAAACACACATAATGTAGAATGTATGGGCCCTTTAAAATACATCACATACAGTGAGAGTTTAATTAGCTGAGTAAGTCCAGGAGGTTACCTTTGTAATTTTACGAGGCTCTTTCATCCTCTCAGCATGTACAAGCTAGCAGGGAACGGCAGCCTCGCCAGCAGCTTTGTCTATCTCTTCGCTCTTTTGGAGCCCGAGACGCAAACATGTGCTCACACACACACCCCGCAACACAACCACACACCCACCCACACACTTTTAGTCATATACAGTACACAGGCATATGGCTTCTCTTCATGAAAAAAAAGATGGAAAGAGCACGTACACACAAACACTAACATGTGGCCTTTCTTCAGCTTCAAAACACACACGTTCTCACACGCACACACACATACACACACACACACACACACACAGAGCTTTGGGATTTGCCACCAACCGTCATGCTGTTCTAACCAATAAAAAACATTTTTAAGAAGTTCCTCCTCACTTCATTCCGAGAAGGAACTGAAGAAACGGTCATAAAAAACAGCCGTTTAGGTTTTTACAAACAAGTGACTGAGGGCAAAACTTTCAGCAGACTCCCGCCTTTACCCAGCCTGCAGCACAGCATACCTCCATCGCTGCTGAAGAGTCACTTCCTGCTCCAAACCCTGGGGGATGTCTACACCTGAGCTGAAGGGTCTGCAGCTTTTTAGCAAACACTGACCCAATAAAAAGCCCAGAATCAGCAAAGCAGCCTTTATTTAGATCATCATTTTCCTTTCATTCAGCTCTGCGTGTCACTGGTAGTTCTAAATCTATAGTACACAAGAACCTGAACATTTACTCATATAAGCCTTCAGCAGAGAATGAAGCAAAACTGAGTTTTCAGGAGAGGAAAAAACCTACATTCTTAACTTTCAATTTAACAAATGTAAAAGATTTTTTTCCAAGCAGTCTTGGAGCTTTTCTATTGGTTTTTGACATTGAAATGTTATATAATGTTCATATAGTGTATAAGGTAGCCGCTAAGCTCAAATGATGAGAAAAAAAAAACATCCAGTGTGAGACAGATTTATAGGAGAGAGACTGATAGAAGACATGGACACATGTCAGAGAGAGAGACAGAGAGAGGTATAGAGACTGAAAGAGAGAGAGAAAGACACTCTGGGCTGTAGTACTCTAACAGGAAGTTGTAGTATTTTCCCAGATTTTTATGAATGACTGCAGAGAGTGGAGAATGAATCACTGCTTCCGTTCAGCTTCAGCCAGCAGCAGCACATACACTACACACACACGCACGCACACACACACACACACACACACGCACACACGCACACACACGCACACACACACACACACTACAGTCTCAGCCCTACACACAGACACTACACAGTCTCACACAGACATGCTGATATTCAAGATTGTATAAGATACAGTGAACAATAAACACTGTTACTGCTTTCTGCTTTTACTCACTGCAGCTGCAGCTGGACAGACTTTAGATATGCAGCTTTCACAAGCTCTCTCTGTATTGTTTAATTCTGATCTCATGCTTTATTTGACCTTGTCTGAACAACTTTATAACTCTTAGTAACAGTTGAAGGTTGATGGCAGAAACACCTTTCGAAGTCGGGACAGTGTTGTTTACCACTGTGTTGTATTTTCCATTCATGCTTCATACAGTATTTCAGCTACTTAACAGTTCAGAGTCTCATTCGCTTTTTTTTTATTTCATAAAGTGGTAAATGTTTTTAAAGGGTGACTGGTCTGGACTGCAGGGCGGACCAGCTTAGCATCCGGATATTTTCACTATAGGTGGATACAGGATATGTGCAGAATGTGGTTTGGAAATGACTTGTTGAATTTTTCCCTGAAAAAGACGTCATCTGGATGGCAGCTGATAAGAACAGATGGTTTTTTTTCCTCTTCAGCCTAGAGGATGCAACATCCGTGATTTCCAAAAAGAATTTTGCATTTTGGTCACACAGGACACTTTTCCACTTTGCCTCAGTCTACCTTAAATGAGCTCTGGTCCAGAGAAGGTGGTGGTGTTTCTGGTTCCTGCTTATACAGTATATGTTTGCTACTTTAAAGATGTCAACTAGTTTAATTTGTATTTGTGGGTGGAAATGAAGTGTGTCTAAATCTCTCAGGATCTTTTACTGCATCGTAGATCTCAAAGTGCTTTGCCATTTCACACGCACACAAAGTGTGTGGTGAACTCCCCCATTTCTACTTCTGAAAAACCCAGCCTCTCTAAGATGCTCTATTTACCCAGTCATGTTACTGATCTGCCTTTTGCTGACCCCATCCCAGCTTATTTGAAAAAAATTCAGTTTCAACATTTGATATGCTATCTTCACATAAAAATAAGGTTTATATGATGGCAGATCACAGCATCCCAATAGGATCCTACTAAGAAGGCAAATACTTTCAAATTCACAGCATTTTGTAACATGTATTCTGTCCACAGCCTTAAAATGTGACCAAAAAGGAAAAACAAATGAATATCCATAAATCTGCTTATCCACATCTGCAAAATTATGAACAGAGAGCACTTTTTGGAAGGGCAGAGAGACAGACAGAGACAGAGAAAGAGAGTGAGAGATGTCTTAAGCATCCTGCAGTCAAACTGAGCAACCACTCACTGTAAGGAATTCCTAAACACATTTATCCTGCAGCTAACACACATTTCAGTAGAGTTCAATAACTGCACCGAGGCCGTTTTACAGGCTTTAAACGGACCTGGACGTCGGCCTGCTGTGTGTACGAGCAGCCCTCTGACTGATAACATCCTCCACAGCTCACAAAAGCCAACGGAATCCAATAAACCCAACTGAGCAGAAAAAACGCTGGTGACCAGCCTCATCTCCTGCTTTCTCCTCCTGAGCACTTGCGGCTGACTGAGTGTCTGAGAGAGAGAGCCTGTCCAGACAGCACGCTCAACGGTTTCTGAAGGACGACAACAGCTGGATTGAAGGAAGCTGGTTAGCGCAGAGTTAACATGATGAGACAAGCTCCTTTATTCAATTTCATCTGGTTATAATTCACAAACCAAACTACTGAGAGAAGCTTCAGAAGCTACTGCTTGGACAAATCATCAAACAGAGCCTGGAAGAAGAATGAGCAAGCTTGTCCAACAGCTTCCTTCCTCTCTTCTCTCTCTGGCGCTTTGCCTCGTTAGAGATGGAGGTACTGAGTCAGTGTTAGCATAACGCACCCCCAGGACAGCTCTGAAGCTGGAAGTCGGCCTGCTGTCTGTTCCGTTGTCTTTACATAGAACTCCCAAAAACACAGTGGAAACGTAAAGCCACCCACGCATGTCTGGGCACGGGCTGGGATTACTGTGCTTTAAGAAAAAAAACACACTACCTCGGGCAACCGCACACACACACACACACACACACACACACACACACACTCACTACCAGCATCCCCTTGACAAAAGAGCTGGCACAGCCTGTGCGTGCCTGTCTCTACACACACAGTGATAGCTCATCTATAGGCTCTGCACTCATTCATGATCTCACTACGGTAGTGACTAAAGCCAGTAAGAATGTAAGAATTCCTAATAAAATTCCGCTCCCTTTCTCTCATGCCATGTCTGTCACAGCTTTGAACTAGAGGGCATGGTAGGTCATGTCTACTAGGAACTCAAGCAGAGTGATGTGGTGTGGTTTTCAAGACGCACAGTTTCATGATATTCATGCTTTCCTGAGATCATGAGAATAGTGGTGCCACACATTAAACTAGAAAAACCATATAAAACTAAGAACCCAAAGATCTGTATTTTTCACACACTGTTCCAGACATTGCCTTTCCCTGAATCCAGTTAAACAGGACAGATGATCCCCTCTCTATCGGAACATTCATCACAATAACTCTACATATATTATTGTGGTGCGTACCTCCAACAGGCACTCCTCACAGTAAAGACTAACCCTCTTCAGAAATACTAAATCAACATTTGGTACAGTAGTCTTCTCTATACAGTATATTGGTGGTTTATGTTAGTTAGAGAGTTAAATTCCAACTAGACCTGCGTCTGTCCCAGAACACATTTTCTCCCAGGAAATCTGAGACAGCTCCTAATGCTGAAGTAGACACGGAAGCAGACAGTAATAGAGCTGGAGCTGAAGCCTAAACCCTTTACCAATTTGTAAAAAAAAACTTGAAATGCACAGTTCAGTAAAAGACAGGCTTGTAGTTTAATGTAACCATTAATCTAATAGGAAAGAATGGCTATACAAATCACACAAACTTTACCATCACCTCATGTCAAAGACATGTGATAACAGTGTTTTCCCCAGACCACAAGCTGCTTTTTTCTGAAATCTGATCCTGATGTCCTAAAAGATGTACTATATCATCTGACTGCTGCAACGTGTGTATACTAGAGTTTTCCCCTAGCATGTTCAACCAGTGCAGCTCAGCAGTCACAGCTTAGGCACAGTAAATAGGCTATTATTGTAGGATATCACATCCAGCAGCATGTCTGAATGTTCAGCTACATGTGTGGGAATAACCTCTTTTGACATTCAAATACATGTACGAGTTAATGAGTGAATATTTGGTTACTGGATTGGTTACTTAAGTCTTTTAACCTGATAGTAATGTTATTATAATTCATATACTGGTGTGCTGCTGCTAGGGGGCTAAAAAGTCCTTAGCACATATGACAAGGGGAATGTTTTAGTCACTGTGCTTAAGTACTACTACTAAGCTGATAGTTTAGACAAGACAGATGTTTAGATTTGAAACTAATAGTTGATGACTTGTTTATTTTAAAGTTTTACAAATTTATTGTACTCCAGAAGGGTAGAACATTTCAGCGATGGCTAAATGTGTTTACTGCACATTTTATCCTGCAGAAAATGCTAAATTTCCTTACAAGCCTATTACAGGCGGATCTATTGACCAACTTTCTCAATTTTGCAGCAGAAAAAACAGATATCAGCATCTCATATCACTGCATCCCTTGTGCACCTTTGACTAAGATTATCTGGCTCTGTCCTGAGCTTCTATTCATGCATCAGCTTCATCTTTTGGCACAGAAACTATAAACAGATAAAGATGAGAAGCAGACAGACAGACAGACGTAGAGTCAGCAAAATTTGGCCTTGCAGGCCTTGTGATTAGGTTACAGTAACCTTGACCCAGCCACTGAGAGAGAGTCTCCCACAAGCCTGCAGCAGTTAACAAAGGACAGATGATGACTACTAACAGCTCTGGCCTATCTGAAGAAGCACTTAGGCTAAAATAACAGCAGTCGTAAGCAGCATCCAGACACAGATGACGGCTGCCATTGTTCCAGACCTGATAAGAGAAACAGACAGGACTCAGTTGTGGGTCAGTAAGTTCTGCTCAGGGATGTTCCCAGATAGAGAGGAACCACTTAAGAAATCAAGCTACATGGTCCAACAAGAACAGTTCTGCTATCAGCATAGGAGAAGTAGGACTTTATAGGATGTCAGAAACACTCTCTGTTTCTCTCTCTTTCTGGGGGTCTGAGAAGAGTTTACCTTTTCACAAGTCAGTATTGACGGACAGAGCGAAAACTTAAGAGTAAAACTGTGCATGCAACAGACAGCTGCGGTTTTACTGAGCCATGTTACCTTTCTAGAAGGTGAAGCTGGGCATGATCATAGAGTATAAACAGCAACATTGATTCCATTTGTGTTGACTCTTGTGCTTTTTGTTTGGGACTACTAAATAGATCAGCAATATCAATGAAAGCAGTATTACTGATACAATCCAAATGATACTCATCCCTAGTTCTGCACTGGGACTGTGGGAGAGGTCACACAGCTCTGATGATATACTGGCCAGTTTTCAAAAATTCCTTCAGTGTGTGCACTATGTGGCACCGCCGAGGAATGTGAAAAATGGCAGCTATGCGGGTCGAAGTCGATTGGCCAGGATTTTGGAAGATGGACTGGTCTTGGGAGTGCAGTGTTCAGCCTCAAACTGGACCTCATCATCGAAACATCCTCTAGCTCATCTCCTACCCCTCTCTCTCTTTCCTCAGTCGGGGTGCGCTTGTCTGGAACACAGTGACCTGGGAGCACAACTTAAAGCAGGCCACAGAGCAGACACAGTCACGAGACATCATGAGACACGCGTACACACACACACACACACACTCTGTGACCGCCACAGCCAACCAAGCAGCTGGCCAGGTCGCTGGAGAGAGAAGTAAGCGCTGAAGCCAAGGATGTGGACACTGTGGAAAGCTAATCTAATGGCTGGAGCTGTTAACAGCGGCTGATAAGAACAGTAGCCGTTGAAGCAGGGCTGAGATGTGGGGGAGGGGGTTATGGTAGTCGTAAAACTTCTTAAGAAATGTGTATCACACAAGTTAAAAGTTATAAGTGTTCAGTTATAGATAAGCCTATGGTGAATATGGATAAACATACACATACAGCCACTTTACTGTGTCTAGCAGAAATGCTGCAAAATGGCCAGGCTCAACGCTAACGCTAATAGACTGACCGCTTGTACTGTTTCTCTTAAATGGCCACTTCCTTAATAACACTAGACTTCCTCGACTAGACCTCAGACAGGACCGCTCTATAAAGTGGAAAATGCTGCATTTTAAACCAGTACATTACTATATGAAGAAATTAGATAGATGGAAAGTAGTCTCAAAAATATCCAGCATCCTCAAAGGCTTGCACTGTTATGAAATAGTGATACTTAACCTGGGGGTCAAGAATCATTTATCCAAAGAACTACATTAACCAAGGCTGTTAAGTAGCTGAGAATGACTCTTCCATAAAATCTCTCATGCAGTGATATACCACTGCCATTATACGGTAACACAGAGTGAACACATAAATAAAAGCATATGCACACTGAGAACAACCACTGACATGTAGAAACTGTGTAGCAGCACTGCGGAACCTGCTTACTTGCACTGCTGTATAAATCCTGCATGATTATTAACTTACTGTGCTGTGAAGAACCCATATTATAGCACTGACCTGTCAGAAAAACTCGCAATTCTGATCCTTAATTCGAAAACTACTTTCTGCCTATCTGCATTAATCATCTTAGAATTATACTTTGCTTTAAGTATCATGATGATATTGTATTGAGGGAAACTCTTCCCCGTATGACTAGTAAAAGAAGGGAAGGCTAGGGGGAGACAAGGGGGAGGAGACGAGGGTCTGTTCCCGGTCTCAGGAGCCTCGTGTTGTGTTTCTACTCTTGACATTTCTGTGACATTTTCCCCCTCAGCACCCCCTCTTCACATGGGTCTAGAGATGTCTGACACACACAAGCACAGAAGCACACAACTCCACACACAACCACCCCACCCACCGAGACCATCAGGGGTTCATCTGAGGACTTGGAACAGAACTATCATTCTAACAAAGTGAGACATCCAAAAAAGGCAGTTTATAAGCCCTGGTCCTTTAAAAAACAGGGGAGGGGGGTTGTATGGAAACAAGTGTGTCTCAGAGATCAAAGTCAATGATGGCTGTAGGGCGGTTTTGTTAGGTTTATCCCTAATTTCCCTATTCCAAGAACCCAGCCCAACGATGGAATACCAGGAACGCTGAAGGTTAAATGTGTGTGCGGAAACTACCTGACTTTATCTGAATGTGTAAAGAGTGTTGACTATGTGCACATGATTATATGGTCTGCAGTAAGTTACAGGCAGTGGGCTTGTGTAAACTGCTTTTTGTCTTGGACAGAGTCTGCAGGGAGTTGGCAATACGACAATTTGATCTTAAATTATGTCATGACAGGCTTTTCAGAGCATGTGGACACTGTCGGTACTTAGGGAATACTTAATCTGAGTATTTAATTAAATCGCCATGTAGTTACTTGCATGTGGCCTTAATTTTTTAAGGCTTTAGATTGCTGCCCTTGGGAAAAACACTGTTGTTGAGTAGCAAATAATTTTATTACTCATGTGAATTGATTGACAATCAATTAATTAACATTACTGTGGCGAAATAAACTATGACTTGCAAAAAAAGCTACAAAAAAAGTGAGGATTAACAAAAGTCTTGTTACTGTACTGACTTCTGTTCAACATTTTTTAAATATTCAAAATATCTTGCATGAAGACCTTTTCGGTGGAGATATGTAGTTACAGGCAACACACACAGGAACATTTTGTTAGGCTTCAGATTCCTGAGTGAACGCACTGAAGCAGTAACTTGGTGAAGGTCTTCTTTTAGAGCCTGTGCATGTGCGTACCATTGTAAAAGATGCATGGCGTTATTACAAAGCAAGAATTCACTCATTATAAGGAGAAAGGACAGACAGTTCTTTTTAGATTAGGCTAAAATAAAGTTCCATGAGAAAATGTTGACATGGTGGGTTACGTGGTCTGGGAACCCTCATCAAAGGCAGTTCCTCATGTACTGATGGTCAGAGCACAGGAGACGTTACTTCAGCAGCAAGTTGTGCAGGACTGCTTTATTAGACAGTAGCGCATGTCAAGATTCTTTGATCATTTAGTTAACAAACAAAGTGGAGCCCAGGTGGTCCGCAGACAATGAGTGCCCATCAATCAAAGGCCTTTTTTTCCCCCACTGTGGGGCCAGCAACGGCTCTATACATCAAGGAAGCGTTTCAGTGGCATTTCCACACAGACACAGTTCTATCACTAACCAGGCTCAGCGTGATGTTCTTGGCATGGTGAGCTAACCATGTTGAGGGTCACAGCACCATTCGGTGGGCTGACATAGCGAAGTAGTCACTATTGTACCCACCGCATCCTGCTCGTTATTTCAAACCACGAATCAATTAAATAAATTATAAATAATTAAAAGAAACAATTGAAATTAAGTGAAACTTTAAATGCATCATTTAATAAAGAACAAAACTTCGATCTAACACCTCTAAAAGTAAAACAGAACAGATTTAGATGATAATGACTCAACTCTGAGGAACCAGCATTAAGGAGATGCTGTTAAGAGGTACAGAAAGCTGAAAGTAATACTGTTGTATTGTGTATGGAGCTGTGAACTCCTAGCTGAGCTCGGCTCTACTAACACCCCAGTACAGGTTTGTTTCAACTAACTGAGGCTCTGCCATCACAGGTATTAATTAAGCCATATAGCAAGAGCAAAGTCGACTGAAAGCTGAAATTGAACTTGAAGGTGGGTCGTGCTAGGCTAATGTGAGCCATGGGGTCTTCCGCTTCTTTACAGGGTCGGTTCATATCGGAAACAGTCAGTTCTAGGATCACAAATTCCAACGTCTGATAAAAAACTAAACTGTTCTGTGGTGATGTTATCTGCAATGCTAGTGTAGTTGGCCAGTTAAATGTTCACCCCATCACAATACACACTCAGTTTCCTACTAGCAAGAGGATAGAGGACCATTCTTGGCCCACTAACAGCAAAGCAAGCGCACGGCTAGTGTTTTATGGGCAGCCCACGGATGGTTAAGAAGGGCATTAGACAAAATGCCACTTTTCATTGCTCGTTTTTCACTGGCAGTCCTTCATCGCTTACTTTTCCTATCCTAAATTAGTTTAATGAAGCATTTCCAGCGTCAGCAACATTTGCAACCGTAGCGGTCTTTATTTTTTCTCTCCCAGTTGTTTGTGATATGTTTTAATTTATGTTCTAAACTAATACATATTTCATATCTGTTTGAGGAGATGTGTTTGGGGTGTGCTGGAGTTATTTATGCACATACACACATACACTGACCCACAACACTAGTTAGCACATGCTAGAACGAGCTGAGGAATGCTTTAAGCCCAATGTTTGAGCACTTCAGAAAGAAAAGACAAACAAACAAACAAACAAACAAAAAACACAATAGCTCAATAGATCCATGTCCCATTTGACTCATGGATGAACACAAACACATGGGACGCGCAGCAAGTCGAGTAAGCGGTAGCGGACAGCATCTCTCGGTGGCGTAATTAGAGAGCGCCACTGTCAGAGAGAACCCTGCTCCAGATTGACTACAAAACCACTGTGTGCCCTTGAAGAAACATCTGCGCTCGAGAAAAACAAGGCAATTATGTGGAGGGGGTGGGAGGGGGTGAACAGAGAGAGAGAGAGACAGAGAGAGACAGAGAGCGAAGCGGGGGTGGATCTGCCCTTCAAAGAGCGCCAGAGAGGCTGGATCGAGTGCCACGGAAAGGCGGTGGGACGACGGCAGGGCGACACCGAGGCCTCCGTCAGTCACCATTCTCCTCCTCCTCCTCCTGCTGCTGCTAACCTCCTAACACTCTGGCCTTTTCCTATCTCAAGTTCACTGTGCTTACTCCCATTAGCCCTTATCTTCAGCTTTGAAACCCTCAAGGTTCTCTTTTCATGTCCTTGTTTGAGTTCACCTCTGCTTTGCTTTGGTCTAGGAACGGGTAAACATGTCTGGGAAGGGCAAGACTGTCAGCGATCCCCTGCATTCTTGATCTCTGTTTTTTATCTTTTTGCAACTTTAACTTTTCTACAGTGATTACCTGGCAAAGTCGACAACATCAGTTACAGGAAAACTTTCGGAGCTGTTTTATGTTGTGTTTTACTATTCTACCGATTATTAGAAATTCACTCCATTTAATATCAAACTTCAACACTTGGCAGTAAATCTTACCAATATCAGTGCGCCAGTAAGCATTCTGGTGCTAAAATCTGACTGCTGATTGGCTGTCTATAATACATTCTGTATTCATGTCCCTGAAAATCAGCACTCCTTGATTACTCTGCAGTCCATTGCTGTCAGTACATACACCCACTTAGAACGCTTTCACCTAATTTCTGGTTTAAGTCTCAACCACTTCCAGTCTGTAGTATAAAAGAGGGTATCAGGTATCGGAATACCTGGCACTAAACAAAAGCACTCTATAATGCCCAATAAAGTCACTGCCGTACACATGGTCACTTTAAAAGACAGCAAACCTTTAGAGAATACAACCAGGATGATATGGCTTCTGCTGTTATGTTACAATATGAAACAAGATCTTTATAGACCTAGGCAGAAGCCCAAGGAGACGCACCAAAGAAAGCAAACAATATGATTAGTCTAATAACCAAACAGCATTGGACAGTGTATCACATTTTTAGCTGCAGCCCTAGTTTTGCTGCAGCAATCAGCTTTTGTGAGTATATGGAGACACCAAAAGAACATAAAGTCTGGGAAAATCAACTGTGGTGCCTTTCCAAAGCAAATTTTGCCTCCCTTTTGTTGCTTTGTAGAGAAGCAGAGGCAGAAAAACACCCCTGGACAGGTGGTGGCTGGCTGCATGTTCCAGTAAGTCCTTTGGAAAACACCAGCGAATTAGTAGGACCTTCAGCAGGTCCTTTTCTGCTGTGACTACCAGCCTTTCCCTTTGTTTTTCTGTTGTGCTGAGCGAGCCTTGGATATAGATGACTCACTCAGCCCCCAAAGACACACCATTCAGACACAACATTACCATACTGAACAGGTGTGCAGGGGAGCAGGTGCCGACATGTCCTAGGAGGGGCTGCCGGGAACAGCCGGCATCAGCACACAGGAGGGTCACTGGAAAGAAAAGGCTACATTCAGCCCACTGTTTCTCACTCCCGAGAATCATCGGGAGCCCTAACTAACAGTTCCTCCACATAGCAGGCATGCATCATCAAAATCAGCTCCGTACAACAATAAACTGGCCCATGCTTCCAGTCAAACACGTATCTGTGGAAGGCTCTATTTCCTCTGTTTGTTTTCCCGCTGTAGGGAAAAATAGGGAGGAGGGGTTGGGCCCAGATCATACGTCCCTAGAATGAACCTGGACGCAGCATGGGCCTCCTGAAGGCCATGGCTGGGAAAAAGGCCTTTCTTGTTCACTGCACTTTTCCCACCATTCTTGTGTGGTTTAGAGAGGAAGAGGGTGCAGACAATGTTAAAGCAGTAGTCTGCCGATGTGGCATTCCAAGGCAACCCCCAGGCAGATGTGAGGGACATGCTGGCATCCATTTCCGCGAAGCAACCATCTCTTAGAGAAAGACACACAGATCAAGGCGTGTTGGCACCCAGTGGAAAAATACAGAGTGCTGCATACAAGTGCTAGCAGACCTCCTGCATTCAGCTTTGTAATGGATCCACCATACTCCAATATGGCTCAGCCTAATGCAAATCTGCAAAGTGTTTTCTGTAGTTTTGCTGCAGATTCTGACAGATTTGATCATTAATATCCAATGCAAAATATATACTGTACACTACCATCAGAGAGAAAACTGAAACTGTTCACTTAGAATAGAATTACAGGACAGCATCCAACTCTCAAAAATCATTACTTTCCATGCTTTGCGTTCTGCAAATAGTTTCTAGCCGAGTGACACCACAGGTCTCTGTTTTCTTTTTATGGCCGGGAAACAAGCTGAAGCATCCACTATCCTCTGTTGTTGCCATAGATTTTAATTAATGGCAAGAGAGCTTCAGTCATAAGTCTCTCAACACAACATAGATAAGACTAGGCAAATATTTACCTGACAAGACTTGCCACAGAGGCAGACCTCCAGCTCTGTAGAAGTCCATACGTTTGCTACAGTACATTTACCACAGTACAGTATCAGCAGAGGTGGGAATCTCACCTTGGAGTTTGGAGCAATAAAATGATTCTCAGGACAACATGATGCATCACAATTTTTGTTTCCTGTGTGTTTATCTTATATGGGATCATGCCACCAAGAAAACTAACAGGTAACAGCAAATTTAGCTAATCCTGCATTTTCTTCCCTTCTCCAAGCCAGGCTGTGCCAAAGTACCAGGAAATCCTCTTCAAATCCACTTTTATAAATCTAATCATGACATTTGATGGAGTTGACTACTCCAAAGCATTAATTCTACCTGAGTACTGCTCACACTGCCATTCTGTAAATTAAACAGTTACAAGGCAGTAAAAGTGAAAGACAAGGTCAAATACAACGGCAGGTATCGTTCAAATATCAGGAAGTTGTAAAGTTTATGACTCGTTTGAATAACAACAATGAGACTGTGGAAGATTGTCCATGAAACCACAGCCTATTTTGTCAAGTATGCTTCATGTGACACAGTAGCTACATTCTCTGAACTTGTACAGGTACATTACTCCTAACACACCTGAAGAAATGAAGATCACTGGTTCAAACAAACCAACAAAAACTGTCTTTCCAGGATGGCTACACAGTTCTGACCACCATCAACAACTACAAAAAACTATACACAATCATCATACAATGTCCTTCAGCTTCAGGGAGAACAACAACTCTGCTATTAACATAAATCCCTTCATACCTTTCTGGCAGTGGTTGGAGGTCCAGCAGCGGTAGCTATAATTGTCGTTAAAGCTGGTCCTGGGGCACTCAGGGTTCTCCTCTATAATGCCCGGGCACACATCTCCACACTCTTTGGACGGCTTGTTCCCAGCAACGTAGTTATTAAACTCTGCATCCATAATTAGCGACCAGTCCACCGAGTCTACATAGCACAGCTCCGGGTTCTTCTCAATCCTGATGGCTCCTCGTGTGATGTTCTTCAAGCTGTACAGGCCAATGTCCTTCAAACTGGTCATCTCGAAGATCACCAGGGCGTAGTTGTAAAACAGGTTGCGTCCTCGGATGACGGTAAGGTTGGGGAAGAGCATGCTGAGACTGTCTAGGCCTGCCACACGGAACAGCAGCAAGTAGTCAGTCACCATCCTGAGCTTGGGAAAGCTGAGGGTGCGGAACTCCTGGTATGGGTTGTGGTTCTTGTCACCTATTAGGAGGATCTGCAAGTAGCCCTCCACCACCGTGCAGTTTTCCAGTTTCTTAAATTCGCTGATGTCATTACGGATATCGATGTGAGGACCACAGACTAGAGGGGAAAAAATGAAAGAGAAGGAATACAATGAGGAACCAGAATGCAAACCACACATGAATCACTGCAAAATCTTCCTGCACAGATATAAATGCTACAAACAAGCATAGAGTGAACACTTAGGGTATGTATTCACTTCATAATTTAGTTTCATAGTACATACTCAATAATAAGGCTTTTAAAACCAGTATTTGGAGTAATCTATATTATGTAAAGAGCCTCAATAAGTGTGCCTTTCTAAAACACTTAGAATTGTTCGGAGAGGTTTTGATGGAAGCCAAACATTTGAAACGTTTAATGCCTTCCAAAAGATACAACACAAAGTTAATATACAAAAAGGTCATAAACATGTTGACTGATATGTTTTACAGTAGGTCTGTATAAAATAGATATTCTTACACTGAATCAATACTAGGCAGTACATGCAGGCTGTTGTAAGGCAAAATACTATTTAGAACGTATCATTCATTTACCATCACCAACAACACATACCCAAATATAGAGGACACATGTCAATTCTGGCTGGATAGCAAAAAAAAATGGCAACATTTGTGTTGCAGACACTGTTCCTATCACCACCACTGTTAAGAAAAATCCAAACTAGTTTCAGTGAATCATTTCACATTAAATTACTTCAAATTACTTTGTTTAGAGGCATATGCAAAACCCTGAACCCCGCCTTGTTAATTTAAATGTTTTGATGATTTCTAAAGGAAAGCAGGGACTACTAAACTCAGCCATACAGCTGTAAAGCTAAAAGGATTCAAAGGATTAAAACAAAAGGCTTTTGAAAAGAAAGTCGACATAAAGTTCAAAATAACAAAAGCTGTGCATATCGCTGGTGGTCAAAAGGCCAGAGCACAAGGATTATTCAAATTCAGCCAAATGAGTCCTGTGCGCACAGTGGTGTATAATAAACAGCACATCTTACAAAAGCATCTGTTGTGTTAACCTGTAGATTTATTTCCATACACAGATTTATGCCACTCTTTGTTCCCACTTTACACAAAGGGACATGGACAGAGGCTTCACATTCTCTGTATAGTTTTGTGGGATAAATGATCCAAAAAGCTCCCGAAAAATGTCACTCCACCTGACCCATGTTTAAACGACCATCCATGTCTACAGTCCACACAGAAAACCACCCATATGGAAAACCACAATAGTTCAAAAGGAAAATGTCCTCCTCCCCGCCCCTCTTACTGTCTGGGTCTCTCACACGAAAACAAACAAAACATTCATGTTTTATTTAGAGGAATGATCACTCCTTTTAATTGTAGCTGTCAGTAGGAATAGATCCCCAGCAGCTGATTTATTTCATCCTTTGAGTAGGTGCGATGGTTAACAGACCTTGCTGTCCTGGTGGACTGAGTAGCCAATATGTGGCCAGTAATGTCTCATAGTGTACATCAGACACAGAGATCAAACAAAGAGGCTATAATACGGTGCATCATAAATCGCCTGAATTGTTCTAAAAGCAAGGGCTGAGCAGTCTAGGTGTTACTTTAACAAGCGCAGATTGTAACAGACAGCAATATAAAACCAGTATCCAATAACCATGATTTAAGGGCCCATGATTTTTTTTGTCCACTACTGATGATTTGCATTAAATTTCTGTACTTTGATCTTACTGAACGCATGACTTCCATTCAGTACCAAATGTCACTAACTAAAATATTGAGATCTGTTAGAATTAAATTAGATATTGTCGCTGTCCAAAAAAAAAAACATGTATCTCCAAAATGGCAAGTTTACTAGGAGGTCAAAAAAATCATATAACTTTAATGTAAGTCAATGGAACCAGACATCCTTCCAAACAGTTCTGGGCCATTTCAGTTGGTCTGTTCATCATGAGATTCTCACTCTGTGTAAACAGCAGCTGATGTGTTCAAACGATGCAGAAAACTAAAAAAGGGTATATATTTGGGTTTCCTTGACATGGACCCTTTAAATTAGCTAGATATGGCCTATTAAAGGAGAAGAATCTGCCTTAAACAAAAACAACTGTATACTTTTCATAAAGTCGGTTTGTTCCCTAGAAGGAGGTGGCGATCAGCAGAAATGTCTTGACATAAGAGCTCCTTGGGCTAAACCTTTTATGTTCTTAAAGAGGCTTAGGTCACCCCCTCTCTGAGAACCAGCATTGCAGGTCCACAGCTATGAGATAAATGGAAGTGTTTTCAGCTGCCATCTCCTGGCCATGTCAAAACACCATCTTTCAAATGCCTCCTCATCAGATACGCACAGCAGTCATAACCTTTCTAACCCTGCATTAGAACAGCGGGCCTAATGTCACAATCTGGGATCTCTGACCTGATTTACATACAGTTTGAACAGTTCTAAATCTCAGCTCAGATTTTATCACCTACTGTGCTATTACCTCCTCGTGAGTTGGGGCTGGACAATAACTGCCTGACTAGGCCGACCGACTTCTACAAGTTCGGTGCATGCACATTTTCTTGATTGAGGCTTGACTGTTGCCAGAAGGTTGTGATGTCATACCTCATCTACAGACAGTTCTCAAGTTATAAGCTCAAAAACCATATAAAACCTAAGATGTTGGTAAAGTAGGCTGAAATTAGAACTGCACTCCTTCAAATTGTGAGTTCAATATGAACACAGTTCATTGTTCAGCTTCATAGTGAGGAAAACCCTTTTTTGCCTGATGTGCTCTCGATAAGCATACAAACTGCTGAAACGACACACTGCCAAGAACGCGAATCCCATTTGAAGTTCTTCATTCACCCAGCTTGCTCAAAATAGCGCATTGTTTATTAAGATGAATGGCCTTTATCCGCTCCTGTCAGTGTACTAGAGGCGTCCAAATTTAGAACGGAAATGATTGCTCCACGAGAAAATAGTATTTGCTTTCTCTTATCGTCGCGAATGCCTCAGGGCCGTGCTCGGCAGCCATGGAGCTGCATGTCTCCTTTGTTTCATCCCTGATTTTTTTTTCTTCTCATTCTCTCTCTCTTCCCGTAGCCAGAGAGAGGGAGGAGGTTTTGGGGCGGCTCAAACACAAAGACTAATTTGTTTGTTGGTAAAGAGAAACTCTGCTCCTCAGTTCCTGTTGGATCCATTAATAAAATCAGACAGTCTGGCGTGAGAGTGAGCAAAAGAGAAAGAGAGACACAGACAGAGAAAGAAGAGTCTGCCCAGCATTACAGTATAGGACAAAAGACGAGAGTCTGACAAGACGGAACAGAGTGAAATAGCTCAGAGACTTTGGCTATTAATTCACATATGTACCTCCCTGAGCTAATCATCTCCAAGGCCAGACTTGTAACAAAGAACCACTATTATTATAACACCGCCAGGACATTATCACTGTCATTACCTGTTTGGCGCTGGCCAAATTATTTCTGTCATTCAATATCATTAAAGGTCTGAACATGTTACTTGTACTACAGAATCTAAAAAAGCTGTGGTACAAGACCCCATTTCATACCAAAGTTCCATCATCTAGACTTACATCGAGCGAATCCTAAAGAGTCTAATCAACTGCAGTCAATAAATATTTCAACATCCAGCAGTTCACACTCAGCTCTGCTTCAAGTCACACCCACTTTCAGTCCAGTATCTGGAAATAACAGTACTTCTACAACTTACTCTTCACAAACTGTGTTCACTAGCCAAACAGTTTGGCATCAAATACGACTTGCCCAAAGCCAATAATTACCTGGGCTGACATCAGATTTACACAGTAATAAACATTAAGATGCTCAGTGACATTACTGTTTCTACTGGAGTGTTGAGAAGTGGGTGTGGCATTATTAATCAAATAATATCAAACACATATTTATGTTGCCCAGCACTAGTTCAAAACAAACGTCCTATATCTGGAGTTGTTCTTGAATGTCATGTAATGAGACTGTATTACTGTATTACTCATCTCCGGACCATTTCTGGTGCTTCAGTTGTCATGAAATATTCAGCCAACGCCTTCAAGTGACTCAAAAGAATAAAACAATTAGAATCGAACAATAAAGTTAAATTAATAAAAGGTGTTGATTTAACAGTGAAATGCAAGTCCGTCTGTAACAAAGAACATTGAAACCGCTCCATTCTGGCGAAACTGTACCACGCAAGCTGCCTGGAACCAGCTGACACAAACATGTGCCCACCAGTTGACTTCCACAATGAATCTAGCCGTGCGATCCGAGGCCCGGCCCTCGGCTCCCCTTTCCACTTGCAAAGATCCAGCTCTTCCGTAAACACAGTCCTAGGCACGCCCCGCCAGAAAGGCATCTAAGCCCCCTTCTCCTGGCCCATCCTGCAGGGATTGCTTTCAGCAGGTCAGGATTTTACTGTGGCTCTGAGCTCCCAGAGTGTCCAACAACTTGCTGAGGGCTCACACAAAGCACACAATTCAGACACATGGAGTTTTCATATATCAACCACAGAAAAAAATCTACTTCAGCCTCTTGACCTATCGTATTTTTGGGCATTGGCCCATATCTTTGTTGGAAATGCCAGAATGCAGGAATTTTAGCCATAGTAAATAAAAGTAAAAGTGGCTTGATGAGTGAGTGAGTGAGAGAGAGAGAGAGAGAGAGAGAGAGAGAGAGAGAGAGAGAGAGAGAGAGAGAGAGAGAGAGAGAGAGAGAGAGAGAGAGAGAGAGAGAGAGTGTGTGTGTGTGTGTGTATTAAAAATAAAAAAACAGCCTCAAACTGCCATCAAAACAATTTACCACATGTTTAATACATACTATGTTTATTAGGTTATTATGTATTTTCATCAATTCCCCGTTAAACGTCTGGATACAACTGCTTTATCAATGAGGTGAAGTTCCAGAATCCAAAGAGCCTGTTTATACCTCATATTAACATATGTTTCATTTCCAGATTGCATCTAGATGACCTCATGGTCAAATTCTATTTACACTTTTAACTAAAGACATACTGCATGACCAGATGAGATCAGATGTTGTTCTCTCATGTTACAAGCACATCAACGCATACATCATTTCTGTTTTATTCCTGTTTACTTTTTTATTACTGTGATCAACAAATCGACAAGCCTGACTTGGAAGCTTTCATCAGCTTTGTGTATCCTTCATCTTGCATTGTTTGACCTCTCACCTGCTAGTCAAAACTCGGCAGATGCATTTTCCAATTATGTAACTGTGTGTGTATACAGAAAACACCCTATTATTGAATGTGGTCGAGATCCACCTCTGATCACCACTAAATGTGGTTTGAGTGATTCTATTCTAATCTAATCACAATGAGTGCTGGGTGCACTGACTTTAGTTTCAGTCAAACTGAATGTATAAGGGATCACCAAAATCAACTGTGTAAAAGGTCATATCCATGCAGATCTGAAACTCAGATTTTATTTGTTTGGTCTACCAGCAATCTCCATTTACAACTGACCCAGTTTATGGGGTATCTTTTATAGTTTGTCAGAGACACAGAATGGAGTAGCAGCAAGTAATAAACCAGATATTCCGTTAGGCATGGCAACCGTAAACAAGCGCAGGTAGAATATACATACAGCACAACTTGACTGCACATTGACGGGAACTTCCAAAACAATACTTCCAAATATTCATAATAATATGATATACCAAAACTATCAAAAATGAAATCTCAGAATACATAAAACCACAAAACGACTGGCAGCAATTCAAACTAAAATGCACCAACAAAAAATACATTTCTGTTATTTTGAGCCACGTTTTCTCTGAAAGACTGCATATAAATTTGTCTAATTACAAGATTTCCTGGACTTGCCTCTACTAGTAATAGTAATACCAAACACAATTTTTTTTTTCTGTTGTTTACTTTTTTGAGAGAAGCCCACACAAGGTAAGCACAGACGGGGTGATGGCCCGCACACTTTCATACTCCTTCACTACGCTCACAACATCAAGCAGCAGGAAATCTGATCATGGCACCAAAAGGCAGCAAGTGGCGTAGGAACGGGCCTGCGTTCTTCAGATCAGGCGCCTAGAGTCCACAGAGTTCTGAAAGAGCAAACAGAAACCCAGGCGCCTCTTCCTCTCAGCACGCCATTCACACCGCTGCGCAAACACGCATATCAGGACTCCAACGACCGCTATTTGCGTTTGATAACCTGGTCTTCCAGAGGAATCCCGGCACCTCTGAAGGAGGGGGCGGGCCCCAATCATCTCTATAGGCAGCTATGAAGGTCTCCTCTCCTAGATAAGAACTTGCACACCTGAGCAAATGCGGCTTTTTTTAAAAGTTTAACAGTTCTTTAACGTTTAATGAGCCTTGACAACTCTCAGATAACTAGGAATATCTCTGGATATGCTATAATACCAGTCAAAAGTTTGCAAACACCTACTTATGAAGATCATGAAGATCACTTGTTGAAAGTACATTTTCATTTTTATTGTAAAAAATATAGGTATTAAATTTATGCATTTTTTTAATGCATGTTAAAAAATGTATGTTCCATTTAACCCCAGATGTAGACAGATCTGACAAGACATTTCTGGCATCCACAACTTGCTTCTTTAGTACTGGAGCTACAAGGCTAACACTGCTAATAAATATTTAAAGTCAATAGTCACCCAAATGTTTTTCATAAATGCAAAATCTCTCTCAACCTCCTCAAATCACAACCAGATGACACTGTAAAATGTGTTGTGTTGATCCAACCTAAAAAAAAATGTAATTTGTTACATGCAATTGCATTAAGTTAATTCAACCTGATTGTTTCAATCTAAGTAATTGATTAAAGTAGTTGAGTAAAACTCAAGTGAGTCATTAAGGCAGTGCAGTTGATGCAGTTTGGTTATATGAATGGTCATTTACATTTAATGGCATGATGTACAATTTCTTGGGTAGGTAGAAAGTTACAGACATTTGTCACCAAAGTACCTGTATAAACATATATTCAGGCTCTCAAGTTCAATAAGCTTATCAGGAAAAAACTGCAAGTTTGATCTTCGGTGAGGCTACAGCCATTCGCAACTAGGAGTACAACAAAGCATAGTTTACCTCATTCCTAGAGCAGCTAGACACAGAGCTAGTGGGTGGAACTGGATGTAAATAAATTGGGAAGGGAATTAAAGAAAAAATCAATCAAATGAATATCAGCACTTATTCAGGTGTATCCTGGTGTAAAACTAATGTAGTGTATAAATTGTATTTATTCAAGTCATGCACTGTTTTAGTCTTTGAACTGAAATTAAAAGAACACAAGCTTACGAATTATCACTCATTAAACATTTTAATTAATGATTTTTTAATAAACGAATTTTCTTTAAATTAATCAGTCCAATCTTTATATGTGTGAAATAAAGCTCTTTTTAACCCAAAAACCTTCAACAAATGGCAGCTCTTCTGGGACAGATGAATATCTTTAAGAGTTTATCAGAGCTTACTGGAAGCATTTATGAGTGAGTAAGTGACCATTCTCGGAAGAGAGCATAATTGTGTCATTTTCCAGCTTTTTGGTCATTAACTACAGGAGGGCTGTTACAGTGTGGAAGCCCTTCCTCCTGATTCCGAGGCTTGGTGTGATGCAGAATTGGGTTTTAAAGTCAATCGGCCTTGAATGGCATTTGTCCTCATTTCCATCCACTATTTGAGCCTCTCCAACATCAATCCTGTTGAACAACGATAGAGCAATGCTCAGTGCCCATTTGTTCCAATTACAACAGATATTTTGGGGGATGATGGGATTGAGCAAAAGCCCCTCACGCATTGAGAGGAGCGTGACCAAGGGTCTGGCTGCCACTCCAAAGCACTCGCACCTGCCACATCAACTGTGCTTAATCCTCCACATGCTGGAAGTCATCTGACCACTGGTCTGGTGCTACACTTCCCTTCAGTGGCCCTCACATCAAAAGCACAAGCTCATGTGTCAGAGTGCGACTGGTAACACAACACCCCCACCCTCCCCTTCTGCTCGCCAAGCTTAGGTAGTGCTAGCCCTGCTGCTACAGGGGAGAATGAACAACAACAACAACATGTTTGAACGTCGCTTGTGGGAGTTACGTGCCACGTTTACCTCGGAAATGTGGCTGCTGATAACACATACAGCCAAGTACAACAGTTAAGCCCCGGGTACCAGCCTTATCAACAATAACATAAGCTACAATCTTTGCACAATAAAGCTCCTTTACAGCCATACCTGCCAGTAAGGTTCATGTAAACATATGTTCAGTTTATATCCAGCATTGTTAGAGTCAATCTGACATTATTATGATCAAGAAACTTGACTCATATATTAACATGCAATATTATTTGGTCAGGGTTGGGTTAATAATAATTATTTATTCATAAAGTTTAAAAGATTTCCAATGCAAACAAGGAGAATATAAGATGACTAGCATCAAATGGGATGTTTTCAAATGTCATTTCAAGTAAAATAAGTTCATTCCGGAGGGGCTGAAAGTAGTTCTTACGGACATGTGTTTCTTAGTACTCGCCAATACCATGATGAAATACTTTGAATGTAGCTATTACACTTAATGAGTGCAATGTACCATTGTACCAATGTTACATCATAAAAACCTCTGATCGGAAATAATTTGCATTAGCTAGCTATGGTAAGTACGGTAGCTAGCTTGGATTTAGCGGCAGTGCACTCAGTGGAGAAAAAAGTTTTTTGCTAATAATAGCACTGTACTGAACAGCCCAGTTAATCTCACTGTGCACATACATTTTATAACAGTAAAGTCCTTATACAGCCTATTTAAAAAGAACCACACACCCACCAATCTATTAACATTTACACATTGATATTACATTTATTCTGACAAAATCAAAGTTGGCCTTTTTTTTTTTTTTTTTTTTTAAACAAACTTCACTGCAAACTTGTGTGAACCACAGCACAGTACAGGTCACATTTTATATATGTTAAATTCCGCTATATATATATATATATATATATAGTAACAAAACCAGCCTGTTTAATTCAATTCAGATGATGGTCAATGGTCATATTAAAATGAATCGTGGCTGTTTCTGGAACTCAAAGCAACAAAAATGTCATTAGTAAACCTCAGGGAAAAATAAAATCCAAGAAAAGCAAACAAAAATGCGATTTTTCTGCAAAACTACCATGACTCATTATTAAGCCATCATAAGCAATTAAGTCTGAGAAGGCTTGTCCATAAAAACAGGTATATATGGTCATTCCGTCTGAAGCTGCAGTGACCACAAACCTACAAACATAATGAGATTTGTTACATGTTATGCTCAGCAGTATTTAACCAGACAACAGAAGAGGTATTCAGCCTGTGAGAGTGCAGCATCTCCTCACAGTGCACCATTCTGCTCTACGGAAAACAATGAAGCATGTGGGGGATTGGCTTGTTTGTCCCATTAGGCTGAATTACTCTCCTTGCATTTGACGGTGCACATGCAGCCACTGGATTACACACAAGCAGATAATCTGACAGCCCTCTTTAAATTAACGTTTTAATTAAGCACCGTAAACCTCATCTGGCAGCTCACCGGAGCTCTAAGGCCGTTTGACTGCCACAGCCACTCTGAAGGCACAAACTAGCACAGTGACACAGATTCAGTGACTCAGACTGCCATGGTGCGCGGGCCGAACAAGCACGCCGCGCGACCGTTCCCACGTGTACCACCCTCACAGAGAGGAGAGAGAGAGAGAGAGAGAGAGAGAGAGAGAGAGAGAGAAAGAGAGAGAGAGAGAACAAGATGCGAGATGGACAGAAAGATGACATGAGGGAGTGATATAGAGAGAGAGTAATAGAGAGATGCGCGTGTGTGTGTCTGGCCGCTGCAGTGTGTGAGTCATAAGAAAAGTGGAGGCTCCCAGTGTTTCAGTCACGAGCAGCAGAACAGCAATAGAATCAGAACCACACTCAAAAAGTGGGCAAACAAATAAAAAACAAAAGAAGAATATTACTCCGCCCCCTCCATGCCCACCCCCTTCAGGATGTGTCACCTTGGTGATGCTGTTGCTGACCGGCTTTTCAGCTGTAATGGATACAGTTGAAACTGTAGCTCAGTGTCTGTGTGTCTGGCATTTAACGCAGCTTTGTGTGTGTGTGTGTGTGTGTGTGTGTGTGTGTGTGTGTTTTACATATAGACATGCGTGTGTAAGAGAGAACCCAATAAAGTTGGTTCTGAATCTTGTCTCTCACCCACAGCGAGCTCTCAGTTGCAGTTAAAGGAGTCAGAGGAGCAAACTTATGAGTAATGCTGGCGCACAGCAGACTTTCTCTTTTTTTTAACTTCAAATACTGAGTGTGTGCGAGAGTCTGACGGCAGGCGCGAGACAGGCAGGCCAGCAGTCCGGAGACCGCCCGTGCGAACGGCAAAAAGGCCGGTGAAACAGTTCACAAACTCCCTACTCTTCTGATTAACAAAACCCTGCCTGTTTCCCCTGGCCATGTATTTTTACACGTTCTATTTTCAAACCCCAGAGTCTCTCCTCTCCCCCTCGCTCGATGAACCGTGGAGTCTTGTTTGCCGTATACTTGGAAGAAATGGCATGGAAAGTTTACTGCGGTGAGACTTGAAAGGGGGCTAAATTACATTTTATTAGCCTGACCAGATTATTAAAATGAACAGGATAAAAAAGTTTACGAGGCCAAAGAGGACTTTCTAATGGAGCGTGTCCATTCATTTAGCTTCGAATATTTCCTCCTCTTTTTATTCAGCGCACGTACTGCATAGAGCAAACAATCTCAGAAACACACGTTCCGAAATGGTAGGTTCAGAGCTTTACTTAAAACAAAGCACAACATTTACTTCTGTCCATTTATGGTAACTAAGCTTCAAAATTCATATAAATTATTTTTGTGATGTCACAAAAGACAACATATTCATACAGCCTGTAGCATTTTGGCCTAGTCTTTTGCCTTGAAGTTATAAGGAGTGTTTCAGTCTGGACCTTAGAATGGAATACATTACAAGAGCAGAACAGAGATCATTTACCTGCATTTACACATGAACGCACCCCTTCCTGCCACTTTAATTGCCTGTATGTGTCTTATAAGGCGATTCACTATTAAATTGTAGATTTCAGATTTTCAGAACTCTTACGGTTTAGAGATGTAACATTCCATCAACATGTATCGATGCATTAAGCAAATAACAGACAAATCAGGGTCGACAATGTGAGCCATTAACGTTGATGCATTTATCTTTATTTTCACACCTGTTCCAACGTTACACAGATGATTATTCTCTGCATGTTTCTACACTGTAGGTGTAGAACACTTGTACACTCATACAACGCAGCAACGATTTACCAGTCGTCTGGTAGCAGGAGCAGCCAAAAATATACTCTCCCACTGGGAACAAACCATGGGCGTGATAACATTTTGGTAAAAATAATGGACAGACAAGACCTTTGCAGTTTGCAAAAAATGGAAGCGCAAATGAAGAAAATCAGTCAGCTCTAACAACTTGTCAGCTCACCTGAAAAGGCGTTGAAGCCTGTGGTGTACTATAGTGTGGGGGTTTTCTCTACGGAAGTCAAGAACGGGGTAGATCTGGTCAAAAACTCTGCTTTACTGAAGAACCCAGAAACAGCATGCCAAATCCAACTTACACTCAAGTTAACACTCTGCTCTCACCGGTAGCTGGCCAGGCTACTTGATTTACTTACACTGTTCACCTCAGCACATGACCTGCCCATCATAATAAGAGCCTTCACATAAAAAGGCAAACAACACAGAACAGAATAACTGCTCTGATGTCAAATCGACATTTTATGTTATATGCAGCCCCTAGTTTCAAACTTAACTGCATTACGGCAAATTCTGAGGCCTCAAAACAAATCATCAGACTACTGACTAAAAGATGGTGGTGAAACTTGTTATTTCAACTGATAATAAGGTCATATCTAGACATATCATGATTTGGGTGGCAGAGGTTCTTACTATCTGCAAGTTCAGGATATATAACTTTTGCATTTGGATGTTTTTCATTCTGAAGACAAACTGATCATGTTCAAATTTCAGAGCTTTGCTGCTCTTATACAGGAAACATTTGGAAAGCGCAACAAATTGCTGATGTTGACCTGCAAACACAAATCACCACCTGCTTCCTGAAGCCAGTCAGCACATGCACAAATGTTCAGTGTAAACAAGCTCATAAAGAAAGTTCCACAACTGTACTCAGATCAATTGGATTCAGAGTTACATTCACTTAAACCAAAGCGTATTCCTTATGTCTACTTCTGGTAATTAAGCTTTAAAACGTGTATTAATTGGCAAACAGAACAGAGATCATTTGCATACATCAGTCTTGCACTTATACATGAGTAAACCCCTTCCCGCCCCCTCAGTTGACAGTATGTGTGTTACAAGGGCGTTAGCTGCAAAATCCAACTGGAATTGTCATATTAAGTCAATATTTGTGTAATTAATGATTCATTACGTAGTTTCTAAAATTTTAAATAAAGTATTAGGAATGTAACAATCCATCGATCTTGTAGCTGGCTATGCTACTCTGTGTATACAAATTAAAAGTCCTCACAACAGAATCAAGCCTAACCACATAAGACAAAGAAAGAAAGCAGATTTGGCATTGATGTGATTAGGGTCAGTGTGTCAGTGGACTGTTTGCCGTTCTTTTACTGGACATACACTAAAGATAACGTAACTCTATAGTTGTGAAAGTGACCCCCCCTTTGTGGCCAGGAATGGAGAAAGAAATGCCTCAGATTTCTGCAGTGGCATGAATGTTAGGCTGACCAATCAAGTTAATGTTAATGTATCAGTTTAAAAAAAAAAACAAGTAACTTATAATAAAAATAGCTTTATAAAACAGAAAATAGCAAATACTCACATTCACCTGCACATCAAAGGTATACCAATGGCTTACAGACGGAAGGCTGCTTCATTTTTCTTGTATGTTATTTGCTTCCACTTTTTGAGCCCCATTTGTTAGGGTTTACATACCAGTAATAATATTTTACAAGCTATTTTCCTACCTTTCTTCATCACTTAGAATAAAACAGGTTTTTGTTGCTGTGCCTGATATAAGTCTGCTATATGTAAATGACCTAAGTTCCGATTTGCTGCCATGTACTGGGTCTCATTCATAAAGCAGCCTGGGATGGCACCTTACAAGCTTCAGTGTAAATGGATGAGGCTAACCTGCTGTAGACTGAATAAGTTCACATGCGTATGAATTGGTTTTTGTGACATCACAAAAACAACGAATTGAAAACCAGCAGTTTTTGAAGCCGACTTCACTTATATGAACTTTAATGACTGGGAAGCGAACATCACAAAAAAATTCATGTTTACATCCTAATAATTTATTTTTATTTCAAAAGACGAAAAAAGTTGCACTGTTACTGAACTTCTGTCACTTGTGGGACATTGTTTGGGTCCATGTATAAAAGCAGTCATGAAATATCTTTACACAGGTGCTCTACAGTCTTACTTTGAATTACTCTGCCTTTGAGACTTAGATATTTTAAGAAACTCTGTTCCAATTAGCTGTCATATATTGTACTTCGTTCAGATAGCACGTTAGGCTAGAACACTCCATATAACTAAGTTACAGCATGAATGGGTGGAGCTAAGATGCCATAGGCTAAATAGGCAGATATATGTAAATGTAATGCTTTTCATAACAACTTACATTTAAAACGGGCTAGTTTCACGGCTTAGTTTATATAAAGACTGGAACGTTCCATGATATGTGCCTTTTAAAGAAAAGCTAGTATACTTATTTTCAATGTTCAATTTTTTATTTCAATCTCTAAGCAATAATACCCAAAACCAATACTAGTCGAGTGTTAACTGGACTTCATGCCAACAGCATCATATGCCATGCTCATTGTGTAACTCAGTGGTGAAACTTTCCTAAAATAACATTTTGGAGGTAAATGGATTATAACAGATTGTGACCTTTAATGCTTTGTTGTTTACAACCTGGTAAAAAATGGGTTGTCAACAACATGATGCAATCTATCCCTGCGCTCTCAAAAGTTATGGGAGCAAATGTTCTCATAAGCATTTACAAACCGTACACTCAAAAGGTTGCAGGACATTAGCTCAGAGCTCTACAGCTCACGGTTCAACACAGCCTGGCTCCCAACTTTCATACACAATTCAAAACAGAGATCTGACGAAACAGTTACACCGTCATCTGGCTTTGTTTTCTGTCCGTTTGAAACACAGACGTGGGACGACAGTCTGGGACAAGCGCAAGTTCCCAAATCACATGCTTTTCTGCACTCTCAAAGAAACATTTCACCATTACCTCACCATTCGGAGAGGCAAACAAAATATCCAGTTTCACCAGATTCTACGGTAAAGTCAGCTATTTGTGACTTTCGCTGGACATTTCTAATCATGATGTTTACAGCTTGCAATGGAGCAACATAACCTGCCAAATAACATCAGCGTGGTCAGTACAGCTGAAAATAACTAACATGAAAGGAGCAAACAAAGGTTAGCTCAGACTCACAGAACTGGAAGTTAAATAAAAAGTCCTAAAGGACCAAAAAAAGAAATAACGTCTGCTGCTTATAAAATAACTGGTCCTGTTGACATTTGATTCTACTTGTTCACTTGACATTTACCTGCAACACATGTGGTTATGATGATTTAATTTATTCTAACAATACAAATTAATTTTAAAACATAATGGAAAATGTATGAAAATGTGCTTATTAAACATTTGCAATGCTGTGTAAGCTTTAGGGAAACAAAACAGTTAAATAACTTTTAAATAATGAAGAATAATCTGCCCAATTTTTATTTTATTCCTTTAGCAGATAAGACTGGTTAATGCTAAAGTTAGTGCTGACTCAAAAGGCATCTGACACAGAGGCACTCTGGTGTGTCTGGGAAAGATGGTTTTGTGACTTATCAGTATTGCCCTGACAGTATTCCTTTCATGGGATTTTCAGGTTACACACAGCCTGCCTAACCTGAACATCAGAGCGTGTAACCCATTTAAAAATGCCTTTGCAAGGCAAAACTCTTCGGCAGTAACCCAACCCGGGATGCTGTGTTCCCCTGTCAGCCCTGCACAGCTTCCTCACTAACAAAAACAACGCTCGTGTGGAGCAGACCATGGCCTTGTACAACGTACAGCACACACGATCTTTCAGACCGGCAGCTCTGATTACGAATTCACTCTGCGGCAAATTTTAAAACCCAGGAACCATCGAGCTCTCGGGCAAACAGAGCCGCTTTCACACCAACACGGAGGATTCCTGCGTAGTCTGCTAAACGTAAAATGGCCACATGGTCATTGTAGTCCGCTCCCTGCGCGCGCGCGCTCTTCCCATCCTCGGCTATGTGGAGCAAACACGCGCATACGCTCTCTCTCCCTGCTGCATCACACTGACTCAGTGCAGCTAGTGTTGCAGTAGCTATACTTCAATAACGTCTTCCTTTATATACATCCGTTTATACAAACGTGTTTTCACAGTAACACGGAGAGGCTCTGCCCCTCCAGCCTCAGCAGAGACCTCTAAATAACATCACTGTACAGAGCAGCACACATGTCGTCAGCTATCCATGGACGCTTACTGTACTCTACAGTCCCATTAACAGGAATGAGCCATTATAATTCTTGAATTCTGACCAGGGCGGTCTGTGGGTCCGCAAGGGACTTTCTGTTGTATCCTTATACTGGTGAGCCTTCCGGTGAGTAATTGTTGTTGCAGAAAAGGCAACAGTGCTACAGATCAGGCTAAATGTGGAGGCTCATCCAAGCAGAAGGAGCGCGTATCCTTCTACCTGAGACTGTTATTGCAGCCTGATCTGGGTCTGCAGGCCTCGTCCTCCAGACATATGTGACCACCTTGGCCAAAAAGCCACGTGCCCTGGATGCCGTTTACGCGTTCACGCATCACCACTTTTATTTCCTGCTGATCAAAAGAACAGTTGCGTGCTGACAAATATGAAGGTTAACTTACTCTCTCCGCTGGCGGACCACGGGCAGCTAGCCGAGAGCCAGAGCACAAGACCCCAGAATAAGGTCGAAATACCCCTCGCCGTTCCAGATCTCATTCCTGTCACATTAATAAATCTTCCAAAAATAGAAAGGCCTTGTCCTACAAGTATAAAACAGTACAGTGCGCCAGATAAAAAACAATGAAAAGCAGCTCTGGCTCCACAGCTCCTTCACATGTAACGTTACAGAGTGCGTGAATGAGTGAAAAACAAATCCGCGTCGTTGTTTTCCTTCGTGCGTTTAAGCAAGGTGGGAGGAAGCACCAGCAATAAAAACTTCTGGTACCGTCGGCAGGTCCCTCCTTTCCTCAGAGATCGAGTTCAGCTGAATTAAAACATTAAAACACCTCGTTATTCTTGCCAGCGAAGCGACGCCTCGTGACTTAGGAAAACAGTCGAGCCACGAATTTCACACGAACGACAGTCCGCGTCTTCAGCCTCCATTTCTGGAGAGAAAGCCCCTCTGAAGCTATGTTGGTTAGCCTCGCCCGCTCTCCGTCCGCCAAAATGCCCCACTGAGCACCAGCGTGTGGGTGAGTGAGGGGGTTTGCAGGCCCGACCGTGGTGGATCCCAGCCCCACGGTGCGTAAGTGAGCAGACCGTGCGGACGCTCCAGAGAGGATGGAGACCCGGACAGGCTATGAATGAACGAGCCCGCTCAGCGAGCCTCCCAACAGGGCTGTATCCAAAATATCCGCCAGGACAAAAATGGTTTCACACCAGCTGCAGCAGCCCCCTCTCTTACTCTCTCTCTCTCCCTCCCTCCCCCTCTCTCGCACTCTCTCTCTCAGTCAGTCTGCTGCCTTCACTCCGCTCTCACAGGCTGATTCTCACTCCAAATAAATCCTCGTGCTGGTTTTTCTCCCCGTTCGAGACGCGAGGACCGAAACAGCAGAGTTGTTTTTTGGAAGAGGCCCTTTTATTCCACGTAGAGCACAAAAAGAAAAAAGCACACTCAGATGATTCTTATTTTTTTATATATCTCTGATGAAAGCAATACCAGCATCAGGTTCGGCTCCGCAGTGAGGGCAGCAGCGCTTGACTGCACTGCAACGGCCAGACGGACTCCTCTGACGGGCCCAGCTCTGGAGATCCGCCGCTGTAAACAACACTCGGCTTCTCCCCCCCGCCTCACACACACTCACACACACATAAGCGAACGGGAATAAATGGAGTGGAGTACACTAGAATCCAGTCAGCGTGGGAATCCTCCATCAACAGCACTGGATGGAGCAAAGAATAGAGTCCAGGAAGACGAGGGATTTAGAGTTTTTGGTGTGTTACAACTGGAGATTGTGGTTTTAGATCATGGTGGCATTTACATGGGATTCTGGCACCATTAAATGTTTTCCATAATGCTGATCGCCAATTTCTCGCTGTATATAGACCTACATATGTGTGTGTGTAAGCCCATGTGCCCATCACTCCTCTCACCTAAAGAAAGGGGGAGGAATCTGAAATTTGTTTACCCTACATGGGCTTCTCAATTGTCGCGGAGACGGGGTTTGAGACCTCATTCAGGGGCAGGTCTGAACATTCATCTGGCTCGAAATAGCTCAAATAAACCATAAACCCCAGTCGCAGTTTCCGAATTTACACTGAAAATCACTGAGGTTTAAAGCCCACGTTTTCGGTGTGTGTAACATGCACATATTTTGCCCATGACCGACATACGCACACACACACACACACACACACACACAGCCCTGTGAGCTGAAAGTAAAACCCGATGTAGAGTTTCGTGCAGACACTCGGGCAGGACTCAGAACCGGGTTTGAGTATCGCGCGGTTTCACGCGGTTTGACGGATCTTCATCTGCTTAACACCAGCTTCTCGAGCAGACCATGTTATGTAGATCGCAAGTTGGTTTTGTGCCAGCTCTCCTCCGCTCCGTGATTCATTCATCTCAACACGACGGTGTCAGAGAAACCCCGAATAGCCTGCGTGTTGCGCTCTCTGGTGCAGGCTGTACAGGAATGTGTACATTTTAGATTTATGTCAGTGTTGTTGTTTTCTATCTTCATATTTCCGCTCGGTTATGATGTAGGGTAGTCTTAGCTGACTCAGGTTTAAATGTATTATGTTTTAGATGCTGTCTGATAATAAAGCAGTTCTAATGGATAGGTGTTTAATTGCGTGATTCTATGTGCACATTACGAATGTAGATTGTATTACTGAGTTCAGAGGGAATGCGTGGGTCAATCCATATAGCTGTTTCCCGCCCTCTTTACCACTGGACCTACTGATCACACTGAAACAACTAGCTAAAACTGTCTTATGGCTTATAAAAGAAAACTTATGGTGAATGAAAACTTGAGAAGAATAGCATTATCTCACAGTTGAGCTGAGGGATCTGGTTTGTGTCCTCCGAGTAATTTCCCCCCTCAGTTAAACCTAAAAAGATCTGGTCAATTACAAACTTAGATTCATTATTGTTAATTTAATAAATATTACATCTATTAAAAGATTTAATTTAACAAATGTTCGGTTATTTCAAATCACTGTATACATTATTTAAAATGAATTTAAACTGATTTTGTATACATTTCTGAATAAATAAACAAAATTATTCAGTGTGGTCCGATGTAAAATGAATCATTCTAAAAACTCTTAACAAACTCTTAACACGTCAGAATAGTTCCTGGAAGTGGAGATATGAACCAGGCGTCTGAGGGGGTTAAGTCATACAGAACTTTTACAAATACAAGACTTTGCTTTATAGTGCGATAGTTATGACATTAACATTTGGTCTAACACTTTATACATATTTATAAAGCCATACAGGGCGTATGAAATGTCTTGCTTATCTGATTATTTTGGATAATAAATGAAATGACTGTATTGGTGTTGTAGACGTCACAACCTCTGGTTACCATCACGAACAATGTAAAAAAAAAAAAAAATTTCACATCAAACATTTTTGTTTACATCTCAACAAGTGAATTAAGCAGATCTTTTAGAAATTCAGCCTAATCCCCCTTAAAACATGTCCGTTTGGTGTATGTGTGCGCGTTTTCGCCAGAATCTGGGACCATTGCGAGTTTGTATTTGGCGCCGCCTTTTGACCAAATGGCGGAATTACCTAATGGCAGTAATCTGTAGAGCCAGGCAATATTAATGTTGAGCTCATTCTCCTGAACACGCTTTCCTCTGTAGACACTGTACACAAATTTTTAACATATGTTTAGTACATGTTTGATACAGACACACTATATAGGAAAACGAAATGTAATGTTATTTAAACTTTGTGTTAATCCCAGCACTGTACAGATTGACAATGGTTTAAGATTGCTTTCCAAACCAGCATATATCACTTTTAGTGGAACACAATAATCCCTAGTGAGAACAGTTTGAACAGTTCAGAAACAATGTTCCCACCCAGCAGTTATATTCATGGAGCAGGTGCGAAGATATAATGTACTGAGGCTCTGTCACCTGCAGTAGGGAGTGAGATGGACAAATAAGGTAAAGCCCACAAGCAATTCCTTCTGATAAAACAGCCTGTCCGGGTTGCAGACAGATTGTGGCCTTTAGAGGGAACACGGTGTACTGTGAAAATCACCCCTGTTGATTGTCTGCCTTGTTGTGACTCAGTAAAATTCATTTCAATTATCATCACAGTCACAAGACTCTCTCAACGGTCTCAAGGACGTTACAGCTCAAAACAGCAATTATAGATGAGAGGAGCACCCTGCGTAACCTTGTGTGTGGCAGAACAACGTTTACTCTTACAAAAATATGAGTACCAGATTTCTGTATAATACTTTCATATTCATCTAAAGCACTTTCACACTTGTACAATATTACTATAGTAATATACATCCATCAGACATAACATTCATACCACCTCCTTGTTTTTACACTGTCCATTTTATCAGCTCCACGTACCTTATAGGTGTATTTTTAGTGCTACAGTTACAGGCTGTAGTCCATCTGTTTCTCTGATGCAGAAAAATTGCATTTTCGGTGCTCAGGACTCCTACACGACTACCACAATGCAGATATTATTTGGGCAGTGGATTATTCTCAGCACTACAGTGAGACTGATGGTTTGGTGTGTTAATGTTTTCTGCACTGGTATGTGAATATTTACGTATATAGCAGTAGCATTAGCATTGGCTGAGGTATGTATTTTCTAAAAAAGTAAAAAGAAAAAAAAACAAAGCACATTCTCCCAGTGGCCACCAAATGTCAGCCCTGTCCGCTTGTATTTATGGATGTCCTCATATGGCAGTTGTTAATGAAGGGCACGGGCGCGGGCACGGCCCGCCTACCTTGAGTGCTTTCCATTCAGTCACATTTTGCCCCAAGCACTCGAGTGGAAACAAGACTGTTTACCACGGGCGCCTTGTACATGCTAACGAGAGCCTGTTTGTTTTTCACTTAGCTGAAGCAGCGGGGGAGTCAGGGGAGGGGGTGGTGGGAGCGACTGGAAGGGGAGGGTGACAATTATGATTGGGTAAAGAGAAAGAGATTCCTGGAAATCATAAGGCTGAAAACGGAGGCAGCTTCAAGCTAAGAGGCACATGAGCAGGAATGACATATTCCAGGTGGGGGGCGATGGTGGTGGTATGTTGTTTTGCCTTGTGGCACTGTGATTTGTTCACATCCATCATTGTTCTGCTCCATTTGTGTCTTCCAAAGACAAGGGACCAAAACTGTTTTTATTGTACTTGAGTTTTCAGAATCATATCGCCTTCCTATTCTTCTCTAAAGAATAGCTGAGACGGTCCTCATGGCTCCACTGTTGTTATCTAAACATGTTTGGAACAGGAAGCCCAGAAGGGTGTGTTTCGATTCAGGTTTCGCATTTATTGTTTGCAGCAAGAACATACACCAATAGCACATACATACAGGACATGTATGGTGCACAAACAAACACCATTCAAACACAATGGCTATTCTTATGCTGCCGTTGTTTATCTATGGAATGTAATTCCAAAATAGTTAAGGGACAGCAGGTAAAGTGCAAATAAAACAAAAAGGGGACAGGTACTGAAACTGAAACATCCAAAAGAATAAATATTTTACTTTCCACAAAAAGTTGGGACAGGGGTCATGTAATTTTGTGTGATTGGGAAGTTTGTGGAATGATCAGAGACACCTGTTTTGGAATTTGTCACAGGTAAATAGGTAAATACAGTCAAATCACATTATTATTATCACTTCCTAGTATCAATGGTGGCAGCTCATGACGAAAATCACATTTTGGCAAAGTCACTTTAATACAGAGCACTTGATCTAGACAGTTATGTTAGTGCATGTCTGCATTGCTGAACCTTGATTCTTCAATTGGATTGTTGTGCTGCCACTAAAAAGCTTACTGGGTATTATCAATTAGCTGAAGCTCTTGAGCTTGAGATTACCCACCATGCATTTATCATAAAGAGATTTTATCAGGATGCTACATCTGTTGTATAGTCTTTCAGACAGGCCGCTTGGAAGTATGATGTAAAGACATGCAGTATATATGTAGGTTCTACATTTACAGTTTAGCAACTGTCCTCCCACAAAGTTCTCGCTATCATTAACTCTTGCAAGATGACTGTGTATAAGGGAACTAGTGTTACTGTTATGTTTATTGGTGAAGAAAGTTATAGGGGGAGTTTAGAGCAGCCTGGGCCTAGCTTATAATCCTCTTGACAGGTCTGGTCATGTGATAGGATTGAAGACGCTCATGGATTCCTCAGCATTAGGTGTGTTGCATACCAAGAGTCGGCAAGCAGCCACAAAAATACCTACAGAATGCAGTGATTTCATTCGAAGAAGGTTGAAATACGTGAACCAGAACATACTTGTTGTGCAGCCTCTGGACTAGGCATCCCGCAGGTGTTCTGTTGCTGTGGGTCCACAGGCCGAGCTTGCCTCTCACAACAACAGCTCAGACGCCAAATAGCCTCAGCGGCTAAACAGCTGGGTGACAGTTGATCCCTTAAGATCATAAACCCACAGCTCAACAAAAACAAATTCAACAAGCCAAGCTGGCCTTTCCCTACGAGAGGAATTCCAGAAATGTCGACAATTGCTCAGTGGGAAGTTGGTGGTTTGTGTGCAAGGGGGAAACGAATTGGAGCCAGGGAAACGTGAAAGGAGGGCGAGTTAAGAGTAAGTGCTGATTTTCTATTGCCCTGTTTTTACAGTAAGTGAGGTGCCATTGGATATTAACACCAAAATAAGCCATAATAGTGTAGTAGATCCTAATTGTAGGCCTACAGTGCACAGCCATCTATTACAGTGAGTGTTTTTATTCCAGTCAGTCTTGTGGTGGAAACAAAAACAAAAGTATAAGAGTTCCCAGGGTGCTGTGTTGTTCTCTCGTTGGTGGGTTGGGCCTGGGTGGTCCATTATTTTAGGCATAACAAGGCAAAAATGAACAATGGCATGAAGCAAAATGAGCCACCCAGCCCAGGACATGTCTCCATCAATTACTGCCACATGATAAACCAGCAACTTTAGAACAGCAGATGCCGACAACCTCAACCATTTTCTCAGACTTAGAGTTGTTTAGTGTTAATAATTTAAAACCAAAACATGTTTTACTTAGAAATTAAAATGTCATGCTTTATATTTAACATGGCAGAATTGGTCTATTATGTTTTCTCCCAATGTACCGTGTAGTCCCTTTAGCCTGCCTTTAGAACTTTTTGTTTGTTATGTATTTACAACGCTTTTGTCCTTTTCTTCAGGTAAGCACAGTATCCTTCTGTTGCCATCTAGTGGATGGTATGGACACTACAACTGCCCTGTTTTCCATCACCAATTACTGCAGTGGGTGGCCTACAGTTACATCTGAGAAAAACACTTCCCTATTCCAGATACAAACATTTTACACAATCAAGTCACATTATTATGACTACTTTTGATGGCAGCTGTGTGTAGTTCATGATGGAGGTCAGATTTTCATGCCTTTCACTGGTCCCACTTATCAATCAGGAAGGCACTCCAAACCGACTTGGGTATGAAGATCCACTCTTGCAAATCATGTACACCCATACATCTGGGATCTTCAAGCAAAAATGATGATACATAACACAACCAGAAATGTCCCACAATAGTTGGAAGAGCATGATCAACACTTCCAAGCACTACCCTGGCCCGCTAATTCCCCAGATTGAACCCAATTAAGCATCTATGGGACCACCTCAATTATCATGTTTGCTCTATGGACCTATGGGGGGATTCTCTGCAGTCATCATGGCTCCAGATACCTGTCACAACCTACCAGGACTTTATTGAGTCAATCTCAGCCTGTCTAGCTGCTGTCCATACTGCACACGGTGCTTACATTAGATAGTGGACATAATAATGTGACTGGCCTCTGTAGATAACAGTAGTAATCCCTGGTAAATTTGCTTTGTCAGGGTTCTGCCTCATAGTGTGTAGTTGAAGTGACCACAGATGTTGGTCCACATTATGTTTAAATGTATCCAGACATCCTGTCTAATCAGTCATTTTCAGCATGCACCCTTTACTGCTGTTCAGTTATGCATGCACAGCTTATACAGTATAACGTCTGTAGAATAGCATTACCAATGGAACTAGACAGCTGCCCTTGAACCTAAGGTTATTACACCCAATGCCAAGCAAAGACCAGAGGAGTATAAACTCTTTACTATTGGGCTGTGCAACAGGGGAATTGCATTGGAGTGATGTAGCTCCATCCAGTATTTTGGGATGAGTTGAACTAACATTTGTTATTCATAATTATTCATTCAAAATTAGTCCCTAAGAAAACACACTAGCCTATATATTCATTCAGTTATTGGTCCGAGTGTGTTCTGATTGACTGATTACTTGAAAAGATTTAACCAAGCTAATTTTACTCTTGGCTAAACAAAGTGACACTGATTAATAATTCATTTAAATATCAGATACTTGTATAATAACTATACAGCATATTGAAAATATACAGACTATATTTTGTGTTACGTAGTAACCAATAAATTATATTTAAATATTCATGAGGAGTTGCATCAAAAAATAGTTGCACCCAGAAGCAAACCAACCAACAGGAAACTTTGTGAAACTTGGTGAGTAGGTTTGACATTGTGAGACATGCGTATGATTCAAGTTTCACACTTGACTGTGCATGTATGTAAGCCAGGGCATGTTTTAGTGCTGTATAAGGTCATCCTGTTGCGTGTGTCCTGACTCTTGCTGTTCTGTTGGTATCCTTTGGGAGCAAAGCATACCACAATATATAGAATATATAGTGTTAGAGTATATTTCTATGCAGTTTTGTGTCAAAATGGTACCGGACCTCGCTAATGCTTATGTGACTGAATGCAGTCAAGTCGTCACACCAGTGTTCTAACATTTAGTGTAAAGCTTGCTTGAGGAATAATGCATGTGACCGAAGTAAATGAAGGATATATTTCCTATTAACACCCCACAATTTCAAAAGAAGCATAGCATGAGACGAGGTCTACAAACATTCAGCCACTCTCTCAGCCAGTCTCTCTAATGATCTTTTGCAGCTTTATTGCTGAGATCATGGCAATCTTGATGTGGTTTATGAGGGCTGAAGGTTTGACAAAAAGAACCCAGTTTGAACCACTGCTGGTGTTTTTATGTCCTGCCATGTGTGAGCGCTGCTTCAGGGAGCCGCAGGTGTTAGTAGGGAGGAAAGCACAATGTGTCCATGATCTCATAGGCCTGGTCAGTGTAGATGAAGAAAGAGCAGACCCAACATCTGGCTTGCAACTCCTGGCCTAATTCTGTTGTGTAGAAACAAAATCTGCATATGAATTTGAGGCTATGCCCACCAGAACGAGCTCCAGAACTTAGCAGAGTAGGTCTTACTGTGCTGCACTGATGGACATTTTAAGGTCTGTGATATGCTTTGGAGTATTATTTTTCTGGGATCACATTGTTTCTACTGGTTTCTCTATGCTCCGCCTATGAAGTTTGTAAGACAGGCATTATTCATTTGTACATGACCATTTTCCAACCTCTCTTTACCTCCTAGTATGAAACAGACTGTCTTACTCTGCCATTAAGACATATGTGTATGACCACTGTTCTTGGTGGCCACCCTATATTGTGCATCATTCGATAAGTAGGTATAAGTAGGTCATGTGATCCAGTCTTAATGCCATCTAATTGAATGAGACTGAGCAAACGTTCTGCTAGATTACTAGAGAGTGATATGTAACTTTTTTTGTTTTCATTCTTTTTGTGACATTGTGACAAAAAACACTAAATTCAAAACGGGCTGTTTTTGCAGTTTACTATCTGTATATGGATAATAGGGAATGGGGGTACAAATGATGTGTTTAACTCTTTCAGTGTAACTCTGATCACACTGCAGTCCATATGTTTCTCTGTATACTTAATTATCCCCCATCACCTGTTCTTAAATGTTCAGGACCCCCACATATGTGGTCACCACAGAGCAAGTATTATGTGAGTGGTGGAACATGGGTAGTAGTGTGTTGTGCTGGTGTGTGTGGATCAGACACAGCAGTGCTGTTGGAGTGTTTAAACAGTGTGTCCACTTACTGTCCACTCTTTTAGACAATCCTACTTTGCTGGTCCACCTTGTATATGTAAAGTCAGAGACGATGGCTCATCTGCTGCAGCAGAGTTTGTGTTGGTCATCCTCTAGTTCTTCATCAGTGGTCACAGGATGCTGTCCACATGGCGCTGTTGGCTGGATAATTTTGGTAGGTGGACTATTCAGTCCAGCAGTGACACCGAGGTTTGAAAAAGGCTAACAAAGTATGCAGAGAATCAGATGGACTACGGTCTGTAATTGTAGAACTATAAGGTGCACCTGTCTGATAATGGATAATGGATAAAGAAAGTGTAGAAAGAGGTGACAGAGGTTCTCGTGCCTGTCTGGTATATATACATATGAGACTGCCTGTATAAAACATGAGTGAATGACCGTCTTTCCTTTCCTTCCGACAGCGGGTGGCGCTGTTTCCTTATCTAGAAGCCCAAAGGTCACCGCGCTTTCAAAATGGACACTACTGGAAACTTGTCTGACAGCCAACAAGGTAGGAACATGTATATGTATGTGTATATATGTATGTTTGCTTGGAACGTGTCCAGTTAGTAAAAACAGACCATACAAACACAGTAATCAGGATGTATCATTATTTTAAAAGCGTCATCACATAAATAAACAAGCGTTAGAACACAGGATAACCTGTCAACACAGTGAGTGTCCAGGTGAAGGCATTGTGAATAGTGAATATGACAGCGGGCATTAGGGCTGGTATTTCTACAGGGGTAAATAGTGGGACGTTTCTGACATCAGCATTACCTTGAATGTGTGGAGAGTTTTTCCCATTGAGAGTTTGAAAAGCTCGTGTTCTTAGGGACTTTCTACCCTGTGGACCTGCCCTGCCTGGATTACCATCAGCTGAACCCAGACTCTGATAAAGGCCCTGCGAGTCTCCACTCAGACACAAAGTCCTTCAGGCTTCCCGGTGGAGCAAAGGTGCTGCTTATTAGCCTGCTCATCCATTATGCACATCATCTTGTATTACTGAGAACTGAAGCTAGAACCTGCCTCTCTGTTAATAAACCATAATCACAGTGTTCATTGTTTGCCTTCAGGTGAATGTAACTCATGAAAACACAGGCCGGCTGATGCTGTTTGGTGAGGAAGATCCACCTCATTCCCTTCTGGCCCTTCATATGCCAGCAGATGAAACCCAAGGTTGGTAGCTTCCAGACACTCGTTCAGTCACCTCCCTACTTTGTGTCACTGTGTTCTTTCCTTTTGAGCCAGTGTAACCTCCTCTTTCAGTGGTGGCAGTGTACTTGCATGGCAAGTGGTGGCCCATCAGTGATGTTTTGAAGACATCCAGCAAATCCAGAGATGGTCTAATATTTGTGAGTTTACACACACGTGTAGAACTGCTAGAACAGTTTTTTTAGTAGAAGAGTTTAATGTAGTATGTAAATATACTACAGTATCTCATATTGGCATTTTTATCTCAGTTCATAACCGCTTAATCATTCTGGGTCATGGGGGTTCTGGAGCCTATCCCAACTTTCCATGGGCAGAAGGCAGGAAACACCCTGGACAGGCTGCCAATCCATCGCAGATTATAAAATATAAAATATCGCAACTGTAATTTAAAATGCGGCCATGTCCTTTTTTTGTCAAGAAGATCTGATTATCCATCTTTTCTGGCTTGACCCCTCAATTTAGTTGTGGTTGTGATGGGTGGGTTGGTGTGGCGCAACGGATAACACTACTTGTCCTTGAGTTTGGGGTTCGATTTCTGGTCTGGGTGACTATGCTGTGCTACACCAAATAAAGTTCTTGGGCAAGGCTTCTAAAACTACATTAGCCTACCTGTAATATGATTAATCTTGTAAGTTGCTCTGGATAAGAGCTTCAGCTAAATGTCGTAAACATAAATGTAAATGTGATGTCACAACACACAAGGGTTTGGTTGCCTCTAACCTCCCAACAGTTCCCAAGCTCTGTGTTATTGGGTAACATTTTCCTCCTTAAAATTTAATGAAATGTTTTTAATAATATAGGAAATAATTTTTGGGGGAAAACAGTGCTTGTGATTTGAAAAATGCACTCCCTTAAATAATACTTTTTTTAATATAAAACGATTCATCTTTCAGCCCTAGTAAACATCTTTCAGAACATCTTTGAAGCATACAGTTCAGTCTCTAGCCCATATGGTCTTTATATGAAAACTACACTGAAAAAGCTTGTTTTCAACTCCCTGCTTTTGTGGTGTCCCAAAAACCGACATACTAACATATACCCACTCATTCAGCTCACAGCAGGTTAGCTCTGCAATTTACACTAAAGTGTTTCAGCCCAAAGTGCCCTCCTAATGACAGGGCAGCCAGTCAGAACAGATTTACATCTCGTCACTGTCCAGTGAAAAAAAAAAATCACCAAAAGGGCTTTACAGCAGAACTCCAAAATTTACTTTGCTTTGAATGTAAGTTAATTAAAACATATTTAATTCCAAATGATAAAGTATCTATCTATCTATCTATCTATCTATCTATCTATCTATCTATCTATCTATCTGTCTATTGGTATATTCATCATGCAGTGTTCACACAATGGGAAGGGCAGCTGCTGCGCTCTAACCATGTAAAAAAACAGCCAGTAAAACATAATGTAGCCCAATTTTGGGCAGGGACCATATATTAGTCTAAAAATAACAATAACTAAACCGGCCTGAATTATTTTAAAGGGTAAGAAGAGGTTGAACAACTGCAGATGAAATTATTACTTTTTTGGTTTTTATTAAATCCCAAAATTGGCAAAAATTGTCGGGATTGGGGGGGAAGGGGAAAGAATAAAGGAAGAATAAAACTCCACAATATGAGCCCTTTAAGTCAGTAGAACAATGTTCACTTTTTGTGTATGATTCACAAAACACATGCTCACAGAATTAGTCACAGAAATATCAGGAAGGTAATTACCTTTATCACCACAGGTGGAGTCAGTGATGGAGAGAGTGATTCTCTTCCTGCTCAGTCAGATCATATTTGGAGTCTTGGAGCGGCCTCTAGGAGAAAACATGTACTTCTCCACTCATTCTGCGTGGGAATGTGGAAAAATCCTTTGGCAAGACGGAGAAGCCGTTGCCTTTTACACCATTAAAAAGAAAGGTGTGGTTTTCAAATCTGCTTTGAGCCGCAGTCAAGGAAAGGTTGCCCTTAAATAAATGTCTAATGTTTAAAGACTGCATGGTTGAAAATATGGTACCTAGCAGATTTTCCTCTTCTGCTCCCATCATATTTTACTTTTAGTGATATCTTTGATTAGGCTTCTCTGATGGCAAAGAAACCATCTTTTTCAGTTACTGAATCCTCATCCAATACATCAACAACTAACATCCGTGCCATGTATCCTATTGTCTATTAAAGGTAGCCTGTGCGATGGCTGCACTGGTCAAAGTTACCTTCTTCCTGTGCTGGACACTGTGTTTGTGCGTACCCACTGGAGAAGGAATGGGCTGGCATTACAGATGCTCCAGGATTTCTGCACGTCCATGTCCAAGGAAAGAGTGCTGGGAATCAGCTACCCCATATCTACCAGTATGTACGGAGGTCAGTCTGTCCAAATATGAGACATTAACGTTCTCATAGGTAAAATCCGAAGGAACCCTTCAAACCAAAATGATTTTTAGTCTATCAATAACTGAAAGCTAGTGCTGACTAGTCTACAAAATCTTATTTGCATAATATATGGTAACTTTTTTTTTGTTCCCATTTATAAATAATTGGTTGATGAAATGATTTTTTTTATAAAGTGTTAATTTTCCAATGTACTCTTTATAAGCTAGCCTTGCGTGATAGCAAACTGACAGTATTGTTATCTTCAGGATTGTAAAGTGACGAATGTGTGTGATAAAGGTGTTTATTCAAGCCTTTATTGCTGTGTTCAAGATACCGTCTAACTAAACGATAAGGAATAGGGAATCACTAGCACTATCTGTACAGTAACAGTCATACCTGGAATTACGGACACTGAACAGGCTTAGCTTTATGGTTGGACAATATAGCTAAAGTATAACTTTCCTCAAAACATACCATGAATTACGTCATTTAGCTTCAAATGCACAACATAAATCTAACTATTTAACTTTTCATTTCATGAAACATTGTATCAGACAAGAAACAGGTTTGAGGTATACTTGCCAGCTTCATTTATCTTAAAGGGAACATATCTTACATCTTTTGGAGGTCAACTTGTGACATTTGTATGGTTTATGAATGAAAGACATAATCATCGTTTGACCTCCCTGCCTTTATTAATCTGCCTTTATTACTGATATATGTAAATCACCTCTGTTGTGACTGGCTGAACTGTATTGTGCCTTATATAAAAGGCAGTCAAGGCTAAAACAGCTCTTATGTAAGTGGAGCTAAACTTCTCTAGACTGAATAAATGGATTGTTTTTATTTGACATGAAAATACAGCAAACTGAAAATGGGTACATATACAGAATGTTTGGACTAAACTAAACAGAAATAACAAAAACTGACAAAGTTGTCATGTTTAAATTTTGATAGTCATTGTCTGAATTACTAGTTCTATTCAACGATACTAGCTGTAGGGTTGGTTTGATATGGTGTAAACAGACCCTTATAACAATATTCAACAAATACAAGTCAACAAGTGAGGACATCCACTATAGCAAACACACTTCTACACATTTTAATGCTGTTACTATTTATTTGCTGAGTTTATTACTGCATGTTAAGCTAAGCATGTACATATACAACTTGCGGACTACAGTTTTTAGAAAATCTCATATTTAAATTTCATATTTAAATAAATCCATCATGAACGCAATTTTATCCAGTATTTCACACTCTGCATACCAATTCCAAAAACCAGAACACAACCGCCATGAGACAGAAAGTCAGAATAAATAAGTCACAGGCAAAGCATTTTGTGTGCCAATGTCAACTTCTTGGTGCATTGTTTAAGAAGCAAGAATGTACCATTGGTAGACCACTAAAAGTCCTGAAAAAAAACAGCTGTGGGACACATCAAGGGCACTGTCGAGGATGTACCAATAGATGTGTCAAACACAATCATAAAGAGAAGAATGAAATAACAAAACCTCAGTTCACCACAAGATGCAAACCACTGGTAACCCTGAAGTACTCAAAGGCTTATAAAAATGGCTGCAGCAATAATCATATTTTTGTGGTTTTGATATGGTTTATGCACTCTGGGCTCGAGCCGTTTAGATTTAGAATATTTTACTTGTTAGTTTACTTGTTATATCTTAAATCTAGAAAATCTCTATTTATATTCTACACAGATTAGATCTCATTTGGCTCAAACAATACAAACCTTTTTTAACGTTTATTTATTTTATTTTTTATGCAAAGCCTTTTACAAAACAGTCATTTTATAAGAAAGTGGGTTGAGCTATACAGAGTAGAAAGGTTCACCCAGCAGAAAGGTTCACCCAGATGCCCAGTTGTGGTCACCAACAGAGGGCTTCTAAAAAAAGATTAGTCAGGACCAAACTATCTGTTTAGTCAAGTTATTTAAAGGGGCACTCTGGCCCAAAAGTAAAATTAAACCATTGCTATGTATTTGCAGTGGGTTCTCAGAGGTCACTAATGCAATAATCTCTCATTTCTGATCATTTCCTGATGATGCATTCTGAAGATGGGGGAACTTTTGAAAAACTAATTGGCTTTGGGCTGTATATCTGAGGGCAGGCTGTTTGACCGCCAATACAGAAGGGTGCCAGACAGCTAATGAAACTGAGTATCATGACTGTATTTATTAGTCACTCTATGTTTCACTAACACTCAGGACATTTTTATGTCTGGTTCTCCTGTGCACAGCTCATCAACCATGTAATTTATTAATTCATTGATTCATCAATCCATGTTATTTTGGGCTCACTAAAATGTATTTACTGAAATATTTCCTGAAGCCCGCCCTACCACTGAGTGGGGACATGGCTTTTGCCTCATAATCCCTCCATCTAATTGTATATTCATAAAGCTATTTGAATTGACCCTTTGTTTCCCACAGTTAACATTAAAGGGAGTATATTGTTCACATGCGCACGTTTTCAAGAAGACCGAGTTAAACAGTGGAAACAGTATGCAGTTCCTGATTTGCATTCTCATAGTTAATGTGATTCACTTGGTTCACGCCTTCACTCTAGAATTAGTAGTTTTATAACAGAGGGTCCAAATGTATGACCTCTTTTGTCACAGTCATTAAAGGCTTTTGGCACACCTTCCCTAATAGCCTGAAGGTGCCATCTACCAGCAGATTATGTTTCTTAACTGTTCTGTTGAAGTGAATGCAATTGGAATGTTTCCAGTGCCACCTCACAGATCTCGTTGGCACCTGGAGCACACTGCTTGATGTGCTGCTTGTGTTTTCAGTAGGACAATGTGAACTCTGTTCTACAGTAACACCTTTGATAAGGATATCAGTCTTTATACTATTATAAAATTAAAATACACCACCCAGGAGAAGTTAATAATTAAAAAAGCAGTACTGTTTTTTTAATGGTGACAATTTCTGTGTGAAGTTTGTCGTGTAAATGGGCATATGTTACCCATATTCAGTGTTCATAATTGTAGTTTTGGGTTCTGCTAGAGCAGATTTACATGCTTTGATTTTCCAAAACTTATTGACTTTCCCATACTGTACATGTATGTCTTTAAGCCCCGCCTCCCGATGAGCCCAGTGTGTTCTAATTGGTCAGGTCACTCACTCTGTTTGGCTTGGTCAACAAGCAGAGCGATTAAAAGCGGTAACTATATCCTGCTGCAAGTCACATCCCTACAGGCAGCCAGCAACGAGTGTGTTATGAGATTATGTAACCTTGTAACAGAAAAGGGCTGGAATTCCCAGGCACCTGAGAAAAGTGCTTTCTGTAGGAGTTTACATGCACAGGTAGCTACATAACATGCACCAAAAGCCAGTTTTATCAAAAAGGAAAATGGACCAACCAGAAGAGCATAATAGTTCCCGTTTTGTAAACACACCTATTTACATCCCAGTTGTGTCTAGGGTAAAATCTTCTGGTTTAAAGGAATAGTTTGTAGGATGACGCAACCTGTATAATTCATACTCCAAACAATAGGGCCAGCATATCACCAGAAAATGCACAGTCCCTCCTCCGCCCTCTTCACTCTATCAGTGTAAATATGAGTTCAGCATCAAAACTAATCCCTTTACTCTTAAAGAGCATCTCCATTTTCTTGAACTCCAGTTCCACGTGGACTGTTTTATATCCAGTCTCTTCAGATTAGTTTCTTTAAAATACATAACATTTACTAAATGGCCACTTTGACTGTAAATGAAATAAGTGAAGGGTGGTCTCTGACATTTGCACCGCTGGTTGAAAAAAACTATTGTGTAAAAAAGGCATAGCCCCGGATACCTTTACAGTAATGTGGTCATGCGTTTAATCACTGCTCCTCAGGGTGAAATTGTATGCTGTATTGTTATCTTTTGACACTCTGTAAGAACTGTACTAAGTAACTTTTCCACCACACCTAGTCTTAAACATTTTTGTGTACAGTATGTAAGAAGTACCTAGAGACCCACCAGGAACAAAGAGAGCGTCTCTATGAAGTGGAGGCTCCTGGGGATTGGAGTCAGAGGCGCAACGTGTGGTTAAGCATACAGCTGCAGCATCGCCAGGCACACAGTGAGTCTTTTATGGCTTTGTTTAATGAATCAGGATGTAACTAATGTAATGACTCTCATGACCCATAGTGGTCAAGGTTTAGTCTGGGATCTGCTATATAATGTGATTCTCTGTGTTTTTTTTATGTGAGTTAAAGCAAACTTGTGTGATAAAGCTGCTTTGGCCAACCGTTAAAACCTTTTATAGGTGCATGCCCAGAAGAAAGTCCACACAGTGCACAGGCTGTGGAAAGGAAGCTCATAAACACTAAGGGAAAGGTAAGCTTAACCTATTTTATGTCACCATATTGTTCGTGGCCATTTTGTTGGCAGTTACTGAATGTGTGTCACAGCTGTGAGTGCAGTGATTATTCTCTCACTTGATTTACATAGCATTGCCTCAGACCGGGACAACATCCAAGTGTAAAAAGCCAGGGCATCTTGTTTTTCCCTAACATTTTTCTTATTCTCAAACTTTAAAATTATTTTTACTCAATGTGGTATGAAGAGGACTATCTTGCCAAAATGAAAAATCTAATTATCACTGCATCTGTTGTACACATACCTGTTCATATCCTCCAGCGATAATGTCGAGGATAATATTTTCTGGTTTAAAGGAGCAGTAAGAATAGGGACCAACACGGTCTTCCTCCCTCTTCAGTTCCTAACAGTCTAGAAGAAATGTTGTGGGTTTAGCATCAAATTGATCCCTTTGCTTGGGCGGTGGTCATAATAATAATCTTTCTCCAATTCAGCCACCTCTTCCTTTTGATGACTACCTGTCTGTAGATGACCTAACTGAAGGCAGAACCTTCAACATGATTGACAAGAGTTTTGAACACACATTCAAGCCATGCTACCTTTTTAGCTTCTCATGTTGGACTGATTCTAGATACTATAATGACTCACTATCACCTCAAAATACCACAAAGTGGTATTATAAGACAGGACAGGCTGGGCTAGCTGATTAGCATGCAGTAGACACCTCTGCAACACAATGCATAGATATCTTTAACACACAATCAAAACTGTTATTGTTATCACACTCTGGTGATAGTTCATTTTAGCATCTTACATATTGCGCTTTTAAAGAGAAACCTGCAGTCTGAGGATGTGCTTTTAAAGGTTTCACAAAGAAAACCTTGGCAAGAAAAACAATCTTGATGCTGTCAAGAATGAATGGGTCAAGAAGAAACACCAATGTTTAAGCTCATTGATGGGCTGAGCACACTTAAATAGGTCATCCGCTGGGAAGAAAAATCGGACAAAAATATAATTTTGTTACTTCCTTGTCCAGGTCTTCAGTAAACCTGTCATTTACATCACAGAAGCCAGTGTTACACATAGCATGATGTAAAGTAATACATCCCATTACTTTTTCTACATCTGGAAGAGTTTTTCTTTGGAAAAAGATAAATGCAGCCGTCAGCGCACACTGCCTGGATCTGATCTCCCTGAAGAAGGGTCCAGTTTCCGGCATTCCAAAGTCTGCTTGGAAGGTAAAGGACAGCCCAAAGTGTTATTTTTAACACCCCAGTGCATTATATCTCTATTATTTTGTCCGTTTTACATAAAAACTTCATATACTTATGTACTGCAGTTTTACAGATCAGTTACAGATCAGTTGTTAATGGGTTCTAAAAACCGTTAAACCAGTTCAGCTTGTGTTTTGGGTTAATGTTAAATGTACTGAAGCCGTTTGACTGTTTGCATCACAATTACTGGCTATGAAACTGCAACACCAAAAACTTTGTTTTATCATTGCCTAAATCTTCCTTTTTACTGGCACATAATGCAGAATGTAAACGGGAATACATGTATATTCCAAAATGTTTGCACAGTTCAGTGTTTTGTGGAGTGAGCTGACTAAGGTTTGTGCCCGCATGGACTGACCTGAAAATCTGAAATGAGCAAATAAGCTGTTGTCTTTTAGGTGTCGGCCACTTCCTTATGACCCTTAAAGTAACTATTGGTGTTACCTTTGCTCTCATTGTCGTTTCCTCCTCACTGTCCTGCTGCAGTCTAGACCACATGTAGGTGTAAGTCAAATAATGCAGATCCCTCTTTGATATCTAACAGGATATCAACTCGGTGTTATACAATATACAGCTCTGGGAAAATGTAAGAGACCACCTCAAAATGATCGGTTTCTGTAGGTTTACAGTTTCTGGGTTTGTGTTTGACCAAAATTAGCTGTTTTTATTTATTATATACACTACTGAAAACACGTCTTTCAAATTCCAGATAAAATATTGTGTTTCAAATCTGTTTATGAATGTTTTGAATCATGCTTGCGGTGCATTTCACCCCAGTAGCCGCTCGCTAGTCTTTCTGTAGGTCACTTGAGATCATCTTACGGTGGTTAAGTGACATTCTAATGAGGTGGCACTCATGAATCTCAGTAGAGAATTCTAGTTTTTGCCGTCTGCTAGTCTGTAGCTGTGTTGTCCTGTGTGTTTGCTGCTTGACCTTGTTCTTATGAACCAGACGCTCACTGTATCTGGTAGTAAACCTAAACCCGAAACTTCTGCCCCTCACTAAGAACCTGCTGTATATGTGGAGATGCTGATTTGAGAAGAAACTGAAGTGGTCTCCTATTTATTTTAGAAGCTGTATGTTTGAAAGTTTCTTCTGAAATCATGGACATTAATAGGAAGTTTGTCCCCCTTTACTGTAGAAACAGCCTCTGCTCTTCTAGAAAGGCTTTACACCTCATGACTGCATTCAATTACAAGAGCATTTATGAGATCAGAGTTGGATGATTCTTTCTGGATAACAAATGGCACTTCAACTCATCCCAAAGGTATTGTAAGGCAGTCGAAGTGACTTGATGTGAAATGGTGTGTTTTAGAGAAATGTACTGACTTGGATTTCTGTATAGTGATGGGAACCAGGAGTCTCAATGGCTACAACACAAATGTAGACACTTCATTTAATATCCAAAACCATCTGTAAATCTCTCTCTCTTATGTTTTAGGCCAAAACATTATCTGAAAACTAATGAAAACTGAAAACTAACAAAATAATGAATTGGGTTTCAGGCCACATATTGAAACCCATTTTGTGTAATTATTTTGTGTGAGGTAGCGTTTAGAAGCATATAACAGTTTGGACGTCTGGTTCATGAATGCTAATGCAGTTAATCAGGAATAGTGGATTTCACATCAAACCACTCTTACTTACTGTGTTTACACTGACATGCTCAGGAAAGGTATTGACGTGTTAGTTTAGGTTATTAGTTCTTCAACAGTTATTGCACAAGGATATATAGATAAGGGCTCTTAGGAAGGAGTCCGGGATGCGGGATATCCATGAGACTCAGACAAGATGCTGAGAGAGAAATGCCACGTCCAAAACCCCAAAATCACATACTACCATACAAAACAGTATGTCATAACTTGTAGACTAGCACACCATCATTACAAGTTCATTTATTCGTGTAGTATGTACAGTATAATGGAGTAGCCACAAACTGGGGTTTAGAGATGACTCTGCCTAGGTACTGCATAGCAGTGATAAACAACACTAAAAGAACCACAAGTTGTGTGAAAGCTGCGTCTCGCTCATTAGCAGTAAAGGTTACACTATAATAAAATGTGAAAAATCTGTGATTTCTACTTTGAAGCTGCTGAATTAGATGGAGTTTTTTTTTTTTTTTCTCAGGTGTCCACAAAAAAATTCAGTATTCAGTGTATTCACGAGAGACAGTAGATCATTTATGAATTTGGGGATAATTATGTTTTTTAGTGATTTCAAAGGATTTCAAAGGATTTCACTGTCTGATATACGGGAAATAGGCTGATGAAATTAACATATTGATTAACATAAAAATGAACATATTTATCATCATCAGGACAACAGACCTAAACAACTAACTAGCGTTTCTTGTGATTCAGGAACAAAAGTAACATTTATGCCTATGATAATGGGCTACATTATAAAATATATTTAATGTGTGCAGTTTTACATATAAATATATGCATTATAGCTTATGAAATATTTACTTTTTTTTCCTTTGTGACGTTGTTTACATTTTTATTTTAGGTCTAGTAATGTAAATCATTGTATATGCTGCTCATTCAGACGTTCAGGTAGTCACAGGACATGCAGTAAACGCACAGTTTAGTGCTTCATTTGCTTGATTTGTGTCTTATGTTGATAATAATGCAGATGTTTGTTTGAAAAGCTCCCCTGTATGTATGTATGTATGTATGTGTTGGTGTAAATAAATAAAGTATAACATGTTTAATAAGGAAACTAAAGTGCTGGGACTGAGGAGGGTGTTTTATTAAGGAATATTATGAATATCAAATACCATATGTAATCCAAAACTCTGAAAACGTTCTTTGTAGTTTTAACTCGCGGACTTGTGAAATGAGACGAGTAATTACGAATGAAGTGAAATTTGCAATTTCGTGACGTATTACTGATCATTCGTGCTCTAATCTAATGTACCGGACAGCAGAGCTGCCCTGTTTCACTGACTTCCAAATCATCCTACCTCAGGAGCTGACCGCGCGCATGACGTACAAGTCGCAGATCATGATCGCACTTCCCGATGACACGAAATCAGGAAGTGGCCAAAAGTTTTCCTAACCCCAGGAAATTGATCAACACCTCTGCTCAAAATGAGTCGGATCTACGATAACACAGCGTTACAGAATAAACCAGTCCATACCGAAAAGCTTTCCTCTGCCTGGGACCCGTCTCTCTATCAGAGGTAGTCATTTTAATCGCTGTTTCCCTGCTTTTCATTACAAAGAGAAAGAGAGAGAGGTGGGCGTCACAGGCGAGCTAGTACAACACCTCATCTGCACCATTTCACACACCATGGCTGTTTTCTGCTCTATATTAGTCCGTGTAAATGTGATAAATACGTTTCAGAGGCGCTGGGGTGATTCTGGAGGGGACTTTTATGGATGTGTCCCGCCATGCAGTCACAGACATCAACAGTAAAAAGGTAAAGGGCTGAGGCCCGTGTTTACCTCTGAACAATCAAATTTCTACACAATGCTGACAATAATAACAAAGGGCATTTGTGTTGTATTCTATTCCACTTTTGATGTAGGTGTAAGTGTATGTACCCAAAGAGTCGAATCATAATGTCTTGTCCAGCCTAATTGTATAGTTTAGAATTAAACAGACTGTTTGTGTTATTCTGACTTTAAGGTGTATGTGAATGGCCATTGCCTCTGCACTGATTGCTGGCCTTATCTGTTACACTGGGGGCTGCATCACAGTAGTCCAGACTGAAACACTCCCTATAACTTCAGCCGGCTCGGCTAAGACAGGCTGGTTAGGCAGATATATGTATATACGCTGGATTTCCTAACATCATTCAAATAATTCATTAAAAACAGACTCCATCTTTCAGATACAGATTCTGTATATGGATTGTATGGACAGGCAGACTGAATTTTACATACAACACCAAGCTCATTAATTTAAAAGAAAATGTGTTTTTCCACAATAATCTTCTTTAAAGTGCTTTTCAGATTACATTCTATGTTCAGTTATACACATTTATCTATAACCTGCTCTCACTACACGTACACTGCCTGGCCAAAGATGACACAGTTTGGATTTAAATAAGCAAATGAGTAGGAGGAATTGTATTGTATAGCTACTGTAGTGAATAATATGTTTCAGCTGCTTCAGTTCTTTTAACCTTAGCTGGTGCAGTGAGTAGTGTGGAAAAGATGTTGGGTTAAGAACCGTCCAGCACATATTAAAACCTGGAAGGACAGCAGAGAACTGTCAGTGTCACGGAAGAAATGTGCTCAGAAACAAATGTGAAATGACCGTGATCGGAGATGATGCTTGGTAAAGTTGAATCATGACAATTTGGCAGTAGCACTTATGGCTGTGTCTAATGGTAAAAGTAAGAATGCTTCCACACATGCACAATTCAATGAGAAGTCACATGATTAAGACTAAACAGCTGTGAGACTGAAAGAAAACCATTCGTTAGTGAGTTAGTGTATTTAGCTCAGTTTGTCTGCTTATGTTACCCTCATATAAGGATTTTGAGTGCATGAAGGCACTTTTCTCTCATATGCTTTTATTGCAGGAGCGCTATACTGTTTTGTACATCAAGCCAAACCGAATCCACTGCAGGAAGTATGATGCCAAGGGAAATGAGATAGAGCCCAATTTCAGTGAAACCAAGAAGGTCAATACAGGTTATCTTATGTCATCTTACAGTAAGTACTTAAATTGCTTGAGTGGTTTACAAAGAATTAACAAAATAATTATACGGCTAATGAAATTAGGTTACCAAATGAGCAGAGCTAAAAACAGTCTTGCCTTTGTGCATATGCTAACCAAACAGAAACGGAAGCCAAAGGCGAGTCAGATCGTCTTACTGAAGACCAGCTGAAGGACATAGTAAACAAGAAAGAGCTCATTAGGATGACGGAGAAACTCTGCCCCAGCAAGGCTTTTGCCTTCTGGATCCTGGAGGCTGAGATGGATAAGGTAGAGCTGGAGCTGGGGCAAGATATCCGCCTGAAGACCAAAGGAGACAGTCCTTTTATCTGTAAGTCAGAACTCACATCTGCATAGCTGTACACAGATAATGTGGTGTTGATGTCAAACTGCTTGTGTGATATTGTAATTACTAAGCACAGTGGTACATTATAGTGTTTTTATGCTCAAACAAACCTAATTTAATTCATCAGCCATCCCTGAGCTGAAGTAGGAATGTTAGGTATTCGGATGGGATTGGTTTTCCATGAAGAGATGTGGTAATGCCAACTTAAAGCAAGATATCTGTAATGTTTACTCCAGAAACAAGTAGAAAATGTGTCAAACTGTTTATTCCACCTTTACTTAGTACCCTGACCATCTACCTAGCCTTCATAAAGGAAGTAAAGGGTTCTGAGATGTACTAAGGACAGTATGTTTTTACAGTTTAGTCACAGACAAGACAAGTAAATGCCTTCATGCTTAAACTCCTTCTTCACTGCAAAGCACTGATTAAAAATGACACAAGTCCACATACTCATATAAAACTAACCCCTAACTAAACCTAACTAACTAATCTGAGTAATGCATTATATCAGCAGGACACTCAAAGGTGCGGTGTAGGGCCTACTCCAGAGCCAAAGCTGGGTTTAACCGTAACAGTGGTAATACAGGTTTCACTCAGTATTAAGTCTTATCTCCTTTTAAAAAAAGCGCACACCTATTACACCAAATTAATACTGAATAATGAATAATATTTCTGTTTTCTATTTAAACAGTGTCTCTGACACATATTTCTTTATGTTTATATTTTCTTATACCACATTACAAAGTGCACATTACTATATACAACATTACAAAGCTCCATTCATTATAGTGCAAATCAAATAATGGAATACAAATGACTATGCCTATATCATAACTCTAAACTGTTAAAAACCTGAATAGTGTTTTCTATATATAGGCTTTTACAGACAAAACACATCCTTACTGCCCAGATAAGTGCGTATAATATTAAAAACGTCTGCACAGTAACAAGTACATTTTCTTCTTTTCGGTGTAGGCAGTATAGGCTACACAAATACAGTATTTATTTTTCTTGAAAAAGTTTCTTATGATAATGCAAGGTTGTTATGCTAATAGCTTTTTTACATGTTTTACACATGCCACCAATACATACACATAATACCAGCACATGTGTGTAATGTAAGTTGGTCTGCTCTATTATCACAGTTCTTAATGATGCAAAGTAAGGATTATTATATGTTATATGTAATACGTACTATAATAATGTGTATTGTATATAATAATATATGGTTGTTTTATGAGCCTCAGATGTCAGTGTTGTAGCTGGAACTTGTCAAAAGTAGCTTATATAAATGTCTAACATTGGAAATCCTATAGGGTTGAAATTGGATTATTTGCACAGTAGTGAAATATAGACAGTACAAACTATACATCAAGCTTTTTTGTTTTTGAAAGAGCCTGATAATTTTATTCTCACTAAGGGAACATGGCTAATAAGTAAGGTAATATATGTAAATATTGAAAAAAAGACTTTAGTTTGTATATACAAAAATATATACAACATAGGTGCGGCTGAACTGCCACCTTCACATCAGTGCATCACGATGCACCGATGCATTGTCATACCTCTGTTTATAAAAAGGTACGATCTGCCTGGACTGTACATGTCACTTGAATCCTTTGTTTTTTGTATTTGTATTTAAGTCTCCTTGGCCAAGTTGGATGCCGGCACAGTGACAAAGTGCAATTTTGCAGGAGATGAGAAGACTGGAGCATCATGGACGGACAAAATAATGGCCAACAAATCAGATACGCAGAGTGAAATGAAAGCAGCAGCACAGGGTGAAGGAGCTGAGGACGAAGAGTGGGTAAGATGATGGCTTCCTATTTCCTGTAGGAGCCACCAAAGAAAAGCAGTGTATTGCCTTCAACCCTAACACACGGGGACTTCTGCTCACATTACATGCTTTTTTGAAGTGTTCTTTAATTCTTTTTACAGGCATCCGTTAAATTCAGCATATGATTTTAATAACTGTGCATTACAGTGTACAGACGTATGTCCTGTGTTCTCTTATTTTTATTTTAGAACATGAGGACATTCAATTTTTTGCATAAGACTTTTTTGTAAATTCTGTGAGGAAAAAGTACTGTAAGAAATAAATGAGGGTTCATTCTAAAATATTGTACATCTGTATATCTAACAATTGTGGATAAAATTATTATTATTTTTAAAGAATAACCACTGAGCTAATAATTCAGTCTCTAATAAAGGTTGTATTATCCATAATATGGTGATAATAGTTAGAGTATGTGTAAAGCCCACTCCCAACAACATCACAACTCCCAACAATATCAGGGGGGAATAAAGACAATTCTTGGAAGTGGTCTTTAATTAATGTCAAGAAACCCGTAGACTAAGTAAATCACTTTAAAGGTGTTAAATTTCTAAATGCAAAGTGAATATGAGGTTCCACTTCAGCCTCTGTGATCTCACATAATGTTGTGTTCTTTTCAGGATGACTGACGAGCACACAGAAAAAGACTTGAAGAAGGGTGGAAGAGTATTTCCCTGAATAATACTTGTGCACACTTTAAGTATGAAGACGTATTCACATGAACTTTTGATATGTACAGTAATAAAAGGCATTTTTATTCATAATTGCAGTTTTATGTCTGTGTGTTGGGTTTTGTATTCGGACTGTGTAAAATGTTATCATTTCATGAAATCGTTTAGCTTTATATGAGTCAAGGCCTTAAGTAAAAAATATTTTCTTATCTCTGTTGATATACCTACTCTCATGTGAAGTCTTATTTTAACATAATAATAACATGATCTCTGTTTACCAAGCGTCTTATTGCGGTAGAACTCGATTTAAAGCCAGTCTTATACCAGATAATGCTGCAGTTTTATAATTTATTAGGCTTTATTAGAAAAAGGGACTCTAAAAAACAAAAAATGATTCAGAAAGTTATTTCTCTTTACTTCAGAAAAAATAGATTTTATATATGAAATATATTCTATATATCAATTATATAAATCTCTATATTTGCAAAACACACAACTATTACAAGTTGTTAAATACACGGCATTTCAAAAAGAAAAAGTGCTTAACATGCCTGAGTAAGTGGCATTTCATAGGTGTAAACAAGTTTTAGTGATAAACACTGAATTCTCAGATGAATTAAACCTCGATTCGTAGATGCACCATGAATATGCATCCAACATGTTTTTTATATCCTGGCAAATTGTAAAATCTGTATTTGTCGAAATGATTATAGTATTCTTAAGCAGTTGGATTTTCCATTATATTGCAGTCATTTTCAAAAAGGCATGTATTCTATCTTTTGCATTCGACATAACGAGATTCCCTTATGAAACCGAGCCTTTGGTGGTTGAGGGCGAAAAATAACAAAAGCATTGCAAAAGGCAGGATGTTGTCAGGATGATGGCTCTACATCTGTTCTGTGTTACGCTGGTTCTGATGTGCATGCTCGGGGTTATGCAGATCTGCAAACACTCAGTGATCCTGTGACTCTTGTCGGAACCAGTTCAACACAGTCTCTTTGTTTTTCTTCACCCACTGAATATTGGCCTCAGTCCTCTCGATAGCCTGTTCCAAAACTCGCGTGGCCGGCCCCATGCCATCTTCATCATAGTCTCTTTGGAACTGCTTCAGCTGGATAGGGACAATTAAGAGAAGCATGGATGAGCTCATATGTCCTAGGCCGGAAACAATATTATTACAGTACACAGTACAAGAGATCTATGGCAACCAACTAAAACCTTACTGTCCTCCATCCCACCTCTCTGCAGGTTCATTTTTTACTTGTTTACAGGAGCAACCTGCTCTGCTTTGGATTACGTTGATAACGGAGAATTCCACTGATGTTGTCAAAAAATTAGGCAAAAGGATGTGATTACGACGCAAACAAAGTCATTAAGAGTGATTTGATAAAAAATGCTCTGTTCTAGGCAAAATTACAGACTCTCAATTGTTCACAGACCCGAAATTTTAAAGCTCCCTCACAGAATGTAATAGCATGGAATGGTTACAAATTACCCGATGCACGAACGCCTGTTTGACAATAGTTTTAAGATTAAGATTGTGGCTTAAAACTTTTCAAAGCCATCTAGTGCCCAAAAAAAACTCCACATTTAGACCTGTAGGTTCGCTGGTGGTTTTGGACTGTAAATAAAATGGCTGTATTTGAGCTGGAGACATCACAACACACTTACCACCGAATCAGTACATACCTCTACCCTAAACCATTTCACATCAAACCCCTCCAAGAATTACTTTGTGTACATCTCAATGACCTATTCATGCAGTGTTTAAAAATCTGAAGAATTCTTTAAAAAAGTCACCTAAGCTAACGTATATTAAATTCTGTGGAGAACCTAGGGTAGGGCCCGCTTTATTAGAAGGCTATAAAACAATAACTTTATGACACATGCATAAACATTAAATAATATATTTATAAAGCAAAACACACAACACAAGTTGATATACGTGCCGTCACACGTATATCAACTTGAGTGACCATAAGGCTCTATAATCCATAGGGCTGAATATGATGGCCCACACTTTGCAACTATAACTGCTTCAACTCATCTGGAGAGTCTTTTCACAAGGTATAGGAATGTGCTTATGGGAATTTTTGACCATTCTTCCAGAAGCACATTTGTGAGGTCAGACACTGATGTTGAATGAGAAGGCCTGGCTCACCATCTCTGCTCTAATTTATCTCAAAGGTGTTTTATTGGGTTAAGGTCAGACGCTGACTGTGGAATATTTAGTATTAAGGAAATATCACTACTGGACTTGTTGCACAGGTGGCATCTTATCACGGTACCACGCTGGAATTCACTGAGCTCCAATGAGCTTCAATGTTTGTTGAAGTAGTCTGCATGCTTAGGTGCCTGGTTTTATACACCCGAGGCCATCAAAGTGATTGGAACACCAGATTGGATGGGTGAATGAATACTTTTGGCAATATAGTGTACATTGTTATTCCATGCTTAGGCATGTGTTTCAAAGTCTCTGTGTAGGCAGCTTTTAGGTGTTTTCCACTGTTGTATAATAAAAGTGGGATTTTAAAGCTTTTCATACTGCTCCTAAAAAGCCAAAGAATACAGCTGCATAACCAAGCTTCCCCTGCCTGGCCCTCACTGTTTGAACCCACAGACCATGTATCTACAGTTTGGCCACTGGTTGTGACATGTACCTGGTTTTGGTTATGTAGTGACTGCTAATATGTAATTATGAGAGTGAGTACCATAAAGTTAAAAGAGCTAAACGTCTAAACACAGTTTGCAGCATCTAAAATGTTTTACATAAGCTACTAAATGGAGCCTGAGAAAGTGAGACAGACTACATAGGTGCCCTGAGCTGGCTGCAAATTAAGAGGTTTATGGGAAGATCACCTGTTGGAGCTCAAAGTCTGTGGAGAACCTTTCCGTCACTTGGTCAATCAAGCTGCCAGCAGACATGAGCCCGCCTACATAGCTGTTGCAAGGAAATGAGAGTTAGTCAAGTGTACTGGGAATGTAAAATTATATTGCTTAACAACCAGGGGACAAATTACATACAGTCATTAAGGGCTCATAATTAACTGCCAAACCCAACCTTTGAACCCTGAATTGCACATGATCTTTGGTACCCTTTATATAATTCATGACCTCTTGAAAAACAGTCGAAACCCTGGAATCTTAATTGTTTTCATTTGTTGAAATGATTACGTGACTTGTCTCATTCAGCAGTGCAGTTCATCAACAAAACAACCCCTTGACTTACTCTTGGCTTAGTTGGGCCCAGTGGGCTCGGATGAAATCCCAGGCGAGAGCTTGTCCAGCTACGTTTTTGGCAATGTGGTTTATGGTAGAGAACGTGTCCATCTTCCTTATCTTTTGAGGGTCTAGAGTATACTCAAGGTATCTGGGTGGGGATGAATGTGAAATCATAAGCAAACTGAATAAGTGACACTGCAGAGCTTAGAGCCTGCTTACATCGATGGCTAGGAGAAATTGCTAATGCTTCTACCTGTTTAGGAGCCATATCTTCTTGGTACAGGAGAGTGCATATCTCAGTTTGTCTTTCTCTGTGGCAATTGTGGCTTCTTCGTACTGTCCCCATGCAAAATCCCAATCATCCTCATCTCCAGACGCAATGGCACTGCAGTAGATGGCGGACTTCAAGTTTGGTGGTATCCTTGTTTGGAAAAAAAGTCAATTGGTAGGATTAAATGTAAAGAATAATGTTAGTATATTCATGTTCCAGGACCCATATCATTTCATCATTATATTGGTGCTGTGTAAAAAATAAAACATTTTATGGGATATCTTTATTTTTTGTCACTTTTGGTTCTCTACATAATTTGAATTTAACAGCTGCCCATTACATAATAATTTCATTAGAAGGGAGGGACGGGGAGGGGGTCCTGGAGACTATCTCAGCACCCTGGATCTTTTCCTATTAAGTTATATTTAGAGTTATTCTTTTCCTCTCCTGTAAAATTTCCATACAGTCCATTTGTGCAAAATATTAAACTAAATATTTAATTGGGTGGGTTTAGTTTTACCTAAAGTAAATCAGTAATGTAATTTGTAAGAAAGTCCCGATTTGAATGAAATAATTTCCTGGACATACTTCAAATAACACTGATTCACTTTGAGGCTAGATTAAAACAAATCCAAGCAAACAACAAAGAACAAGAAAGTAGAACAGCAATAGGCCAGTAAAATAGGCTCATTCAACCTTTTTAGATCACAGTACTTCTGGTTTAAATTTGAGGAGAAAGGAGCTGTGCCAATTCCAGCTTCCTTTTTGCGGTTAGCTTTGTCTCCTAATTGCCAAAAAACAGAGGTGCTGATGTCTGTTATAAGGATTAGTAGTAACATTACCATGAGCGTGGCCAGCTCTGGTATTTGGGGGCACTAAACAGCATTTTTGTTATGGGGTGGGGGGGGGAGGAGCCCATCTTGCTAGCTGATGAATTGTAAAACGTAGTTAGAACTAATCTTGGGGGCGGTGGCAACAGCGCTGATTTATAATTCTTTGCCGGCTCCTCCTCGTGTTTTACATGATTTTCTGTTTGTTATTATTATCACATTACCATGTGCATATTAATAAGGATTAATAACAACCTGTGTATCTAAACCTGGATTAACAGAGAAAGTTGCTGGCCACTGTTGGAAAACAATTAAGGGTAGATTGAACCTGCTTCATTAGACACTCTACCTAATGACTGTAAGGTTGATGCAAACAGGGCTACTATTACTGAAAGAACCTATAAGAACGTTTTTTATAAAAAAGTTATATGACGCTACATTTCTAAACAGTAACAACACATTGTGCTGCTAAATGCCATCTACACTGACTGTAGGCTAGATACAACTTAACTGTTAGCCTTGTCTTTAGGTAGCAAAAAGACAGAGGTGTAATTTTTTTATTAGGTAGACTACTATTACTGAAGAACCTTTGTAGAAGGTACCTCACTCCAGAATTATTGCTCACCAAAACTACTTTGCAGATGTTAAATTTGCAGATCGTGTTTAGTAACCACCCATATAGCCCCTCCCCAGGTAAACCTAACCCAGATCAAATAAGGTTAATACATCAGTTCAGCCTGCATCAGTTAAGCACTGCCTATTTATGCTAAATGTTTCAGACCAGGATGCTTTTTGACCAAAACAGAGATCACATATCAGTCTTAAAGGCAGAGAAACAGTTTTTGGTACACAAAAGCACACAAATGTTGTGGATGTGGGTCATTTATTACCACTTATTAGCAATTATGAAGATACAGAACACAAGCTAACATGCTCTCACCGGTTAGTGCCATTTCTCCACTCTTTGAAAAGCTTACTGGCCATCGTTGTGCATTCAGGAACATCATTACCGCAAGCCACTGAGATTGCATTTATCTGGTTATACCTAGAAAGAGATCAAGAATAAGATTCAATACAATCCCCATTAATAACCCGATAAGAGACCACAGACAAAGCAAATAGGAGCTTACTGATCAGTGAGTGTCTCTGGAACAGTTGCATTCTCAGTATAGTTTTGAAAGAAGTTGTACAGCGGAGTGACTTGCTTCCGTAGGTATTTCTGCATACAGAAAATTAAAATAAAAGAAGATTTCAACCATTTCTGTTCATCACACATTAAACATTTCCCCAGCTCCTTGTGTTAATCTCATCCACCTGCATATAGCCGTAGACCTCGGAGCGGTCAAACATGAGGATGAAGTACTGCAGATTGTTCAGGGCCGACTCCCATGGGAAGTAGTCCGTCTCATTGATCAGATACTTGGTGGTTTGTAATGGCAGAGTGACGTTGACGTACTTGGCCCTTTAGGAAACATATAATAGAAGCATTGAAGCATATAGTATATGTGGTCACTAAAAATAATGTAGCATCTTGGTCAAACATTTAGAGATAAGGAATGCATGACATGAACATACCTCGCAAGGTTAAACGCATCATCAATTAGTTGGCCACGACTTATGAGAGGGATAACCTACCAAACAAAGACAGAAAAGTGCAGTTTTTTTACTGACAACTTTTTTTTTACTTTAAGCTAATCTCTATATGTTGAAGGAAAGAAACAACGTAACCAAGTTTACAAAAGTGTTTAGCAAACACTTACGGTATGATCCATCTCCAACTGATCAATAAGATTATTCCAGTTGTTCTCATCGTAGTTCACTCGATAATAACCAGTGCAGTTAACATTGACCAGGATCCAATCACCAGGTGTAAGTTTATAAGCAGGCCTTTTGACTATAGACAAATGGGATATATACACATGAAAAAACAAATTGATTTCCATTATTTCATGTTACTTGGGAGTTTATGAACTGTATCTTACCTGGCCCTTCTTCTATCAACATGTCTTTCATTAACTTGATGTCCGATTTTATGTATCTAATTGGAACTTGCCATATAAGCCTAAGAGGAAAACAGAAGAATAGGACATTCATGAGACATCTGTCACTTGATAAATCAGTGAACTGGGCTTAAAACCAAAGTCCACAACAAGGACATGCCTGTGTCTATAAACAACAGCAAAGAAGGAAATTAAACTAGCCCACAGAGCGTCTGTTTTGAACTCCTCATGTCCTGCAGTGAAACCAGCATTGGATTTCATCCGGTCGCTCATTCAAGCATCCTATAAAGTTTCAGTGCTGCACTTTTAAGTGTTTCATGTCAGGTCTAGGTAGAAGAAAGAGTGTCCTTTACGGCTTAGAACTCACCCGTGACCCCCTATTTGGTTTAAAAGGAACTGCTTCTGAGAGATCTCTCCAGTGATGGTGTTTATGGTGATGACTGGGTAACCCACTTGCTCAGTCCATCCCTTCATCATGGGTTGTACCCTATCTAGGGTGGCCTGATTAAGTGTATTAGTGTATTAATTGTGATACAAATTGCAATATAATATGCAAACTTTAATGGCATAAACCAGCATGTCATGCACGTCATTGCCATATAACACCTTAAATCTCATTTTGTTTTTTTTATTTTGTATTTAAGTCATGTTCACATTTACCTCATCTATGCTCTTCCAAAGGTCTTGATACTCAGCATTCCCGTACTTGTAGTCATTCAGATATTTCTAAAAAGACATATGATATATATAAACTGCAAGGTGTATCACAGTGAGAATATACAGCAATAAAAATACACTGTGGTACCTGGTACATGTATAAGTGTCTTTGTACAAACAACACTACCTCCCCAAATGCAGGGTGCCAACTGTGAAGTTTGGTGGACAAGTAATAGTGATCTAGAACTGTTTTCCAAGATTCAGGCACCTTAGCTCCAGTGAGGGACGCCACATAATGACATTTTAGAGAATTGTGTGCTTTCGGCAGCAGTTTAATGAGAGTCATTTCCTGTTTATGCCAAAAATGTGAGTGTGAAACAGAGTTTAGACATTTATGGACCGAATTGGCCTAACCCTAACAGACTTGGTTTACCACAGCAAGTTTCAGCATGACAATTGGTTTGCAGACCTGACTGGCCAAACTTGACTGGCCCCCACAAAGCTCAGACCTCAGCTCTATCTAACACCTTTAGGACAAACAGGAAACCTGGCTCTGACGCGGGCCTAATACCTCGACATCAGTGCCTGGCCTCACCAGGCCTCGTGGATGAATGGAAGCAAATCCAGCAGCTATGTTTAAAATTGTAGTTCAGGCTGTTCAGTTAAGTGGATCCATACAACAGTGTAAAGATGTCCAACTGAGAGAGAAAAAAAAGCCTAAGCAAATTCAAGTAAATAACAAAACTTAATAGGTAGAAGTTAAAGTTAAGATATACATAGTGTATAAAATGCTCCCTGGTATTTGGGGGTCAGGGGGAATGGGGCCATGTTGGCTGCCCATAGTGATGCTGGTGTTTGGTTTCCCAGTCCTTTTCTGGAATTGCTCTCTCCTACTGTGGTAATGAGCTCAAACATTACCTGAGATCTTACCCCACTACTCTTCTGTCTTCAGTTTAAGAAATAAGTAACAGTGTACTCCTTCCATTAATCTCTTGGGATAACTGGGCAAGTTTTTAAGATTTACAGATATAAAGTTTTTCAGAGCTACCCAGGGGATAGTTACTATTGCTAGGTGAACTGGGTAAACAAATTAGCTACAATCCTGAAGTTAATTAGTCAAGAATATCAAAGACAGAAGCTTTCAGATTGTGGGTAAAGCATGCTCTTTAGCCCCTAAAGTAAAACAAGTAAAATAATACCCAACCAGATAATGCCAAATAGATGGAGCTCATAATTAAAATGACAGAGTGATCAATGTGAACATGTTAACAGTGTTATGTGTACATGAGTGTAAATGCGTCCTTTCCACCAGGATCTCTGTTTTACTTCAGAAGAACAACAATATCTATTACTTAAACGTTACTTAACATTAAATGTGGCTATTTGCCGATATTTAAAAAAAAAAGTGTGTTATCATGCTACTCACCTTGAGACCAGTAAAAAAATCTGCCTCTCCAATGAAAGTAGACAGCATTTTTAGCACAGCTGCACCCTATTATTGAGAACAGGAGAGTCGTTCTCATCAAGAAATTATTTCATTACTATTCAACATTATTATTACATAAATGTAAACACTGTAATTAACATAAATATAAGGCAACGTAAAGCCGACCTTGCTGTAGGTGATGCTGGTAAAGAGGTTGTTGATATCAGCGGGAGTCTGGACTTCAGCCTCTGTGGAGCTGAGAGGGTGTGACGAGTTTAAGGAATCCACCTCTAATGCCGGCTGGACTTCTTTCAGAACAAATAGATCTTCCTGGAAATAACAGGATAAAACCACACGTTCTTACACACAACTTCTTAGCCTTCAGGCTTTGGCTACTGTGCACCAACAAAACAAGACTGTGCGACACTTTTAGCTGTTACGTTCAGGCTTAAAGTACACCTGAACTGAAGTAAACTTAAGGGGTTGTGTCAGCACCCCTTGTGTCGCAAACCTAACAAACTTATTTAACAAACATGAAACTGGGTAGGTTTAGAGCCTTAAGCTAGAAGACCAAAGCACGATTTGTGTGAAATGTGGGTACGACTCTAATTACGATCGATAACAATCAATGGAGTTGATCCAATAAATCTCAATATATCAAGTGCAATAGAATGGAAAGAAGTATTTACAGTTGAATGTTGAATGAGTTTGGTACATAGAACTGATATACCAGCTTACCATACTTTACCATAGCATATTCACCAGCTTCTTAATAAAATGGTTAGAGGGGCCATTAGAGGGCCTTCTACTTGTTTTTGACTCACTATGTTCCAGTGGGGCTCAACATGGTTCACTCCAAAGTATGACATGTATGTTGCAACTCCCTCATTGAGCCACAGGTTATTCCACCATTTCATCGTGACCAGGTTTCCAAACCACTGAAAACACGGAGGATAATTAAAAGGATCATTCCACTGGAAGCCAGGTTTGCAACGTGATAAAGTCATAAACACGTGCCACAGGAACTCATGAATCAAAAGGGTATATGATTTAATCTTATATGTAATGGATTTATTACGAATGAATCGAGGGTACGGTAGATATGAGTAAAGCATGACTAGTCGTACCTGATGAGCCAATTCATGAGCAATCACCGTGGCAATCCATTCTTTGTTGGAGGTAGATGACACATCTTCATCATACAGCAGAGCAGTCTCACGATACATGATCAGGCCCCAGTTTTCCATAGCACCTGCGCTAAAATCTGGAAGTGCGACCTGATCTGTGGAAATACACACACAAGGTATCTTTTAGGATTTATTTCCAAATAAGAAAAAAAGGTCACATAACATATACTTCAATAGGATATCACATGAACCCTTTTTTTTTACCCACCTAGTTTGGTTAATGGATATCCCCCAAACTTATCCTCATAGTACTCCAAAAGCTTTGTGCTGATTTCATATGCATACTTTGTATGTCCAGCCTTCACAGCATCAGGTCGGGCCCATATCTAAAGGAAGAAAAGGAATATTTGAATCCAAAAGATCTGAAACTATCCAAAGCTACGCCTGCATGTGTATTGACCAGTATATACATGACAGAATGTTCTATTTGTAGGGATTCAGATTCAACCATCCAACACAAAACTGACTTCACATGCAGGCATTTGTGGAATGACCACAGAACACAAACAGTGGGAAACAAACACAGAAGAATACTGGCTCTGAAAGCTACCAAATGCAGAATGACGATGAGCCAACAAGGTCTCTAAGCAACATTGTAATGATGGCAAGACTGCTTGTACATACATATATGGAGCATTCTAATGAATTAGTTTGAACTGAGATCCCATAGTAAAAACAAACTGGTTAAAAAACAATTAAATATTTAGATCTTAGATAAAGATTGTGTGTTATATACACAAAAATCATAATTTATACATAGAATACTTTCTAGGAGTACAAACCTCTATATGTACACTTGTTACCTGGTACTATTTGACTTTATCATGTCATGAGTTTAATTTAGAAATAAAAACTTTACTATTAAAAACTGCTTTCCAGCGATTTCACCACTGAACCAAACGTTTCTTTAAGTTTTTAATAAAAGATTTTATGATTTTATATGCATGTAGAACTGTTCAAAGTTGTATTTGTTAGTCATGTACTGGCTAGCATGTGGTTGGTGTAGCTTAGCGGACACCACCACTACTGGTCAGAGAGTCCCCACCACATATGGGAGACTGGGGTTCGAATCCCGATCTGGGTGACTATGCTATGCTACACCAATAAGAATCCTTGGGCAAGACTCCTAACACTACATTGGCCTACCTGTAATACGATTAACTTTGTAAGTTGCTCTGGGTAAGAGCGTCAGCTAAATGCCGTAAGTGTAAATGCATGTATGAGTTCTGAAACGTTTGGTAAAGCTTCTAAAATGGTATGATTGTTTTGCTAGTGACTACATGCAATGTTCTATTGTTTATCAAACAAACAAAATCAGGGTACAGATTCCCCAGTGCAAACAGACTAGTCTAACGTTAGTCTAAAAGGATGAAATGGGTTTTCAGCTTTGGCTTTGAACCAGTGGAAAGAAGGATCCGTAAATGAATCCAAGAAAACTGCACCACCAGCTACAACAACTACAATAATAATTTGAAACTTTAAATCCATACTCTGTTCCATTTTTTACAATGTTAAATATGATAATGATAACAATAAAAAGAACAGACCTGTATTGACTTGTCATCATCTTCAGCAGTTTCAAAATCATTTACTGTGAAAGCCAAGAGGTATGTCGACATGACTGGGGTTGAGGCAAAACTAGTAACTACCCATGACTCTCCATCTATATCGATAGTTTCCTCATTTTCTGTTGAATAGAAAACACAAATACTTCAAACGCAATCCGCCGATAACTTTAATGACTGTGTTTATCTTGCTTGGTCAGACTCCATGTTCCTGCTCAAACTAATCATATGTGTAACTGAAGTTTGAATCAATCAGAGCAGGACTGACGACCGGTGTAAAGTGTTTATTATGTTCTCCACTAACAGAGTTCTATTATTCTGATCATCTTTACCGAGACGGTTGTGTGGATGTGTTGTATGAGTAAAGGCCCATGAACAAATGTTTTACCCGTCTTGGAATTTGATCTAGCTTTGGTGCCACTCCTGTGAATAATGGTGACATTGAACACTGCTTTCATAGCTGGCTCGTCAAAGCAAGGAAATACTTTCCTCGCATCTGTGGGTTGCATCTGGCTTGTGACGAGGAATCTGTTGGGAGAGGTATTTACGTAAAAACAGTAAACACACAGATGCACAAAAAACATAGACAGGAAATCCAGACATTCCAGGGAATAATTACATATCAGTCATCATACAATCACATTCTGTCCAGAATAAATGCTGAGCTGCTTAGATGTCCTACAAACAACATAGCCGAGAGAAGGTCCATGGGCAAAGGTGAAAAGACGAGAGGGGCTGGGTCAGGGGGCTCTTTTTACAATAAACACTTTTCAGTTGAGAACACAAATATCGCTCCAGACAAGAGATGAGTTTTGGTAATCCGATATTTGAAGGGAATGTGTCAGTTTCTGAGCTTTATTCCAACTAGACTGCCTTAAAGGAGACGTACATGCAACTGCAATAGTTCATTCCATATTCACAGGGAGTTTTAATCTACCAGAGTGTGAATGCTAAAATACTGCTAGCTTCACAGCAATATGAGACCCAGCCATATCACTCAGCACTTCTCTTGTGCACTTTTCACAAATAAAGACTTTCCTGTTCCTTCCACAAAATGATGTTTAACACTGACTTGTTTCTAATGGGAAAACAAGCACTCTCATATACTGGAACTCAAAGAAGTGCAAGAACTTAAACTTGGCTCTTACCTGTCCTCTTCTTCATCTTTTACCTTCCTTGTGTACCGGCTCATGTAAAGACCAGCCAAATCATCCAACAGTTCCCCTTCAAATTCGGTGAAAAGATCATAATAGGTTCCATTCCCAAACAACACATCCTTTAGCTGGATCTCAAAAAAGTTGGATTCGTTGCCATGCAGTTTGTAGTCTCTAACTTCTATGTTCTTGGCCGTGAAAGAATGAGTCACAGTGACTTTGGTTATACTGAGCTGTGTGGCATGAAGGAAGATACTCTTGGTGTCATTCATACACTTGAACCTCACTGTTGAGTGACCGGTGAAAGTAGCATTTTGATCCGTGTTGTTGGGCAGCTTCACATAGAGGTATGGCTGGAGGACGATTTGGTAGCTCTCTGGAACCAAAATGTCAGGAAGTCTCAGAGTTGGTGGAGGTCCTGTTGGTATCGGTTTAGTAGGAGCAATTGTTGGTGGACGCTGTGGAGGTCGCTCCATTATCTGTACCTGGTACATGATGATCATCAAGACAATGCCACTGACAGCAGAAACTGTGACCACCACAGTGGCAATAGCCAGACCCTTCGAGATGTATACTCCCTTAGCCATGTCTGTCTTCTATGAGAAGCCCTGAAGAATGACTGCAAGCTGAGTGAGGAACCTGCAGCCCTTTATTAGACCCTGAACCTTCTTGTAAATCCAGGAAATGTGCACGTATGAAGGCATGAAAGCACCACCTTCCATGGGATTACACATTAACTAGCACGGATGATCACATAAACACATCGGCACCTATCTAATCAGTCTTGCTCTCACCTTAGCCCACCAATCCAGGGCAAGGGGAATTACCCATAAGGAAGCTTTACCCTCCGAACATGATCGACCTTCTTAAAGATGCTGGTGAGGAGAAAAGAGCCACCTTCGCAGCGCACGAGTACTACCAAGTGAAACCAGAGAACCAGTCTCCACAAGTAGCCCCTCTGGACTCCATCCTGTGCCCTGCTAGATAAAGTACAAGTCTGAGAGAGGAGTGATCCAGCAGTTTGACTCCATGCTGGCAGCCACAAACCCAGTGCTCTTCTCAAACGCAGGTTTAGAGAACGCTCGCAATCCTGGGGATCCACTACTGCTGGTCAACTACACATGCAAGTAAAATTGGTAGCATGTGTTTCAGTGAGGAGAGTGCTAGGGGAGGAGATTTTAGCTCCTTTCCCCCTCCCTATACTGCACATTCTTGACATCAAGTGAGAAGAGAAAATAGAAAAGAAGGCAAGGCTGTGGCAATGACAAATAAAACCCATGCAGCTGTGTGTAATAATGATAAGTGGTTAAATGAACTGGCCAATGAAGAATATTTAATTCCCCATGAAATTCCCCAGGTAGGCTGTCACAGACGATCATGAAATACTGTGGGGTTAAGAAAAAACAAGGCCTGTGATAACATTGGAAACTTATTATGGAACAAGTACCTGAAGATATTTATACCTTTATGGTTCAAGAACAAAGTTTAACTTGGCACCGTACTTTGCTCACTTGGGGGAAAAAGATTCCTGGTCTGTCTTGTAAATCGCTGCTTAGATTACTGCAAGGTAATAAATGCAGAATTACACAATAAACGTCTCATTCAGTATACAGACCATAAAATACTATTTGCTGAAAGGCCCCATTACAAAATCACTATTGTCTGCTAGGTGTTCTAAATCTCAGGAAGATGCCTGTCTTCAAAGCAATTACTGACCTTTAGAAAAGCTTAAACTAATGGGAAACAGGTCTGTTCATCTAAAACAGCGTCAGGATCATATTCAACGATTAAGAATCTAGACTGTTTACTTTCCCAAAGGATAAACACAGAAAGACATGGAAGAAAACAGTAAAAGATAATTGGGCCTCATTCACTAATATTTTCCTTAGTTGTTTTTTATTTGTTTATGAGAAAGGCTCTTAGAAAAGGTTTACATCAGATCCATGACATGTTCTTAAACCACACATTTGTTTGCAACTTTGTGTTACTGTGTGTGTGTAGATTCTGTTCTCACCTAAAACCTAATCCCAAATAGGGAAACTTTGGTGAATTTTAAAATCCTCCTCTGCATAAGAAACGTCTTCCTAAAAACAGTGGGTGAATGAGGCCCAGCTTTTTTGGTTTCATCTATAACTATCAAGGATTATGTTTTATGCTTATTACTTTGCTCAAGCATTGTTTAACTAAGCTTTAAAAGTGATAACTATCATAATTTCTGGCTTTGTGTTTGCACAGTAATACATGGCCTTGCTTGAGAGGTTGAGATTGAGTGCAGAAAATGGTTCGCTAAAAACTTTTTCAATAGTTTAAACACTTTCAAGCGCCGTTTTTCTTTCTGATGAACAGTCTCTGTAACAGGTTTGGACAAATCTATTCAGAAAAAGAATTTCTTTTATTTCATCCCCTTTTTCCACATTTTGGAAGCATATGTGTGATATAAAAATTATTTTAAGGAATTACTCAGTGACCAAAAGGTGTTTAATAAACATAGAAAATAATATGAGATCCTCAAGAGTAATCCCCCTTAACAGTAATGTATGCAGATTCATGAGGAGCTACACAGGACAATTTTCAACATCAAATTCCACAGATTGAATGTGATATTTATACATTTCAAACATCTTCTAAAGGAAGCCCATTATTATTTGCAGTTATCATTCAATACTTGGTTTGTTTAATCAACATTGTATTAATTTAAATAATGTGTTATAAATATGGTGTGCTGGTGATGGAAATGACTTGTTTGTTTGCACTTACATTTCATGTTTGCTTAGATAAAAGGTTTTAAACAATCTGTTTTGTGTCTTAGACTTTTGTACAATGATTTGACAGTATGTTCAGGTTACATTTTCTACACATTTTTACAGAAAAATCTTTGTTTAAAAAAATCTGAACACAACAGCATCTGTTTATGCCTTATTGCATAACAATTTAGTGGTGGTGTTTTAAAAATGTCTATTTGCGTCGGACAGGCACACAGTAAGACAATAATGACACTGATGTCCAGTCAAACTGTATTTATTCTGGCAGTCAGGAACAAATCCAGGATATATTTAAGAATTACTGCATCATACCGTTTCCCCTAGCCAATAAAAAAAATCAGTGCAAGGGCCAAAAAGTAAATCAACAGAATAAGAGATCAAGTCTGTCTGTGATGCAAAACTGTGGATGAGGTGACCTCTATGGACAAGTATGAAGTACTGCACATTCTAGACTGGTTTCTTTTATCTGGGAATGTTCAACACATGAAAGAGACTATAGAAAAAAAAAATCTTCCACACATAAAGCCATGTTTTTTAGGCCAAAAAAAAATCACACTATATTACTTGGTCCATCAATCTTTGGATCTGTAGGCTATATTTGGCCCAACTCCTTATAAAACCAAAACAAAGCAGTTCTGGGGTTACTAAATAATCTTCAAGTTTAATTCAGTCAAAGATATACTATGGCTCTCATCAAAGCTCCTTAAAAGAACCACCACACATCATACATCCTATATAAATGTTAAAAAGTGGGCAGGCATAACCCATGGCCTAGTGGTGTAAACTGACTGGACAAATCCCTAAAACAAACGTTATCTTAAAGGAATGATAAAGTTTTAAGATGCTTTCTTGATCATAAAATCTCAATCTGTGAAGCTCTATTAAATTTCAATTTAGACCCTGGGTACTCCCTGTGTATATACACAGACCTTACTACTATTAAACGTTACCAATTAAACTGAAATAATTTAGACTAAAAAAACAAACACACAATTAAATTCTCAATTTAAAGCATCATTCCTGATCTTAAATTCAAGTTAGGACTGTGTATATGACTGAAGCGATGCTTAAAATAAGAAAGCATACTGTGAAATGTTAAAGCATTATCCTATTGTTTCATAGTTAACCACACTGGTTAGCCTTCTGGAAGTGCAAAAGAAATCAAATGATTGAAATGTTTGAACCTGATTGATGCACACCACTGCACTGCATCTGCACCACTCACTGCTTCCCCCTTGTGGTAAGTCAGGATATATTCCTGGAGTTACCTGGGACATCACCTCACCCAACAGGCAAACACCCATTTGTTGAGGCTTTCCAATTGGGATCTTCTTATAAACTGTGACAGGAGAATGTTGGTCTTCAGCTCTAACATCTAGCCCACAAATATTGTCCCCTAGTTATGCAGGGTCATCTTTTTCCTTATATAGAGCTGAGCCCCAATCACTTGACATCAAGTCAGAAAGGCAAGCTAAAAAAACTGGATGTCTCTTGTATTTCCAAAGAGCATTTGGTCTACACTGTAAAATAAGCCTCATCTAAAGCTCTGGTACTTTTTATATTACACTTTCCAAGTGGTTGACCTTACTGTCAGTCCAAACACATTTCTGGTTCTAAGTGGTACTTTATCATTTGTTTAAGGAGTGATTTTTACCTTTCTGATTTTTCAAAAATATTTTTAACTGTGCAATATTTTGACTATAAACTATTGTCTTTTCACCAGAGCCAACTGTCTAGATGCTGGAGACAGTAGCAAGACTGTTGCAGAATGGAAGTAAGCTCTCCATAGCTCTGCTCCTTCCAGTTGGGAAGGAGTCGTTCATTGTTGAGAGCCTGTAGTTTGGGCGTCCCCTCCCGCAAGACCTGATACAAGCAAGGCCACCTGCTCTGGATTCGAAGCCTGGTCCGACGGTCTAGAGTAATCCCCCGAACAATCTTTTTGGCCCGCAGCTCTCGTAGTGCTGGCAGTTTCAGGCAAGAGAAGACCAGACCTCGGCTAGGTGAGACATCAAGGAACTCCAAGGACAGGGATTCAAGAGTGTAGGAAATGCCCAAATTACGAAGTGGCACAAGAACATGGAGGGTAAGGGACTTGAGGTTAGGCAGAGATTTAGTCAGTGTCTGTAAGGTGCTCGGGCTTACACCTTTAAATACCCAAAAGTACTTCAGTTCTAAGATGCGAAGGTGCTGAAATTGAGTTATCAAAGCTACTGATGTCTCTGACCAGTCAAAGTGCAGGCGCATCTTGATTATTCTTGGACAGCTCTGAGCTAGTCTGGCTAAAAGGATCTGGAAGTTGTTGACCTGGTCCATTTTGGTGATGTTGTCCTGGTGAGAGCTAGAGCTATAATGGACTCGAAGGTCCAACGGCTCCAGCAAGGTGAATGTCCAGTTCAAGTCTAAATGACTGAGATCCCTGCAGTGGACATTCTCCAGCAGGTGTGACAGGAGCTCTCCCCACTTATTGCACTGGTCCCCCAAATCAAAGCTTGCTTTGAGGGTAAGCAGACTGGCCCCACGAGATATGAGATGGTGAGTATAATGGTGAACCCATGCCTTCCAGCGCTCAAATTCCCTGTTGGACACAAGCAGCCCTTCCTGTCCAAGATGAAACACCCCACGACGTGAATAGTCTGCCACTCTCCAGAGCTTTCCAGAACGCACCAGGCGGCTCCAACTAGAACACACAAGCGCCGAGCTACACTTATCCACCTCGCTGAGGAATGAAAGCACATGGAGCTGACATTCCACCGGCAGCAGGTTGAAGGGAAAGTAATCTTCATCTGCTTTTAGCCGCCTTCTTGCACTGACAGGAACTAGAGGTCTCTTCCTTGGAGGCATGGTCATTAAGAGTGAGCTTCTAAAGGTCTGCAGAGCTCATTCCTCTGTTGAACTCCTTTACTGAGACCTTCCCTTCTGACTACGCCTGAGATAAAACAAGAGCACAAACTCAAGTTACCAAAAAAGATGCACACGAAGACAAGTTTTCGTAACGTTTAATGACAAGTTGCTAAATTTTACTTACCTGTGTATTTCATTTCACAACATTACGCTACTTATTCTTTAAACAGAGAAAGCTATCTGGTACTCGGTCTGTGTGACAGCTGGCCAGCTAGCTAGCATTTAACATGTCAACTGTTGCTATCCGGTTAAAGGTCCTTACCTTAGCATCGCAGCATCTCCTCGAAACATTACACTACGCACTCCAGGGTAGCAACAGCTTACTTTGTGAGTGTTATGTTGACACTGGCCGGTCGAATAAAAATGCCTACTGCATGTAAGCTGAGTTCTGGCTAGCAGCCTTCAATAGCTAGCTAGCGAAAAAGATGAAAACTATCCAGCGGTAGCGGTGTAGCATTAGCTTTCGTTTACAAGGCTAACTAAACAACGGAGACACTTTAACGAGGCACGATCCTCCTCTGCGAGGTCGTTAAACGGTGTAGTTGCACCTAAACTGTAGTCCTGGGTTCAATTCAACCATAACGAAGTCTTTATCTGTTAGAAACTGGTATTGATAGTTATGCTAAACTTGTGGCTAACGTTTTATCAGCGTCCCTATGAGAGGAGCTCTTGTTATTCTTTGTAGCTACGTGACATCATCAGCATGCTGCGGCTTTCAGCGATAAGGGAAGCAGCAGTAGGCTCAGCTGTAGCTCTGCTCTGTAGGATAACAGTTTCCCTGGCTTTGCCAGCTTTTGTGGCCCTATTGTTCGTCGAGAAGTAAACCATTACGGTTCTAGGATTTTATGTCCAGAACAACCCAATAAGCTGTGCCAGGTTTCCCCTGTCTAAGAATGACAGGGGCAGAACTCAGTGTGCCTGTCTGGGTGGTTTCTAATTTAAAGGGCCCATATCCTGCATTTGTCTTGTATGTTATTTATTCTCTGTGTTTTGTGGGTTGCATATTGTGAAATACAATCATGATGGTCATTTTGCTACATCTCTTTATAATTTAAACAGACTGGTTTTATCCATGTTCCTTTATAACTGATGTATGTAAATGAACTCACCTCTGACTGACTTCTCCCAGAAATAGTTCAGGCTGAATTACTCCAGCAAATAGCTTCAGTGTCTCGTACGGATGGGAACATGTAAAATTGGAGTGGAGCATTTACATCAACATCTTTTATTTTAAAAAGGCAAGTCGCTTTCCCCATAGCATGCTCTTTAAAATGGAGATTAGACTGCAGAATATATATAGGACTGCAATATATTTGTCTATGTATATGTATATGTACATAGTATATGTATATATATATATATTTATTTATTGGACTGCATAGGAACACTATGAAAATGTATCGTTTAGTCTGGTGGTTGATCTTGTTAATACAATAATATACAATATGAATATATTAATACATAAATTACTTAGAAATAAGTAGATAAACTATATTATAAAGTGCAACGCTGTTTCCAAAAAACTTAAGATGCTGTTCAAATTGAGACAGAAAGCAATAATGTCCAAATCATTAAATTGAAAGAAGTACAAAGACATATCAAGTATTGATATCACATGATTTTTTTTTGTATATGCTTACGTTTGAATTTGATGCCAGCATCATATTTATCCCAACACATGTTGGTACAGATTAATGTGTACCACAGTGTTACAGTACCTGTTTACAATAGGCAGGCCAGTTAGGCACCTGGACTCTTTTAATGTGGAGCCATGCTGTTGTAATATGTGCAGAATTGTCTTGCCTTCCCTGGAAAAGACTGGACGGCAGCGTGTTGCTCCAAAACCCATATGTATATTGTTCACCATTAATGGTGCCTTCACAGATGTACACTAATGCGCACCCCCACCCAATACCATCACAGATGCTGGTGTTTTTCAGAAAAGTACTAATTGCGGTAAATGATATTTACATATAAAGAGTTTTTTTTAAAGAGGTTAGTTTAGAGCAGGGGTGCACAAACATTTGTCTTGAGGGGTCAAAGTGCAATGTTTATAGTGGATGAGGTAAAAAAGACCAAACAATGTATGTATATGTAATTAGAGAATGTTGGTAGGGTTCAATACAAGTGTGAAAATGCAACTATACAAAGAAGATTAACATACAGTATTTAGTTAATATTGTCATGAAAGCCATGAAAACATGAACGCTGCAGTGCCGAGAGCTCTGTTGGGGTCCTGACCATTGAAGAACGGGGTAAAAGGAGGCTAACAAAGTATACAGATATTGACTACAGCCTGTAATTGTAGAACTACAAAGTTCACCTACATGGTAAGCTTAAAATGGACAAAGTAATAAACAGATGATGGTTTCAATGTTATGGATGTATAGTTACAGTTTAATCTTTATCTTATATCTTAGACCATATCAGTCTCCTGAACAGATTAATGTTATTTATTGTACTCACTTATTTTTACAAAACCAACAGACATCTGGACCATGTAGCTAATGTAACTCATCATTCTGTTTTACTGAATGTTTAGTTCATGACTATTATTATGCGTTTTGTGCAGTAAAGATTTATTTTACATTTTAAATATAGTACAACTTAAGGATATATGACTACATAAAATGTATTTAAGGTGTTGTCATAGTAAACTGCAGTGAGCCATGATTAAAAGGTATAAAATATTTGCAGGATATGCACACATAATTTGTATAAAAGTTCTATAGTATATGTGTTAGCATACTAATTCAATTGGAACTAGAAGGAAAATGAAACTGCAGAACAGTATGGTCTTTTTCAAATTTCACCAACAGCAGATTGAATACTACTACTGAGTAGTTGACATGTAAACATATTAAAATGTTAGAGTTTCAACATTTACCATTCACTGCCCAGTCTGTATATGAAAACTATGCTGCAATATCAGCCAGGAACCAACAAATTTACATACTGTATTTACACCCATTTAGTCTATAGCAATTTAGCCCTGCCCACTTATAATTGAAGTTTTGGAGTATCTTTTATACTTAGAGCAGATTTGCAAGTATATTAAATACTATAAAAACAAATATGCAAAATACAACATGCTATTAAAATTATATTAAATATGATAAATTAGAGATAGACCTTTTTAAAAATGAATACATTTCTCCACATTTTCTGTAATTAAACTCACAACTGGTTAGTAGCAGCCATGTTGTGTCATTTTATCCACTTTTTGCTGGCTGAAGCACTAACTAACTTTACCTTAGCTAACTAAATAGTATGAGGATAGTATGAGGAGGATTAGTTTTATTTTCCTGTCTGTTTTTGTTTGGACATGGTGCTTCAGTGTGACCATTGTGGTGTCTCACAGTAAACCAGCAAATCAGAGCAAACCCATTTAATTATTTATTAGCTCACCATAAAAAGGAAAACATCTCACTTAAGTTTAGAACCGAATCATAGGGTGTAAAATGATTGCATACCTGCTATGTAGACAATTAAGAAGACTTTAAAGTAATGAATAAATGCATATGACACCTTTAATGTAATCACAGCTTCTGCTGAGCTGAGCTGTCTGCTGTGTAGAGTGCCCACTACAGTGAGAATAAATCTGAAATTATTTCCTTTATAAAGTGTATCCTTGCTGTTACAGTCCTTTCTAGGACCAGGGTTTTTACAGCAGTGTAGGGAACAATACCAAAGCTTGGTAGTTATTCGGTATAGTTTTTTTTTATTATTATTATTGTATTTCTAATTAGAATCATATATTAATAAAATGTGCAATAACTCTTTGGTACAGTTTGATGTTCCAGCACTCTGGTAATATAATGAGGGACATTACTAAACTCTAGTTTACCTCTTTCAGTTACTGCATACACGTGTTTCTAAACGGGATCTAAGTAAACGACCATTTATTTAAACTAAAGAAACTCAATTACACGTCTGTCCCGTATTGCCATAAAACACTCCTTCACACGACCCGACGCTTTACCCACGGCCACATTCAGACAGCTCCAACTTTCTGTTCTTCTCGCAGTGAATGTGGATCTGAGGGAGTTTCTGTCTGGTGTGGCTCGTTTGCTGGGAGAGGATGTTGTTGCTATGCACGCCGGTGAGCTGCGCAGTCACACGAGTGGGCATTTAAAGGGAAATATCAGGTCCTCTTTGTACACATCCGAGTTTCGTAGGACACTGTAGTGTTTGATAAAACAGCCTGTCTGGGTTTCTGTGGCGGCGATCGCCGGGACTTGTTTTTGGATCTGCACAAGAGTGAATTTCAGACCAGAAAAGCACCAGCAAACGGCGAATATTTCTAGGGTCTAGTTCTTTCGGAGGAGGTTCTGTGTCCTATCTTTCCACTCTAGCCACAGACCCGGTCGCCATCTTGAATTTTAATGTAAATTATCTGGCAATTTTTTGTTTTGCTATATGGCATATTTAGTGAGCCGTTTCGCTCGCTCCGTGCGCTTGTGACGGATAAGTCTAAACACGGGAAAAAGAACAAAGTGAGTATAAAAGCAGTAGTTAAATCTCGTTTGCGAGAACATTGTCTATCTGACACTTTCCGGGTGCGTTTGTTAGCCGACAGGGCGGTTAGCTTGCGAGCTAACAGTTAGAAGCAGCTAGCTGAGTTAGCCCTGTTAGCTTACCTTTGAGTCTTTTTCGGGCCCGTGTGGTGAAAGTCGGTGAACTTTATATCGATTTGTCTGTCTGTTTAACCCGGACAAGACGTTCTAGCCTGCATCGTCTTCTTTTCTGACATTGGGCATTATTTTGTTATGCTGGCAATTTCATTGTATTCTAAGCGAGCAAGCTATATGCTAACTGAGCTAGCCAAGTTATCAGTGTCAGCTGCCAAGTGTTTTCTTATTTTGATGCCGTGGCTAGTAGCTAGCGCTTTACTCTCCGGCTAAGCTTCGGGGCTAACCGGCTAACTCTGCGATAGCTAACAACCTAGCCACCTCCGTGCTAAATTTTAGCTTAAACATTAGCTAAGCGTGCTGCCATCATATAAATTCGGATTCCCTTTCACTTAATATCCAGTAAGTGCTGAATTTAGTTTCGCGTTAGATGGGCACGTTTAGGGTCTACAGTGTTATGCCGTGTTTAAATGGACAATAGAGTTAGACGGCTAACGTTACTGATCCCATTATGTTTTACTCGCAGCTGCAGCTAGCTAGTTCAGGCAGAGGAGTATTTAGTTATGTTATTTCAGTTTTAATAGTAACAGATATATCCAGACATTATCAACAAGTATGCCGTAATTACCAAAACCAAGTGTTTTGAAAATGTGGCTTTAAGTCTGTTTAATTTCCATTGTCAACCGGTGGGTGGCAGTCTGTGCTCAATAATACACTGCAACTCAACCAGCATTATCAACCATACGGGCTGTACTGTTTGTGCCCTGTCTGGTTTTCTGTTGATTAGATACATCAGCCTGCTCCTGTTTAATGGTCGCTGGCCAGGCTTGGGATCGAAGACCCTGATCCTCGTAGTTATTAAAAACAGTGTTCCTCAAAGTTGTTTTTCCAGTGTCAACCTGACTCCTTAACTCTTCAGTGTAAATCAGCACGTATTCCTATCATTGCAGTCGTCCAGTCACAGCTTGTTTATATTTGCCATATTATGCCTGTAATAGCTGTTTGAATGACTTAATTACTCCCATGTTCTTTAAACAGGAGGAAGTAGCTTCTGGATCAACAAGTGGGTTTACAGTCTGTTCAAATCACCCATGCAAGTGGGAGACAAAAACAAGCTGCACCGCTACCCTCCACATTGCATGGTTTCTCATAAGCACATAGAAGCTAAATGCGCCTTTACCAGGGATCCAGCTGGTATGAAGTAGATGGGAGAAACCAAGAACATGGTGCTGAATGGCAGGAGACATGGCAGCAGGTTCTCCAGTGATCAGCCCGTTGGAAAGACTAGGCTGCAGAACACGCACAGGGCCCATCTGCGACAGACCAAGGGCTCCCCTAGTGGCAGGAGATGCAGCAGACGTAAGTGCTCCAATACAGCCATGCTGATAAGAGATCATAGACATTTTTTTTGAGCTGTAATGAATATAGGCATTATCATTAAGGCTTTGCTTTTATTGCAAATCTGTAACAAGTCCTTCTTGCACCTCCTTAGCTTTTAGGTTTGATTCTGACTTTCTTTTTCAGCAGTTATTCCACCTCCTTTCAGGGTTTTTAGTTGTTCTTCATTGTCCTTCAGGTTTCAGCGGGGCAGCCGCAGAGCCAGAGAGGCGTCATGTTCCCTCCTCTGGGATGACAGCCAAAGAGCTGTGTGAATATGATGACCTGTCCACCAGCCTGATCCTGGACCCTTACCTGGGCTTCCAGACCCACAAAATGAACACCAGGTGTGTATTTTTTTTTTTAAATGACCTGTGGCACATTAAAGCGAGTCACACATTTGGTAATGAATGCTGGGTAGCCTTGAAATTTGATTTGGCCAGTACATGTCATTTTGTTTTATCTTTTTAGGTTTCGGCCAATCAAAGGTCGACAAGCTGAGCTTAGAGAGGTGATTGAACGCTTCAAGAAAAGCGACAACCTGGAAAAGGCCTTTCAGGCTTTGACCTCGGGAGACTGGAGCAGACATCATTTCCTCAACAAGACCAAGGCCCAGGAGAAGCTCTTCAAAGCACATGTAAATTTCATTATTAAACCAAACATTCCTAGTCTCCAATGGTGTACACTGGAAGAACCGACCCTGTTTATGAAGTACCCCTGCCCTGCATTTTACTACGAGTTAAAACAGAAAAACACAATGTCAGTGGCACTTAACAACAAAGGTTGGGAAACCTTTGGTGTATACATTAAGCTGTCCTTTTTTAGGCACACTTGATTATACATTTTAATCTTTTTCTTTGCAGGTATTTGTTTATTTGCGTATGTTTTCCGCAGACAGTGGGTTTGAGATTCTTCCATGCAATCGTTATTCATCAGAGCAAAATGGAGCCAAAATTGTAGCAACAAAAGTTTGGTGAGCTGAATGGAATGTTGTCTAATCATGAAAGTTTTGAAAGATTTTCTTGTAAGATTATAGCAAGTCATTAATATTTTTGTTTCTGTACTTTGTTTAGGAAAAGGAATGATAAAATCGAACACCTTGTTGGCTGCATTGCTGAGCTGTCTGCGAGTGAAGAAAAGATGTTGTTACGACATGGAGAAAATGACTTCAGTGTCATGTACTCTACGCGTAAGAACTGTGCTCAGCTTTGGCTGGGACCTGCTGCATTTATCAATCATGGTATGTGTATAGTGTTTTTGTCCTACTACCTTAAATATTAAGAATGAAATTGTTTACTTTTAAAACACATTTGTTCTATTTGCTAGCCAGTCGTGGAGGTTAGAATGCTTATTCTATGGTCCATATTTGCCAGCGACAGCATAGGGTTTGCTTAACTAGACAGGGAAGCGAGGAAAAAAAGGGCTGTGGAAGGAGGCAAAAGCAGTAAAGCCAGCAGCAAGACAGATTGGAGATAAAGGAGAGGGGCTAGAATAGCAGGTAAATGCAAAGACATTACCTAGTAGAATCTTAACATAGTAAAGTGCAGAATAAGGAAAACACTTTTCCCTCCAAGATTGTACTCATGCTACAGACTTGCTTGTTCCTACTGTTAAAGTCCTATGTTACAAAATACAACAACACTGTGTAGATGTTGTCATCTGCATTGTGCTTTATGGTTCTTCATCATCCATATATCCCCAATCCCTCCCATCTGCAGATCCAAAAGACAAAACTCTAAACCATCATAATTATAATGACCTAATGGTCAATTTAATGACCATTATGAAAGACCTAAACAACAGTTTCCCAGCTGTCTGAAATAAAGTGATGTTTCTATTTTTCTTTTCTGTTACAGATTGTCGGCCAAATTGCAAGGTTAGTAAAAATGGGTCCCAAATGACAAAGGGTCCTTGATTCCTATGAAGCTTAAATTGCTTCATGTGGAAAGACAAAATTAGCTGATGGGAGCGTTTGTTACAGTTTGTATCAACAGGTCGAGACACTGCATGTGTGAAGGTCCTACGGGACATCGAACCAGGGGAAGAGATCTCTTGTTACTATGGAGATGGCTTCTTTGGAGAGAACAACGAATTCTGTGAATGCTATACTTGTGAAAGGTACCACATCTTTCCTGATATTTTATTTTTCTTTCATGGCAACTTAATAATGTGCTACTTTAAACTTGCTGTTTGTAAAACAATTTCAGGCGTGGCACTGGTGCTTTTAAGTCAAAAGCAGGGCTGCCTGTGGAGGTCCCAGTGATCAATAGCAAGTATGGCCTGAGGGAGACTGACAAGCGGCTCAACAGACTGAAGAAGCTGGGGGAGGGCAGCAGGAACTCGGACAGTCAGTCCGTTGCCTCCACAGAAGCAGAGTCTCAGGAACCACCAAGTGGACAAACATGTAAGAGCATGTGGAGACTGGCCTTTTATGGCTTAAATGAGTTTTTGCTTTGGAGAAAGACAACCTTGTGATAAGTAGCTGAATTAGTTGGATTAATCTGTTTTCCTCCTTATGTTTACCCAGCATTACGGAAGAGGACGTTGCAGCCCTGTCTCAAAAAGCATGGCAAAGCCAGAGCTGTAACAAGGCAAACTCTGTCAAGCACTCCTACCTCTACCTCATCTAAACAAAGTCAAACAAACAACTCCTGTTTACCAAAGAGACTTAAATCAAAGCCCACACAGCCTTTGTCTAAGGGAAGGAGATGGTGTCGAGCAGCAGAACTGAAAACCCCCAGTCGATCGAGTGCCGGGAGCTTGACTCTCAAGCAGTCCTCCAGAAGAGAGGCAGACAAGCGCGGTCCCACTCAGCTCTCCAGCTGTAGGGGCAGTGTGACTCGTGGAGCAGTTCACGAAAACAGTCAGAACTCATCAAAGGGTGCTTCAGGATGCAAGGACACTGTGCCTTGCCCTTACAGAACTCGTAGGTCCACCAGGACCTCTCTCGGTGCTCAGGAGGTTGCTGCTGGCGGCAAGCGACGGCTAAAGTCAAATAGCCCAGCTAAGCTAACTGGTGACATGACCCTCAAGACAGAGCCTGGTGACCCTGTTCCAGTGACAGTTGGGCACCAGATGAACACGCCTAGCCTCGAAGCTAGCTGTCCAAGGAAAGGGACCTGCCCCAGGAGGAGGAGGACGATAAAACAGGAGGAGACAGGGAGTTCCTTTGGAGATGACTTTCTCCAGGAGGGTGTGCCAGATCTACAGCATGCAGCCCGGGCTGCCGATGTGGCAGACTGTGGAAAGGTGCCGCTTGGCCTCCCGGTGCACCACCAGCACTACAATGGCTCGACCAAGAACAGTAAGCCACTAAGGCGTGGCAAGGGTAAAAAGAAGCGTCGCATCACACGCTACGATGCCCAACTGATCCTGGAGAATAATACGGGCATCCCTAAGTTGACCCTGCGGCGGCGGCGGGACAGCAGTAGCAGCAATAAGGCAGACGCCAGGGACACGATGCCCGTGCACCCCAAGTCTAGCTCCTCTAAGATAAGCATCAAGTTCAGCAAGGAACGTGAAAAAGAGCGTACTGGCTCATATGTGGCCAAATTGAACAATGGCTTTGGTCATGGCCCTCACAGCAGCTCCACCAAGCTGAAGATCCAGCTTAAGCGTGAGGAGGATGGCACGGGTCTGCGACGGGCCTATCCTGAGGACGTCATGTTCACGGGAATTGTCAAGAGGGAGGCTGGGGAGGTGCTTGAACATGAAGTGGGAGCTCAGGTTGGGGAGAACATCGAGGAGGACTCCCTGAGTTCTGAGGACGAGGATTACTTTGATAATGAGGATGATTTCATCCCACTTCCACCAGCGAAGCGCCTGCGCCTTATTGTGGGCAAAGATTCCATAGACATCGACATCTCCTCTAGAAGAAGAGAGGACCAGTCACTCAGACTCAATGCATAAGCTGTGTAAATAACCATGTTCCTACCAATCGTGTTCATTTGAATTATGTAATTTAACTGGGTCAGAAAAAAATGACAAATGTACAATTAAAATCGACACAAGATATCTTTCTCTACATTTTAGTGATGGCACTTCTTTATTGTTTATTCCTTATGAATATAAATATTGTAGAAAGTGTACAGATATGTATGAAGTCTATTCAAGTCTGTTTAACGTGCAGATATTTGGCAGCGTTTTGTCCAGCTTTGCTGTTTTATGTCACTATAGAAATAGTTTCATCAAAAATGCAAATGTCAGATAAAAGCTAGCAGGGTACTAAAGCCAGCAGTTGGCATGATCTTGTTTGCGTATTGCTAACCTGCCCTGCAAGCTTTCATTCCTGACTGCATTTTGTCAGAACTATTTCTCTAACATCTCAGCCTACTGAGGGGCAAAAAGGGCTGGGATCTGTTCATCTACATTAACAAACACAATGCATGAGTCCACCTCAGAGGTCAGGCATCAGTTTTTGAGTTCAGATAGCATTTTGCAGAAGGATAATGTGTTTCACTCAATGTCTAAAGGGAATAGTGGGGGGAAAAAACTGTACAGCTGGGCTGCAAGATCTAAACATAAAATTGTCTCCACTTGAATTTTTTTTTCTCTGTTTCAAATTCTTTGTATCATGTTTCTGATATTTTGGCCATCCACGGCTATGGTGCTCATTGTTGTGGCCTGGTGCTGGTCCATTAAAAAAAATAAGACACCTTAAATTGTGTGTGAACACCAGACATGTTTGACCTTGGAAATCCCATAGAAAATGTGCTCAAGAAAGAAAACGGAGAAATGAGAGGCATATTAATGTCTTTGTCCATTGGCAATCTGACCCCATTCTTAGAATTTTGGCTTAGACAAATGGAGGTAACTATTCAGAGTACTTTTTAGCTTTGTAACTCACCGACTGAGTAGGCAGCTGACATCTCTTTTTTTTTTATTTGTAATTTTTCTTCTGTCTGGAACATATTTTACTGTGTATGAGCTCAGGCAGGTTGCCAGATTCCAATTCTCATAATGATAAAAAAAAAATCCTCCCAAGATGTTATTTCTTTTAAACTTCCTCTGTAGAACGTCATGGAAGTATCAGTGTGGGATGTATACATGCATTTTTTGGGTGGGGGCGGGGGGGCTTGCTCACTCTGTATATTCTGGGACTTGTTTTTATTTAACTGTTTTGAGTACTTGAAAACAATATAAAAGTCATTTTCAAGATATCTTGCTGTCTACAAGTGTTCTCGGTCAGAGGTTGTGTCATAGTGTTTCATGGTAGCTTAATTTTTTCTTTTTCAAGAAAAAAATCACAGTAGTACTTGAACACACCTAAATGTGGCTTAAAATGCAGGAACGTAAGTCACTTAGTGATCTACAGCGGGGAAAATTAGTATACGATACACTGCAGATTTTGCAGGTTTTCTCACTTACAAAGAATGGAGAGGTCTTTAATTTTATCTTAGGTACACTTTAACTCAGAATCTAAGAAAAAAATCCAGAAAATCACATTGTATGATTTTTAAATTATTCATTTGCATTGTATTGCATGACAGGTATTTGATACTATAGAAAAACAGAACTTAATATTTGGTACAGACACCTTTATTTGCAATTACAGAGGTCAGACATTTCCTGTGGTTTTTGGCCAGGTTTGCATACACTGCTGCAGGGATTTTGGCCCACTACTCCATACAGGTCTTTCTGACAGGGCTGCCGCTGGGCAACATTGAGTTTCAGCTCCCTCCAAAGATTTTCTATGGGGGTTCAGGTCTGAAGACTGGCTAGGCCACTCCAGGACCTTGAAATGCTTCTTATGAAGACACTCCTTAGTTGGCCTGGCTGTATGTTTCGGGTCATTGTCATGCTGAAGGACCCAGCCATGACCCCTCTTCAATGCTCTTACTGGGGCAAGGAGATTGTTGGCCAAAATCCCACATGATCCCATCCATCCTTTCCTCAATACGGTGCAGAAAAGCAAAGTATGATTCCACCCCATGCTTCAAGGTCGTAACATTGTTCTTGGAGTTGTACTTAGCCCTCTTTCTCCAAACACGGCGAGTGGAGGTGATGCAAAAAGCTCTATTTTGGTCTCATCTGACCACATGACTTTCTCCCATGCCTCCTCTGGATCATCCAGATGGTCATTGGCAAACTTTAAATGGTCCTAAACATGTGCTGGCATGAGACAGGGATTTTAAGCTATGGTGGCGTTGTGTATTACTAATGGTCCTTTTTGAGAATGTGGTCCCAGCTCTCTTTAGGTCATTGACCAGGTCCTCTTGTGTAGTCCTGGGCTGATTCCTGACCTTTCTCAGAATCATCCTTAACCCACGAGGCGATATCTTGCATGGAGCCCCAGACTGAGGAAGATTGACAGTCATCTTTTGTTTCTTCCATTTTTTAAATAATTGAGCAAACAGTTGTTGCCTTCTCACCAAGCTTTGTACAGGTCTACAATTTGTCCCTGGTGTCCTTAGACAGCTCTCTTGGCCGTGGTGGAGAGGTTGGAGTGTGATTGATTGAGTATGTGGACAGATGTCTTTTACACAGGTAATGAGTTCAAACAGGTGCAATTAATACAGGTAACAAGTGCAGAATAGGAGGTCTTCCTAAGGAAAAACTAACAGGTCTGTGAGAGCCAGAATTCTTGCTGGTTGCTGATCAAATACTCAAATACTTAGATTGGGGCAAAAAAGTATTTAGTCAACCACCGATTGTGCAAGTTCTCCTATCTAGAAAGATGAGATGGGAAAAAGAATCCAGGAAATCACAGTGTAGGATTTTTAAAGAATTAATTTGTAAATTATGGTGGAAAATAAGTATTTGGTCAATAACAAAATTTTAACTCAATACTTTGTGACATAACCTTTGTTAGCAATGACAGAGGTCAAGCGTTTCCTGTAAGTCTTCACCAGGTGTGCACACAGTGTAGCTGGTATTTTGGCCCATTCCTCAATGCAGATCTCCTCTAGAGCAGTGATGTTTTGGGGCGTTTGCTGGGCAACACGGATTTCCAACTCCCTCCACAAATTTTCTATGGGGTTGAAGCCTGGAGACTGGCTAGGCCACTCCAGGACCTTGAAACGCTTTTTACGGAGCCACTCCTTTGTTGCCCGAGCAGTGTGTTTGGTATCGTTGTCATGCTGGAAGACCCAGCCCCGTTCCATCTTCAATGCTCTCACTAATAGAAGGAGGTTTTCGCTTAAAATGTCACAATACATGGCCCCGTTCATTCTTCCCTTAACACGAATCAGTCGTCCTGTCCCCTTTACAGAAAAACAGCCCCAAAGCACGATGTTTCCACCCCATGCTTCACAGTAGGAATTGTGTTCTTGGGATGCAACTCAGCATTCTTCCTTCTCCAAACACGACAAGGTGAGTTTTTACCAAAAAGTTCTATTTTTGTTTAATCTGACCACATGATATTCTCCCAGTCCTCTTCTGGATCATCCATATGCTCTCTGGCAAACTTCAGACAGGCCTGGACATGTACTGGCTTAAGCAGGGGGACACCCCTGGCACTGCAGGATTTGAGTCCCTCTCGGCGTAGTGTGTTACTCATAGTAGCCTTTGTTACTCTGGTCCCAGCTCTCTGCAGGTCATCCATCAGGTCCCTCCGTGTAGTTCTGGGATTTTTGCTCACCATTCTCATGATCATTTTGACCCCACGGGATGAGATTTTGCATGGGGCCCCAGATTGAGGGAGATTATCAATGGTCTTGTATGTCTTCCATTTTCCTACAATTGGTTCACACCAACGTTCTTGCCTATTGTAGATTCACTCTTCCCAGCCTGGTGCAGGTCTACAATTGCCTTCCTGGTGTTATTTCGACAGCTCTTTGGTCTTGACCATTGTTGAGTCTGACTGTTTGGGGACAGGTGTCTTTTATACAGATAACGAGGTCAAACAGGAGCCATTTATAATAGTAACGAGTGGAGGACAGAGGAGGTTCTTAAAGGAGAAGTTACAGGTCTGTGAGAGCCAGAAATCTTGCTTGTTTGTTATTGACCAAATACTTATTTTCCACCATAATTTACAAATAAATTCTTTAAAAATCCTACATTGTGATTTCCTGAACTTCTTTTTTCATTTTGTTTCTTATAGTTAAAGTGTACCTATGATGAAAATTCCAGACCTCTCTCATCTTTCTAAGTAGTAGAACTTGCAGAATCAGTGGTTGACTAAATACTTTTTTGCCCCACTGTGTTTCATGCAGTAAAATGCAAATTAATTATTTAAAAATCATACAATGTGATTTTCTGAATTTGTTTTTAGATTCTGTCTCTCACTCTCTCGCTTGCAGTTGACTTATTCATGTGACTTTAAGTGTCTCCTTTAGGTCAAGACTTGAAAGCCTTTATAAGGTGATTACATATATATACATGGGTAAACTCATAAAAGGAATATTAAAAATCAGTACTTAGCACATTTACTGTTTTTAAAATTTTACTGGTGTCATTTAAGTCTTAATAAGTGGTTTTACGTGACAGGCTAAGATGTGTACTTAACAGAAGCAATGGCTTATACAACCACACGTACTAGTGAACGTATAGAGAAAAACAAGAACACTAAACTTTCTGGGAAACCTTTTTCTTCTTCAAACTCATGACCCAAATGGTACCCACATTTTCTCTCTGCTCACATGGTAGGGTTAATGACTCACCTAACACAGTAAAACAGTCAGAGTCACTGGAGTAGGCTGTTTTTCAGCAGTTGCACATCTTACACACTGTAACAGTGTAGCCATGCCTAGTTAAGTAACTGGGTCATGATTAAAATACACGGATCTTAATAACATAGCCATATAAAGAGTATTTAACGTTAGAAGCACGGAGACCTCTGGGTAGATTATATACCACAAACCAAACTTTTCTGACAGACCTATGTGTGGTCCAGGTCTAAAGGTAGATGTTTTGGTGTGATATGTATCACAACAACATTTCTGAAGACATTTCTTTTCCCCCTATAAAGGGGAATTCCACCAATTTGTCCAAAGTTCTGCATAATGATTCTAGAGAACCGTATTGACTCAGAACTGTTTATAGTGGTGATGATAGGAACCAGACATCTGAAGCGTTTCATGTCTTCAAAAGCTTAAAAAACATTTTATATCAAATCATGGCAGATTGGTACTTGCAGGGTGTTCTAAGATGAAATAGTAGCTCTAAAATGCCTCTGTGCTCCTGAACCAGACAGTTCTGTAAGGGTTCTTAATAAAAAACAATATTTCTATGTAAAACCATAAACACTCCAAGAAACATTTGGATTCCTAAATGGTTCTTTGCATGGTAAAATGGTTCTTTAAAATCAAGTTCAAGAAGGGTTCTTCTATTGTCAGCTTTTTTGCAGAACCCTTTTTGGTGCTATATAGAAACATTGTCTTTATTAGAACCGTCTTTTAAAGGCAAGACACTATCTGTGAATAGTGTAAAGATTTTAACTTCTAAAGACCACCATGAATCTTCCCCATGAGATTATTTGTATAAAGTCAATTATTTTTTGTATTACAAGCTTTCTTGTAATTCTTTCTTTTTTATTTATTTAGTTTAAATATTCAAATTAGGCATTATATACTTTAATGCCTGCGAATTTGCATACATTTCAGGAACAGAAATCTGAACAGGGGATAAAGAGAGGTTTAATATTTTTGCTGACAATTTTTTTTGCTGGTTTCATTTTGCTGACAATTCAAAATCAAAGTCTTTACAGAGGGACTTTTAGATCCTTCTAAAAATATTCTGTCAGCAGCCATAAAAATCCATTTTTGTCATATGTATGAAATATATATGATCAACCCCCTCTGTAAAATCCTCCAGTAGTGACATATGGATACAGCTGATAAATTGACAATAATGACAATATAAAACATCTATTATGATAAATAATAATCTAAAACAACATTTGTTGATTTTGCTGGTGACCAGACTGTAACTTCCGTTGCTCGTGGTCAGCCATGCGCGTTTTGCTCTCAGGGAACACCCAGGTCATTCTTATCTCTGTCTAATTTGACAAGAATTTTTTCCCACGAACAAAGTATTTTCAAAGTGTCGGGCAGCATGTCCTCTATTTGTTGTCCGGTTTCGTACATATCGCTTTAGGCTTGGCTTCCTGTGTGTGAAACTAACGTTGCCCCGAGACTCATCCTAAAACTATGTGAACAATTCCGACACAGTTTTGTTGTTGTTATTGTAGCAGCGGGGCAGGAGACACACCAGCGCTACGGGGCTGTGTCTGCGTCCGCCAATCGGTGGAGAGGACTGGGTGTGGCTTAGCGGGTGGGTGTGGCTTGACGATGCAGAGGCTAACCTCCTGGGTTTAACCAATCGCGCGCGACAGCAAACGCCATACACGGGGTATCCATCCGCACGCAGACGAGGCGATCAGAAGCGAGGCGCACTAGAACAGTCAGCATACACAGCTGCTGGGTTTCAGTAACTGTCCTTTCCTCCCTGCTCCTCATTGTCAGCCGCTACAAGCCCACACAGGCAGCTCGAGTCGACTCACAGAGCCCTATAAAACTGGTTCCTTGTCCTCATTAGGCAAACATGAAGACCAAGTTCATCAATGGGGTCTCCTCATCCCCTTCAATGTCTCTGGGTTTACTGGTGACAGAAAACGCGCTCCAAGTGCAGCCGGACACTGAGCCCGAGTGCAAAGACATTCGCCCGGACGAACCCGACCAGGAGACGAAGCACAAGGCGTATCTGTGGTGCAGAGAGTTTCTGCACGGAGCCTGGAAGACTGTAGAAGAAGAGGATTTTCAGATCACTATCATCAGGTAAGATGCTGTTCACTGTCTGCTCAGCATGCTAGTCTAAGAGTCTGACTATTAAATTACTCGGGGTTCATTTCTGGGTCAGCATCCATGATGTGCTCCTAGCTCCATTTTGTAGGACCCTGAATGTGCTGCGCTGGCTTCTTAAACTTGACTGAAAAGCAGGGCGCAGCTGTGGGAGGGTCTCGTACGCAGTAGTGTAAGCGGTGCCTGTTCGGGGGGAGGGGCTCGTTTATGAGCGTTCTTAATTGTTGTATTTATAAAATGCGAGTTTAATGACTTATTTCTGCCTTTTTTCCTCCACACTTTTAAACCGCAGGGGGGGTCTCAGCAACAAGCTGTTTCTCTGCGCTCTCCCGGAGAAGCAGCAGAGTGTTGGGGACGAGCCAAGGAACGTGCTGCTGCGCCTCTATGGAGCCATTCTTCAGGTGGGCTTCGACATCCACACCAGCCTACAACGAGCATTGGTGTCTGCTTTGAGTTTTACTGTAGCTGCTGTAGCTGAAGCTGTGCGATGAGGTAATGGTGGACCATGCCTTAGACTGCCTTAACACGTGTCAACACGACCCTGATCCCCCACCGTAGCTAGACCAAATAGTAGAAACGCCCACTTGCCTGTCACCACGGTCCATCGATAAGAGGCTGATGACACACAGGCCAATGTATCTGTAATACAGATTGAGGATCAGGTCAGATTAACCCCTTTGATAGCTGTAGGGCCACCTTCACGTTGTTCCTTCCCCACTCCATGCACGGTCCAGCCATACTCATGTCAGTTAATCATTAAAGGGTAAGCTGATACAAGTCTGTGGGCTGTTATATCCCATGGGTGAATTTGTGCTAAATAATAAATTCATGGCATTAACTTTATGTTTACCTGAAACCCTTTTGCCATGTGTCAGGGCTCTGTGGCCCCCTCCAGTTGTTGGTATACCTTACTGGCCATTATGGTCTGTTTGAGAATTTTTGGCTGAAAGTTGAAGCCACAGGGTGGATGTGTTTTTTTATTGCTTATTGAAAAAGGGAGTGGGTATGTGTGTGTGTGTGTGGGTGTGTAGGTGTGTGTGTGTATGTGCGTGCGTGCGTTATGTGTATGTGTAAGATTCAGAGTATGTGTGACTTGTTTGTCCGTCTGCATGCTGGTGTCTGAATGAGGACTGCCGTATTTGTTGGGTGATGTACCTCCATGGCTGTACATGCGTGTCTTCTTTGCCGTAGGCTTGCCAAAGGAGCACTCTTGTTTCCAGGTGATCCCACCATACCAGTCACGGTACAGTATTAGATCCCTGAAGCCACAGCATTGTCTTCAACCAAGTTCTCGCACATCATGTCAAAAGCTTAAACCTTATGACATTGACCCTTATTGTGCGCATTGCTCTCTGTCTGAAACATCCTCTGCCTCTGTCTGCTTTCTCAACACACATTCTCTAAAGAGTTTAGACAAGCTGAAATTTGCTTTAAATGCAGAGTCAGCACCTTTTTGTGGGCAGGCAGCTTTCCCTTTTCTCGATCTTATCAATGATCTTAAAGTGTTTAACAGCATACTATAAAAAGAAGTGACTGCCGTACATGCGCAATATCCTCTCTGATATCTTCTCTGATGACTTGGTACTCGTTCCACGTTCCAGTCCTCAGAGGTCAGTGGTTAAGTCAGAGGAAGCTTGGAGGAAAGCCTAATCTGAAGTAATTTGAAAAAATAAAAAAGTCAGGATTAAAATCTTACAGTTTACTTAAGAATATATAACCACAAATTGAATGTAGCCCAAAGTAACCTGTAGTACAATATAGACCTTTTATTAATGTGTCAATAATTGCTTTTGTTTTGAAAGAGTTTATGTTCTGCACTGTGGTTACCGAACCACTTAGATTGAAAGATGTATTCCTACTAAAATGGTAGCTAATGGACTGTTCTGAGCATGGCTGAAATGTGATTTTGATAATTGCAGTTATAAACCTGATTAATAAATGCTCAACTCTTAGAGAATTATCTTAGACATAAGATAAGGGGAAAAACAGTTATGTCACCATCTGGGAGACTTGTGCGTCCCAAACAGCCGGCCATAAATTTCTAGCTACTGAGCCTGTCCTAAGCTTCTGTAGTCTCTACTTCTGCTTGATGATAAAGTATTTTTGGGTTTTGTCACACTGCCCTATACTTTCAACATGGTACTACTAGAATGTATTGATGTCTCTTTTTTTTTTAAATGGAGGGGAATTTTTCATCGTCTGTTGCTGCCTCCTTATGAAGATGATCAAATGGCTCTTTAAAAAAAGGGGGAAACAGAAAACAAACACATTGTGCTCATGGTTAGTATTTTGCTTTTTCTCTCATTGCTAGATGTCCTGTAATAAAGGGGAATCCAGACAGTCAAACAAAGAAAATCACTTTCAAGTAAGTAACAAATGGAAAAGGTTCTTTCCTCTTTGGGCACTTTGGGTTTTGTGTCATATTAAGAGTTACCCCTAAACATCTTTTAGGAACACTAAACACATCATCCCTCCTCATGAGAGACATGTTTCCTGGAGGCAACAGAATAGAAAAATGAGACTCATTTGAGTGACTTCCATGCCTCACTGCTTAGCCTTTCTATTACCTAATGGATGATTTATACATTTTGTTATGTGCCGCTCAAAGCCAAACATCAGCAATGCATGACCATGGTATGATTCGAGGGCTTCACTTGCAACGTCCATATTCAGATAGCCCTGTTCCTGCGTTAGTGCTGTTTATATTTCTGGCACATGGCCGACAGAGATCATTTGGGGTCGTCTGATGTTTTGTGTTTTGAATTTCCCTCGCTGTGATTTCTTAAACTTTAAAGGTCATGTTCTTCCACAAACACGCTCTGGACAGCTTTAGCTGGTTACCACTGCAGTGAGGAGCTGTAAATCAACAGAATGAAAAGCTTCATGGAGAATTAAGAAGCTGCTCTAATCAAAGCAGAAGCACTTTGAATGATACTTGTGACATTTTTAAATGCTTTACTTTGTAGTGGTGCTCTGATATGCGAATGTCTAGCATTTTCCATTTACAAAATACATGTGCAAAAGTCTAGTGCTTTAGTGTTTTGTTGATTTCTTTTAGGTTAAAATAAGTAAACACAAGTAACACATCTGCTGAAAACACTGTGCACATCTGCTTGTTCAGTTACTTTATTTGGTTAGTTTAACATAGTGACGAGAAAATAAAACATAAAATGTGTCCTGTGCCAGAGATTGAACATATAATATTTTATGTCTTGTTTCATTTTAATATGTTAACTTTACATGTGTATAGAAAGTGTGCACTAAAATGTTAAAAGAACGCCACCTGTCCACTTAGTTTTACTTAGAAAACCAACAAAACTAGCCGTTTACTCCTGGTGTTCACAATTTTGTATATGACTGTACATACCTGATGCGAATACAGATGCTGAACATTTATAGTATGTAGAGTTTGGGTTAAGATCTACCTGATAAGCATTACGGAGAAATGTAGCATTTATTACTGTGGGATTACAAATTCAGTAAAATACATAACATGTATATATGTGGGCATAATGGCTTACTCTCACTTTAATGTTCAGCTCTTTTGAAGTGCTATAAATACACCATACTCCGCTCAAAGCCAAACATCTGTCAGATGCTGACCTATGTGACCACAACGATATGATTCTTATATCAGTATCATTACTAATACATTACTTTATTTAGCCCTGATTTACAGGAACACGGCACATTAATAAAGAGCTTTGTGAATGTTTGACTAATGTCCAGCTGTGTCTGGCAAGGTACAGAATAGGCTCATAAATATCTCACTAAAATCAATATATCAAAATGCCCTTTAATGCCTCTCAGTAATGTGTCCTATCTTTGAGGAGCGGTGACCAGGAATTGGTGACCTGAACACGTAAAAGCTTTTCTCCTTTCCTGACGCAGCTGCAATCGCATTACTAGCATCAAATGCACGTAGTGAGGGATCCTATTAGCAGCTTAACCCTGCTGTCTGCCACCAGACGTCTGGCCTCCTTGGACATCGGCTGCCTACTTTGCATGTGTTCTAGTCTGCATGTGTTTAACAAGGGCTACTTTTCTTGCACGCTCTACTCACGCCACATAAGCTCCACATGTAGTTACGCAGTTCTACAACGTGGTAGATCTTCACCATGCCCTGAGTGTTGCTGGCTACTTGCTGCTGATTGAGTCGGCTGATCAGCATGGGGCATGGAGCAGTGGAAAAACCCCACAGCTGCTGCTTAACCCTGAAGTCACATGACTACTGCTTAGTCAGAGAGCGAGAGACAGAGAACAGGAGATAGAGAGAGACTGATTAAGCCAGCGAGGATGGCAGCAGGTGTTGCCCAGGGAACCAAACCTCATAGCCAGTGATCCATGGCAATGAAATATGGATGTTTTACAACACGTTGTGTCCCCCATCCTGTTATTTTTGTGCCGCATTCTGTATCTTGACCCATAAGAGAAATGATTGGCAAATCATGTTTTCCTCATGCTTTCTAACTGGTATTGCGAGTTTATGTTTCCTGGGTACACCATTTTGTATTTTTAGGCAAATATGTAATGTTGCTTTAAACACTATTTAAAAATGGCATCTGCTTTTTGTATTGTGTGAATATTGGCTAGTGGGCCAACAAAAAACATTCTCACCTTAACTTACATTAGAAGTTAGGAACATTTCATTTCTTCCAATTTCGGTGATCTGTTTTATCCAAATAACGATGATATTTTGAATTTCTTTCAACATTTAAACCATCTACTTACAAGTTAAGTAAGTAAGACGGGGCAGAACCAGTGATATAATGGAATGGGATGGAATGTTACCCAAATTATAGTTTTACACAATATCAACAACTTATATTGTAAAGGTTCACAATTTCAGTTCCTTTCTATCATAACAAGCATATTTACAAGTTAGTTTCATAGCTCTTAAAGATGGGGGTATTAATAAGGCTTAGAATGAATACCTAACCCTATTACATTATATTTATTAAAAGCATTATTAGCTTAAAGTACTGCAATAAATATTCCGGACATCATGTGATTATCTGTCTTATGGGTTATGACGATGAGTCACACAGTGAACGTGGGAGTCATGTTTTAATCAGAAACTGGACATTCAGGAGTCACTGTCACTTTATCTTCAAACAGGGCAGAAAAGCATACCTCTGTTATCAGTTTACCACGAGACATGTAAGTCACATCCACAAACTTTTTGTTGATGTTTGAACTAGTCCACCTACACTTACGCTTAGATGCAATCTTGTGCCGCCAGTCTGTAATTGTTATTTGTGCAAGGCAACCTATCTGTCTGTTGCGTAACACAAACTCATGCAAGAACACAAACTCACAGTACGAGGTTTTGTACAATTTCTGTGCTAGAGCAGGGATAGGACAATTTAGAAACAGCTTAGGATAGTGATGGACATTACACTAAGAGGTTCGTTTTTTTTTACTTCCCTCAAATGAAAGCAGACAAGGCAAACAACATTTGAATCATTCATGTTTTTCGTTTGTGCTGTAGAATATGCTGGCAGAAAGCTTATCACATGCAGGCATGTGATAGGCAACCAATGAGTGTGTAGAGGAAGCTAGGGTTTCTCATTGTTGTGAAGATAAGAATTCCTGTCAAGATAATAATAATCTGACTTTATTCTCAATCAAACTTTTGCGTTAGTGATCTATTTAAAATACATTTAACTGGAATTGTTTAGTAGTACAGTGTGAGTTTAATAAGTGAGTGCATCTTTGCTGAATGGGCCCTGTTTCTTAGCCTAATACCGCAGTTAGGACTGAATGACTTTTTACCAACTTGGAAAATGGCCAGGCTAAAACTAAATCAGAGGCTAGGCTAGGAAAACATTTCAAATTGCGATAGCATCTTGGTAGTTAAACACGTCACATTTCAGGTTATCAGAATGTTGCAAGAAATGGGTCATAGGCCAAGAGATTTCTGAGAATGAAGAAAATAATAGACAAAACAAGAATTTTAATATTTACACACTTCAAAAGTGCTTTTTAGTGAAGGCAGTGGTTTTGTTTAGAACTATGAGTTGTGCTTAAATTTTCTTTGAATAGAGAAATTGTTCCCCAGATTAATAGAGAATGTGTTATATATGGTTCTATATAGAACCTTTGTGAAAATGAACACCATAATAGTAGAAGAACCCCTTTTTGGTGCTAAACAAATGACCCTTTCTAAAGAACCCCTGAAGAACCAGTTATCCCAGTTTTACTTAAGTTAACAGAACTGGCTATGCTATTGGAGTTATAATTGCTATAATTACTATATAAGTGTTAAATATTTCATAGCTTATAGAAAAGATTAGCTCTAATGAGTACATGCACCTATGACCATGTGCTTTGACAGGCTATGCTTTAATCTTGCTCAGGTTTGTAATATTATGTAATAATGGTTTATGTCTCCTGTATTATTTTCAGAAAATCCTGGACTATGCTAGGTCTAATATCACAATCTATAAACTATTGCAGAATAAGACACCTGTAAAGAAGCAGGTGGAAGATGTTTATAAGTCACAAGCAATAGAAAAAAGCACCAAGTTTGATGATTTGGACCTCTCCAGAGGCCATAGTGCAACAGTTCAAAAGCACAGGCCAAATTTATCAAAGGTAATTACAGAGTCATTAGACCAGAGTGCGTAGGCCGAGGTCACAAGCACATAGATAAACACATGATGAAATTCAACACTATAAATTAATGAGGAACTATAGTACTAAAATGAAGTAGCTTTTTATGAAGTAGATTAATATGTGTAATATAGTGTGTAGTCATAGTGACCACTAACCTATGAATGCTTGTATAAACTAACAAGTCTTCGTGAACTAATGAGGGGAAACTGGATTGTATGTTTAATGTGTTAATGAAGCCTTGAATAGAGAACAGGTGCAGTGGAGTTGGAGCAGGTGAGGACTGGTCAGAACCAGAGGAGCAGGTGTGAAATATCAATTACATTTGTACGGTGGCCGAGAAAGCCCAACACACTGCAAGTTAAAAACGCGCTGCAAGATCTGAAAACACAAGCATCAAAATGAGACCGCTTGCAAACCATTCACCGAACGTGCTGCAAAGTCTCAAACGTGCAGCAAACACTGAAAACACATGCAACTTCCAAAACGCATGCAAAAAACCTCAAAACACAACGGAAGTGTTTCCGAGGGACACTGAAAGTGGACGAACCCATTCGAGAGTGGGCTGCGTGGACCTGGACGTAGAGAGAACCTGGCCAATAACCCAACTGAATATTCATTAATAAACAGATACAACTTACTTTCGCTGGGGCTGTCTTGGCTCTATGTCCAGTTCTCGAATGGGTCTGTCCACTTTCAGTGTTCAGTGGGCTTTCTCGGGCACCGTACATTTGCCTTTTCTTAAGCATGCATGTTGAAGGTTATGATCAGAAACTATTGTTAAGTATTACCGTTGTGTTCCTTGGTTAACAAAAGGTATGCAGTCTGTGTACAGTCAGCATCTAGATAAGATGGCACACTTAGACAAAGTCTGGCAAACTGTACCATGTTTACAATATGAACATTGTCATGCGTAACTGCCCTGCAATTCAGACTGTAGTGTACATATTAGATAATACAGAGATTTAAAAGACATTATTATGCAGTAACAAGATCCTAACCACCAGGTTTCTTATTCTGTTAAACACTAGCTAATGAAACTAATATGGAATTTATGTAGTTACAAAAAATCTGAACACTGGTGTATGTTTTTTTCTGCCGGTTTCAGTGTACAATATCAGTGCAGAATTTATTTTTTATATTTATATTTTATATTTTAATCAGTTCTACTTAGAAATAGTAATTGTACATTGAAGTGCATTCCCTGTATAAGAGGTGTTGTTTTATTATAAAAGTGAGGGACTGAAGTTTGGGTTTCCATGTACTGGCATTGAATAATGCCAGTACATGTAACTCCTTACATTTGTCGTTATTTAGTCATTAATCTTAATGTTATTGATCTTAAGGTTTTTTTACTAACTACTTTGACTAGTTATGAAAATTAGATTGTATAAAATATATTAGTCCTTTAACTGCTGGGTACAGAGGTAAGCAGCGTTCCAGGTTTTATGAAAAGCCTGCATCATCAAAGACAATGTGGTGAAAGGTCTTCCTCTTTCCTCTGGTACATATGTTCATCTCCCAAGGTCTTCAGAAGGACAGGAGTATGAAATGGTAGACAGTAGAGGAAGCAGGCACTCTGCTGATTGAGACCCCAGCAGATTTCGCTTTTTATTTTATTATTATATAAAAATAAAAGGTTGTTTCTAACATGTCTGTATGTTTAAAGGAAGTGCTACTTCCTTCCACGCGTAACTGCCTTCTGATTCCCGTGTTCCTGTTTTGCTTTGCTGGAGAGAACAGGATGTTGTTCCACACATATACTGGCCTTTTCTTGTTGACTGCAAGATTGCGCAAGTGGAGGCCATAGTGCAAAACATCACATGAATCCAGTTAGACACCGGGCAGAAGGAAGTAAAGATACTTTTATTTGACCTGTTAGACCCCTACGATATACAGTCTACATGTAAATTTATATAGTGGTCCTTTGATTCACAGCGTATATTGAAATATTAATGTTAGTTTCTTTACTTTGCAATGAAGAGAATTTTTCAGCCTTTGGTCATATGTCATGTGCATAAGTTTAATAAAATGTCATGTTGAATGCACAACTACTGTTTAAATTTGGAGCACATCTTTACCTTTTCTTGCATTTAGTATATTGTAAAAAAAAACTAAAGCCATAACCATATGCCATAACTTTTGCACGAGCCACATTTGTTTATTTATTTTCACTTGCAAAGTTTCACTTTCACTAAATCAACAAAAAATAAACAGGTTTTGACCAGGGTTGTCTTTGTTTGTAGCTGATTTCTTCCATAGCAGTTAAACTGAGAATTGAGTGAGAATTGAGTATTTGTGGCACTGTCTTTGTGAGCAGCATGCACAAATATGTGCATGCTGTGGTATGTATGCTAGGATGATTACTATAATTGAGATTAGGAGCTGAGGAGATTCTCATGTCAGAACTCCCACATCAGCACTAATATAATACATTACATAACACAGGTTGTGGCTTCTCACCATAGTGACTGCAAACACTTTCCTGAGACACACAGAGAGGACAAGGCCATTGTATTGATTATGGCTGTATGTACATACACTGTCACTCATGACATGTGGTTTTCTAAACATTCCAAGTAATCTTCCCCAAATGATTTTGTTATGTTCCCTGATGGTTGCGTTTGTATATTTGTCTATAACGTACAACACTTCATCTAAATGCACTATGAGGGATTTCAGCATATCTGGCACTTGAATACAAATCTGAGGCCTTTTTGAAAAAGCCTGATGTCACCCTTAGTTAAGCAGGCACAATTAAAGACTGGACCGCCTTGGCAAGCTCAGCTCCTCTCCTCACAATCATTCACTTGTTTCTTAGAGCTGTCGTTTTCTCGCTGAGCTCGACAAGCTCCAGTGCTGCTGTTAAATTCACATGTGACCATCAGCCCCAGCTGCCATTTCACTAAAATCATTAGTGAATTAATCCATCTCAGAAGACTGTAGGGGTATTACCTGTAGGAAAATGAATTATTTTGAAATCATGTGGCCAGTATATTCCAAAATGGAATACGTTGCACTGTTTTTATATTACATCTTTATTCATTCATCTTTTTTTATTCATTCATTTATTTTTGTAATTCCAAGCAGCGACATTTGCTACATTAACTTAACAGTGTACCCATTGAGATGTAACCTTAAGCTTGTTATAAATAAGCCTGGGCATGTCAACCTTAGCCTGTGTCTCAGAGAGTGGATGAGTTTATCCATCTGTCCTACTAACCCTCCTTCCTGGATGACCACTGTTAACGACCACAGCTAACAAACACCCACTGTCCTATTCATACAGACCTCCAGGAATAGTCCAATGTGAGCCCCAGTCATGTGACTTTCCAATTCACCAACTACTGAAGCTGTTCTTTGTGGTGCAATTTGTAAGGCTGAGTAAGAAGACTGCAGAGGTGCTGTACCTTTTGTTTGATGGGAGACTGACAAGTTAAATCATGTGTGTGTTTGTGTGTCTGCAGGGAGCTGAGGCGATGATCCTCGAGAGCGTGATGTTTGCCATCCTGGCTGAGAGGCAGCTGGGACCTAAGCTCTATGGCATCTTTCCCCAGGGAAGACTGGAACAGTTTGTGCCCGTGAGTCTTACAGTGTAAAGGCATGATCATTGATCAGCCAGCAGGAATTGCCGGTCTGTGTTTATAAAGATGAGTGGGTTTCTGTTTAGACCTTTGTGCTGACCAAATGTCCTCATGATGATAGGAAAACATGCGGGTGTGTGTGTTTGAAAGCCAGCATGCCTGACTGCTTGTGGTGAGAGTATTTTTCTCATATTTGCATGGGAACCAAAGGTTCATTGTTGACCTTTCCTTTTGGTTTGCATGTGCGTGTGTGGATGTGTGAGTCTGCCAGCTTATTCATGTGTAGTATAATTAATTTGAAAAGGAATTTAGAACCAGAAAAGTTTACCCCTTTTGAAAGGCTAAGAATAGAGTCAGGTTATTAGAGTTACGTAATTTTACTGGAATTGTAATTCTGTATTTCAGTCAACATTCATAAGATAATTGGTCACAGTGCTTATATAGTAATATGCAAAAGACTGGGCGACAATGGTCAAGTAAAAATAAGTAAATATCCTTTATGAGACTGCATTTTTTTCACTTTTACTGTTTATTTGTTGAATATTTGATGAATATTAGAGTAAAAAAAAATGTTTTGTGGCACATTTAATGCTTTTTGTTTAATTTTTCTTACAAGTTAAATTGTGCACTAATATTTGCAGCAATTTATCATAATTAGGTTTGTTTTTTATTGAGACTATGGTAACTTATTTGTACCATATACTAGCAATATTTATAAGCAGGCAAAGGGTATTCAGGCCTTTGCATACAATTATATAGATTATCTAAATGTTTCCATTGCAAACTGTTTGAGCTATGTTTGGTAGTAGTTTCAGATTTTAAGGTTTAGGGTTGTGTTTAGTTATATATGTTACAGAATTATGTGATATTCATGTAATATATGCACAGATAACAATAATAGGAACTCACAGAAATTCAGAACAGATTTTCTAAGCATGAATTTAAACAATTTAAGCCCCAAATGGTGTTAGGTGTTTTTAATTGGATGGCACTACTAATTATGTAGAGCTAACTATAGATTTAACTAGCCAATTCATCAGATGGCCCTCAAACAGTCATTGTTATCCTTCCCAACCCTGCCCACTCTGTGTCCACAGAGCCGAAAGCTTGCCACTGAAGAACTGCAAATTCCCAGTATATGTGCTGAGATTGGTGAGAAAATTGCCAAGTTCCACAAGATGAGGATGCCTTTCAACAAGGAGCCCAAGTGGCTGTTTGGCACCATGGAAAAGTGAGTGACCTTAAGTCATGTTATGTTACTCTGTGTTCCCTGAATGACAGTGAAATACCTTTTTAATATAAGATCTAGAAAGATGAGAACACTGTTAGTGATTATCTGCAATCCATACTAATATAATGGCTCGAAGAAGGACTACTTCCATGTCCATGTATAGTTCCTACAGAACACCTAGCCAAATCTTTTTTTTTTTTTTTTGTATTGTAACTCCCAACCCACCTGCAACAGTTTAGCACAATCCACAGAGGAATATACGGAATTCCAATGTCAGATAAGCCAGGATCTGAATTGGTTAACAGGGCCGAAAATTCTCACAGACTGTGATGGAAGACTACAACACCTGTTGAGTGTTTGTGTCCCAGTGATCTACTGTATCTTAAGGACATTTGTTGTGCCCTTTTATTACACAGATACATGAGTCAGGTGCAAAGCCTGACCTTCACCAGAGAGGCACACCTGCTTAAGTTCACCCGACTTATGAGCTACAACCTGCCTCAGGAGATGGAGAGCCTCAGGTAAAGCAAGCAACAAAAAAGTGTACAGTAACATATAGACCTTTCATTCACATGAAATAGAGATGTTCTAACGCGTTCCACCATCATCTCAAGAAAAATCGTTTCTGGTATTTCCACTTTAACTTTACATTCCTGCCATGCATGTATCTATTTAAGAAGAACTGTCATTGACTGGGATTAAGACTGATTAAAAGTAAAACCTGTTACTTTGACCTGTACTAGCATAATGCTAGCATAATGTTGAGCATGAAAAGCTAAAATAACTGATTGTGTATGTAGGTGTCTACTGGAATCTACACAGTCTCCAGTTGTTTTCTGCCACAATGACATACAAGAAGGTAGAGTAATAACATACTCCAGCATTACTTACCCACTATTAAGAATTTCAGAGCATTGGTTTAGGCAAAAATCTAATTATGTAATCTTTGCAAAAGTGAGCCAAGACATGTTTTTGTCTGAAGTTTGCTTTTTAGTTTTGCACTTGGGTTGACTTTTGAAGTCAAACTAGTTGGTTTATAAAATTCTTTGTAAGCAGTATTAGCCTCATCAGTGCTAAACCAAAAAAGCAAACTTTCAATGTCAAACATATCTTAACTGAGCAACTATATTTATGGAAAAGCTATATTTCATTCTCGGCTGAACCATGCATTGAAATCTTGGTTTTATTAAATGTTTTATTATGACTGTACACAGGAAACATTCTTCTTCTGAGTGGCCGGGAGAACATGGACAAGCAAAAGCTCATGCTAATTGACTTTGAGTACAGCAGCTACAACTACAGGTATGTAGGTGTCCTATTGCTAAATGCACATTTGCTCAGGCTGTCATAAGTGTAAGGGTAAAGATAAGGTAACAGTAAATTGGGTGACATTTTGTGTACATCAAAGGCATTTAATTATATCACCCCAGATTATTTTCTGAGAACTTAAATCTTGAGGGGTTTGATCTTACAACACTGACTCTGAAAAGAGGACCCTGGTTTCTCCATATGGTTTCCTGCAGCTTGGCTCTCCTCGGGGACCTACAAGGACACAGCTGATTGTGTTGGTGGGTTTGTGCCAAGCACTTCAAAAGCAAGTCAAGCCACGACCTCAGCACAATCTGCTTTGTCCTCTTAAATGCATAGGCATACTTTCCACTGCTTCGTTTGCCTGACTTTGCATAGCCTAGTTTAAAAGACAGAGAGACATTGAGATAATGTGCACAGTGGTTTTATGAACATGGCTCTATATATCTTGGTAGTCCTGTGAGCTTTGAATTTTGTGCACCTGCATTCTTTCTTTCGTCCCAGAGAAGTGCGTCTGATAAGTTTGGAATGCATTGGGTGCCCAATTTCTTGGAAGTGACTTTGAACGTCTGGCAGCCATCCCATTGGACAGTCAAAACACTTTTGTCAAGGCCCTTAACATTCCCACACGTGTTCCGACATAAGCTGGATTTGATTTCACCCTCCATGCATGGACACTCTAGCTCAAAAATGTGACACTCTCTGAACGGTGAAAGCCACCACCAGGGAAGTGATTTTATTTTGTTAACTACAGAAGGGAGTCCAGCAAATAAGAACTTTTTTGAGCCAGAGACTAATGAAAGCCAACCATGTGCAGGCTTGATTTATTTTTTCCGTCCAAGCTGTGCTCCTGGTCTGTGATCAGGCATGGGAACAGTCAAAGCCTAATTTTACTGTATCAGTCCATCATGGGAAAGTGGCTCTCATGTCCTCAGGATGTGTCGAATGTGTCTTTTGTTTGGTTTCCACAGCAGCTGTGAAACTTCTCTCAAAGACCCCCTAAGCTCAGGAGCTCTGCCAACCTATTAGAGGTTTATCAGGCCATGTCTGTGCTTGTCTTTTCTGAGGTGGTTGAATTGTTCTAAAAGTACCATTTGCAACTGAAAAAAGACAGTGATCTAGTACATTGTGCAAAGTACAAAATGTGTGTTTTGCTTTCTGCGTTTTTTATAAGCAGAAACCTAACGTAATAGAAAAAATATCTGAAAAATGCACTGGACATTGTGTACTGTAAAAATCTACTAAAATTAGTTACAAAGTTTGTTACAAGCAGTTGAATAAGTTTTACTCAACTCAAAAAATACATTGATGTAAAGACTTGTTCATTCATAGTCCTTTTTTAGGTTGAATAAACTAAATTGCTCGTAACAACATTGTTGCACCAATGAAACACTTTGTAGAGTATACCGTGTGCCATTTAAATTATTTTCTTGCAGGGGATTTGACATCGGAAACTTCTTCTGTGAATGGATGTATGACTACAACTGCGACACATACCCATTTTTCAAGACCAACACCAGTAATTACCCTACCAAAGCTCAGCAGGTATGAAATGTTGGAAGGTGGACTTTGGTCATTGGAAGTGTAGATGTAGATCATGGACTTTGCGAAACTGTTGCACTTAAAGTCATTACACTGGTGATATATTTTTCTAATTTGATTTTCTTCAGATGCATTTCTTTAAAAGCTACCTGTCCGAATACAACCAGGGACTATTGCACAAGGAAGACCAGCTGAAACTCGAAGAGGACATGTTGGTGGAAGTTAACAGGTGACCATACTTAATTGTTCATTAATGTTGCCGGGCAGTTTGTCAGCCATTATCACTCAGTAAATGTGCACATTTCTTTCTGTAAACCCAAATTTAGAGTAAGCACAACCAGTTTAAGGTTTTACTTACTGACGCCCTAAACATTTAAATAAGAGTAAGCAGCATTTATTGTTTTTACCCTTTAGCATTTTTTGTATTTATTTTTATATGTCATTCTTAAGCCCTATTTCCAGTAACCAACACGTTTGTATATCTCTTAGACCAAATAGTTCTTTTAACACCATACACCAACACTCAGGTTTTAATACTTTACCATGTTTTTATTAAAATGTCCTATGGATTGCTCCCTTAATGGGTTATGCAGTTCATAGCAGAGAGTTTAACATGGTTCGCTGAGCATTCTCTTTGCTCTCCTAAGCATATTGACTCTAGCCAGCTCAAGGCACTATAAATCAGAACAGTAATGAGCTACCCTCTCTAGGCCTCCAGCTCACTGTACAGAGTCTGTCAGAGATTGGGAAATAATTTCTTGGAATGTATTCAAGAGTGACGTTGAGCTGCTAAAACAGACATTGGTTTCTCGGCATCCACATGTCCTCCACAATATTCAAAATAAGTTCTCTTTTCTCTTAGGTTTGCCCTTGCCTCACACTTCTTCTGGGGCCTGTGGTCCATAATCCAAGCAAGAATATCCACCATCGAATTTGGCTACCTGGTGAGCTTTTGCCATATGGTTATGTTTATGTTAAATATGTGTACACTGGGCTGCCTTTAGACAGTACAGTAAGAGGTTTTTGCCCAGTGGACTGGACTGCATTAGGAAGGGAGCACAGCTTTTATTAATGATACACGTCTAAGTGTACACATAGGGCACTGCAATGTTTGAGTAGCCTGACAACTAAAACCAAATATTTGCCAGTTTAGGGTAACATGACAGTAGAATTATGCAGTGCTTGACACTTCCACAAATATTTACTCAATCAAGGGAACAAAGTTAGCAATGTTTTTCCCCCGGAATTAATATGAGACATATGAACTATATTGAGTATATTTCTTCTTTATCTTTTTTGTTCTATTTCTCTCTCTCCACCAGGAATACGCCATGGCCAGGTTCGACGCGTACTTTCAGCTCAAGAAGGAGCTGGGCATTTGAAATATTACAATAGAGACAGAGAACAGAGGGACAAGCTGCTCTTAAGCTATGCGGAGCAAAGTGGAGACCAATGACCTGGCTTCAGTGTTCACTAGAAAGGGGATGCTTTGCTGGTGTAATGGTGCTGCATGGACCAAAATGAACGTCATTTACCTTTACCTTTGCATCAGGCCTGATGTGTTGAATAGTGTGCCATGCATTGCTTCTCAGTGTTTACGATTTAAAGCTCCAAATATTCAACATGCCTGCCTGAAAGCTTTTGGGCAAAAAATAAAAGAAATATATAGAAATAATAAACAACATAAAACAATATTAAGTCAGACAGAGCCTTGGATGAGCAGTTAGACGAATACATCATATGCTGCTGCACTAACGTTTAGAGGCTGGTCTCTGCCAGATTTGGTGGAAAAGTACTTGACCCTAAAGTGCCATGTCTGGCATCTTTTATTGCAGTGAGCAATACTCCGTTCTGTTATCTTTACAACCAGTGCTAGGAAATGTGAAAGAGTGAGGTTCATACGTGTGGATTTCCAGTTGTAGAGTGCACGTACAGCAGGCCAAATTCTGTTGGCACTATGGATTTGATGATTTTCAGTGTTTTGGGATATTTTTACACTCATCCAACTTTTTATGTGAAATCTTACTTCTTTGTGGTTGCTTTACCTCTTATCTTTCGCTACTTGAACAACTACTAGTTGATTTTTTTCTATGGCAGTAGGTCAGTAGAGAAATAGTGTGAAAAACAGACATCCTGTGGGACCTGGGCCTCTGTGAATGCCTGAGGAAAAGAGATTGTGTATGTGATTTACCCTAAAATGAGAAAAATGGAGTCAGAAAGCTAGTTCTATTAGATTTCTGTCTCTGCTTCCAAGTTGTGAATATAATTGTCACTGTCAAATTGAATGCTTTGTTACTTAATACCATTCTTTCCCCTTTGAAGAACATATGGATTTTCCATTCCAACTAGTACATTTAACCATTTCAGACTGCAAAACATTTTTAATATTTCTTTTACAAATATAAATGTAAAAAATGTAACAACATATGACTCGATACTACTTATTCTTATTCACCTGATATGTAAACGAAACTGTGATAAACTTTTTTTGTTTGTTTTGCAATTTGGGCTACTTTTTGTGAATATCATGCGATATTTTGCTGCAGTTGTACATGCCTGGGACAGTGTATTAATTCCTCTAACATTACTGTGAGCGCCACTGTCTATACCAGTCCTTTAGGAAAGTACTGGTATTTCTAAACGGGACTTTCTCTTTTCCTTAAATGGAAGATGTGTTTTTCTTAATAAGAAAGCTGTACTGTTTGAAAGGATTGAATTATTATAATTGCATTTTATTCAGCTTATAAGTATAACATTTAAGTGACTTATTCCTTTCTAGTTTTACAGCCTAAATGCACAAATTTCAAATACCTTTGCCAATTGTATTAGCCACAGCTCGATTTGAGTGAATGTAATGATGTATCATGTATAAATCATATCCTCTAATGTCAGACATTAGTTTATCCTAACCTTCTAGAAAATGTGAAAATATCGTTGTACATGTACATTACTATGGGATCATTTAAATAATTCTACAGTTTACTTTCTCTGTGTATTGTAATGCAGTTTTGCTATACTTCTTGAAGAAAGAGTTTTTCCATTCTATTGCAAAGATTACAGTTTTCTGTAGTAATGAATGTGTGGCTCATAAACTAAGAATAAAGTGCTCAAATGAAACATTTCAACCTCGTCTGTCCTCGCTACAATGAGAAAAAACCCTTTACTAATACTGAAGTGAATGTGCTATTTACTGTGCTATTTAGGGTGTTAACACAATCAGTTAGTAAAGCCGACAAGAGAATATAGACTTTTCAACATTTATGCTTCATTATAGTTTTTGACAACAAAATAAACTCCAATTTTGTGTTGTTGAGATTGTAGCACTTGGTTAAACTTACTACAATATGTTAATAGTCAACTGTGGCATCTACAATCCATCATTTTATAATAGGCTTGACCCTGAGTTGATTTATTATCACCAGAGTGATTCAATTATGTTGGTTTCAAAACATCTGTGGAGTTCTGCTTTAACCCAAGGCCCTAATTTGAGCCTATGAACGATACATAGTAGTGCAAACTGACTCTTTCACGTGGTGCTGTTTTCAGGGGATTTTCCTTCAGCAGAAGAAATGCATGCTCTACTAGATTTGGGCAATAATTATCTTTCCACTAGGATTGTGCCAATATAAACTTTCATATCATGTTGATTACCCCACCTTTTATAATGGTTTACTATAAACTGGTCCAGCTATGGCTGCACACTGTGGTTGTTCACCTGTCTCTGATTTGCTGATGGACCATTTTACTTGATTAAAAGGCGGATGGTTTATGTTGGACAACATGGAAAACCTGTCATGGAAAAGACTCCCTAGAAATAACAGCTAATATTTTGTGTTCAGCCCTCTGGTCATCTTTTGATCTGTAATTTAAATGGTATAATTATATCACAAAAATAACCCATTTTTTCAATGTCCCAATTTCATACATGGATGTATTTACACCTGAGTGAGTAAATTATTCAAAAATTTTGAAACACCTGTGGAGTTCTCCTTTAACGCAGGGTCATTTAAGGCTCATTTGAGCCTGTAAACCATCCACAGTAGTGCTAACAACTGCTCGCTTGCATATCAGAGGTGGATAATTCAGGTCTAGGTACCTGAGATTTATGTTCTAACTGCCTGGACACTCTGCTGCTGGTTAGAGTTAAGACGCCAGGCTATCTAAACAAAACCCTGGGGATATTCTTCAGCCTTACAGTCATCTTTTGATCTACATTTACAGTATTTGACACTCTTATCAAAATGGACTTACAACTTGATCATTTGTGACAAATACAGGCAAAAAATATCACAAGAAAAGTGCTGATGCGAATAAAGAGGCTGTGATGTGAATGTGTACAGGTGAATTTGTTTTACTGCTTGAGTCTCAAGACAATTGTCTCATCATTATGCTGTTCATTAACAATAAGCAATATCAAAACCCAAATAGTGAGTATGAGTAACCACTGACAAAGGCAGTTTGTGGAGATGAGAACTGATATCAGAAGGACATTTGCTGTAAATGTCAGTGGATTAAAAAAAGGGATAACATTTTTCCATCAACAATGGCTTTGACTCCAGTTTTGTATTGAGTAACTCACTAACGCCCAGTCATTTAGTGCTTCTCCCATTACTGATTACTCTTCTCATGTCCTTGCTTACAGGCTGTTAAATGGTTAAGAAACACGACAGTCTTCATCCACCTGTCTATCAGTTCAGTTTAATTCAGACTTATTTGTGACAACAGACATGGGCACAAAACAGCTTTAAAGAAACCGAGACTCCTGATGAGAAATCAGGAAAGGTCCTTGAGAACATGACAAAGAAACACTGAAAGACGGTAATGATCTTCAGGGCCGCAGCAGACTGCGAAGTTAAGATACCAGGGGAACAAGTTTACCAGCAGACTAGGAATACAGATGATAGGTATGTGAAATCAGCCAATGAATACCATTAAAACTGTCACTGACTTCTTCACAGACAGGATTAGAAAAAGTAAAAACATGACATAGACAAAACACACATATAAAATCGTTACTTCTTGTGTTAATCTTTTATATTCATTCTGGTATTAGTGTTTTCTAAACAAACAAAAAGTATTTGTTATGAATTATTATTAATAGTTATTTAAATATATATTTCTTAAGCGTCTAAAATGTTTACACAGAACTGTATATTTTTACGCAGCACCTTTCACACATGTGATATACAGCTGAAAGGGCTACAAACCAGTCAAAGATGAATGAGTTTGGGGCTGTTCACATATCTAAGACATTTTAAAATGTCAGAACTAAAACTGTGGTAGGATTGAAGTTCAGTATTAAAAGCTTAGAAGTTATTTCAGTGGTTGAGATGCATGAAGCTCACCTAAGTCTGAAAGCAAGTCTTCCCTAAACCTCTTTGCATCCAACACTTTAGTGTACAAATTGCTGGATTAAAATATGTAGACAAATTTTATGTATAGTATGCTCACAGTTGTTCACTGTTGGGCATGGCCGTGTTTAATCCTGTTGGTAGTGTCAGTTTTTTAACTGTAACAATGTCCACCAAGCAATGTTCCCCTTGCGTCTTGTTTACCTGTAGGTCTGTGCCTACACCCATTCCGTGACTGCACTAAAAATGCCTCTCTTTTGTGAACAAACCACTGAACCGTAACGGATTCATGCCAGGTTCCTGTGACAGTATTAAGCAGCTATGTGTGTTCTGCACCTTCATTGACCCAGTCAATGAACCAGTGATCTCACTGACTATACTGCAAAGACATAATTCAAAAATATAATTCATTGTTTTTTCTTTCCATTTTGCATGAATGACGACTGTGCACATGCTTCTTGTTTGGATTTTCCTATTCCGCCTCAAATATGTAAATACAGGGTTTACATTCCGGTACTAAAATTGTGAATATCCTTATCTGAAAGTGTTACCAGCATCAAATGATTAATCAGGATGTTTTGATAGCCCAAATCAGCTTTTAGGGTTTAAGTTGTGATATTAAGCTGACTAGATACAGAAAACCCAATGGCCACCATAGCTTCTCAGGGGAAGGGTGGATATAGGTTATACACACTGCTATTGTAAACATAGTGTTTAATATAAAGACTGGAGTGTCGAAATAAACTAAATAAACAGGGGACTTGCCCTATCCCATACATGCTGTATTTACTAAGAGGTTGCACTGCAAGCTTTTGACATACTTCTGTGTTTCTACTCTAGTTGTTTTTGGGATGGTATCTTTGCTTTATCTTGAGTCATTCTTTTACCAAATTATTATTACTTGCACTTGAGAAAATGTTTATATCCATCGACCCAGAGTGCAGTTAGTTATATGTGGTCTACTCATGAGCAGAAACATGTGAGACTGGTTCCCATCTAAAGTACTGTGCTGTTAGTCACGTTTGGAAGACTCCACCCTGAAACACAGAAATACAAGCACAGACCTCATTATAGCAGCTAAAACTGAGTCTAGGTCTCTACTGCAGCCAAAGGCTTCTGTTCTCTGCTTTGTATTTCCCCAGTTCTTTTATTCCTTTCATACTGCTGTCCTGTTCTGTCACTAGTTGCTGATGAATAGAAGGTGAAATAATTAGAGCCATAACTTTTGCTCATACGATACACTTTTCTTATTGCAAAGAATATTGCCAGGGTGCATAAGATAAATCTATGAGAGTACAAGAAGGAGAGGGTTGCCAGCAAGCTGCTGCTGGCCAGAAGTGGCTTTTCATTTGTTTGATGGAGGATGGGGGAGGTGTTTTGGCGTATCCGCCTGTCTAAAGGATGCCAAAAGGGAAGATCTGGAAGGATTTCAGCACAGCTAAATCACTCTGCCACACTGCTACGGATTGACCCACACAGCTCACACACACCACACACAGGACGCTTATGTTCAGGAAGTATAGAGGATACTGAACATCGTCTGGTCAGACTCAAGGCTTCCTGGTTCAGGCTTACAGGAGAGGAAGAATGATATGTTTTCATATGAAAACATATGAATCATCGCTGTCCAAAAAATCCCAAAGTATCTCAGGCTTTTCCTATTTTTACTTCTGAACATCATTTAAGCGCACCAGCTGCCCTTAATGTTGTGTAAGTTTTATGAATGAATCAACAGGAATGCTCCCAAACTGCTTGGTATAGCATTTATTCTTTAACCTCCATTAAAAGTGAAGAATGTTCTGCCCTGTCCTGTAAAGCTGCCAACTTGGAGATATATTTCTCTGAACAGCAACGATATAAAGATAATTCAACTGGTTTAAAGTTAAAGTGGAAAACATACCGCAGACTTTAGACTAAGGTCCTCTCGCTTTGAATGACCCTATACCTTAATCTCTTTTGTTAAAACGAGTGATTGAACAATCGTTTTAGACACCACCAAGACAATCATAACTCATAACACTACTAACTTTACCAAATGTTTCAGTGACCATTTTTAATGTTACACACTGGTCTTCACACTGTGGGACACATTTACTTCAAAGCAATGAAGTCTAACTGTTCACTATGTGGTTATGAGGGGCAGAGATGCAACCTTCTAGCTTTAAACTGCATGGGCAGGGCTAAGATAAGGTTAAATATAAACCAAACCTTTGTGTTTCGGCAGTGACATGCAAGCATAGACAGCAATTCTTGAATAATGTTTTGATAAATAAATCTAAGCAAATATATCTTCTTTATTAATTAATCATTTTTAATAATGAAGTATTTTTGTCAGTTGAAATGCAAGAGTTTGAGACAGACACCTCTCAACAGAAAGTACCCTATAAATTATGATTTTGTAGATATTTCGTTTTTTTAATATCTCTCAACTAAAATGCTTTGGGTTTAAATCAAAAAATTTTTTAGGTCTTAATACAATCTTTTTAAAATTATTTTGAAACTACGTTGATAGGAATATCAATATCTGTTATAAATCTTTCAAACATATTCCTCCATCTTCAAGACTGCTTTCCATTATGCCCTTAAGCTAAACTCTACCATAAAATTCCACTCGACTCACGTCAGGACATCATGTACTCCACTTGTGGGGCGGAGCCCTAAAGTAATACATTTCATTGGCTCATGCCAACACACCCAAGTCTCCCTGCATAACAGATTCTTTACATTAAAGACAGCAGTAAACCAAAACTTAGCAGGAAGCACTGGTTTAGACACTCAATAAAAGAGGAATTAGTCTAATTAAATTACTCACAAATCTTACACAAATCTAACCTGACAATAGCAGAATTGTTTGCAGTGCAACATATCATAAAGCAAAGTTAGCAAGGTCACATAATACTGACAGGAGCCATATGTAGCTTAACTTCAACATAAGAAAAATAAGCAACTAGTTAGGTGTGGGAATTTCAATTCCTTTATTATGTCCCATTTTGAAGTGATATTTCCTGTGATATCATGTTGTTAGCTATGTGTTGCCTCTGGTAGGGTAGTACCCCACCTGTGTGAACTCACTTTTGTGTGCTTCAATTTGAAATATCTTATTTTTAAGCTTAAACAAACTTATATTCAATGTACTAAAATGGCCATGATCAGAGATTAAGGAAACATGCCAAGTTGAAATACTGGATTCTCAGAACACAACAAAACTACAGCCAGTAGACTCTCCTTTTTAAATTTCAGTTCCGGAGCGGAAAGTCTGTTATGGCCCGTCATCCCACCCACTGCCAAATACCCAGGTGTATACCACAGCACCCTGCAGCCATGGAAGAAAGCGGTCAAACGTGATCTACAGTGATATCGTTAGGTTCTACCCCACGTAAAAAGCCTTGGCATCCTTCTGATAAGCTCCATGATCAGAGCTGCAGGAAAACGCGAGTAAATACTGGCGGTGCATTTGACAAGCAGAGACAGCTTTAGAACCCAGAATGACAGAAAAGAATTACATTTATCAGAGGAAAACAATAAAGTGGTACTGTAGAGTCTCTACTATAACATCAAAGACAACATGCCACACTGTGTGTGTCTAAATCGTTTGGGGGTTTTAAGTCTCCTTCTAAAGGTACACCACTGAGACCTCCGTCGTGCTACTCAGCAGGCTGAGACACTGGTGTGATATAAGTCTGCGTTTGAGTCACTGTTTTTTTCTGGCACTGCAGTCTGAAGCTCTGTTAGAGTAATAGCTTGCGTTTGATTGGTTTTAACCAGGGGAGTTTCTCCTCATTCAGGATCCAAGCTGTAGAAAGCAGTGTCCATCATCTTAAGCATGTTAGACTTAGATTAGACCTAGCATTAGATTTTACTCTCTCTCTCTCTCTCTCTCTTAGTAGTCCTATCAGTAGTGTTTTAGAACTAAAAGGTATTTATTCACTCAGCATTTATGACTTATCTACTTATCTTTCAGTATCTACAGTACAAAGCTGGAACCAGTAGTGTAACCCTCGGGGAGGAGGGGCAGGGCGGGCCACAACACTGGGGCCCCTAGGGAAGGGGAGACAATTGTGACTGTGTCTCCTAAATTTTGTACATTGTAAATTTTGTAGACACTGACATTTGTACATCCATAACTCACAGTAAAAACTGTGTCTTAACCATGTATCTCACCAGTTAACACCGCACAGCTGGCCCTGATAACTAATTATCTCCCTCTCATTTATAATGCAGCACATTCTATGTTTTCTAACACATCCAACCTGTAATGTTAATATGTTTTATTCATCATTTTAAAATTGTACATAGGTGGTCTAGCACAAACATTTATACAAATGTTGATGCTGTTGGTGGACTCGCTGCTCTGTTAGTGTGAACATGTTTCAGCCAGAATGATAGTAAGTAAGCAAGAAAATTACATTGTCAATTTGTATTCCTTTAAGGTAATTTCTTTTATGGAAATCACTGGTTCCCAGAGCTAACATGGCTAAATTTGTGCAAACCCGTATTGGACAACAAATTAAAAAAAAAAAAAAAATCTAATTTGATTGTTATTTAACTCAAATATCAGGTCTTATGGTGCCATCAGTAGCCACGTGCATTATAACAATAACAATGAGTGGCCAGATACATACTACATTAGAATTACAGTCCCTTTATTTCATGTCTCATTTTAAAGTAATATTTTGTTATATTTTACAGATACTAATTTAGAAAGAATGGAAGAATTTAACTTTAGCTTTATATAAGTCCTCCTGCAGGTTAGTGCACTGTTTGAGGAGTTAGAGCATGGTACTTTTAGATGGTCAAACACAAATTCGAACAATTAATAACTGAATTGATAAAATGTACAAAGGCAATTTGAGAGCTTTAATGTGAATTGGTCCTTACTAAGCCAGAACTGTCCACAGTGGTGAACTAGTTACACTGCACGTACAGCACTGATGTCTATTTCTCGTTTTCATCAATGTTTTCAAAACAGATTCTTCACAACCAGCAACTTTAATATTTATTATCACAAAATTTTATATATTTATTAAGGTAGTCTGACACAAACATTTACATTACTGTAGTGCGGCTTAATATTCTTTTTTCCCGGGCGGTTGTAGGGCGTGTATTAACTTGTTTAAGACTAGCAAAACCAAGTAAATTAAATTCTTCATTTATGTTTTCTTAGGGGGGCCCATTTTGTTCCCCTGGGAACCATAATCCCCTGGTTACTTATCTTTCTTAAATCAACTAAAGATGTACAAGCATGTCACCCTAATCTGTGGGACAAAAGCATGGATGCAATAGCAACTGACATGCTGACAACAAGATCCAAACAAGAATTTAAGATCAAGACTACACACTTTGGATTATAACAGTGTCGCTTATGGTAATTTTACAGTGAAAGCCATCCATAGTCCAATATCATGCTTAGTATGTGTCCAGGACAGTGGTCAGGTGATTAGGGCGGTGCAGGAATCTCCTTTTCCTTGCAAGCAAGCACCAAAGATAGCCAACTTGGTTACACATCAGCGGAAACAAACAGAATCATTACAATGACATTACAAAGAGGTGTGGTTCAAAATGGAAAATGAAAAGGTCAATGAATAAAGGTGGATATTTGTGTTTGTCTCAGAAGGCCTCTGAATGACATAAGCATGCTGCCATGTTATCCTCAGAAGGCCTCCTTGGCCCTATAAAATACTGACCTAGCCACGAAAAAAATCCAGAGTCAGTAAACCACATAGACAAATGTACAGCAGAAACTGGGATAATATTTACCATTCCTAAGTCTTGGGATTACCATGCTTTTCTTTCTATGGTGACCTATAAAAGGCACACATGGCAAACACCGTCTGGGTTCACAAAGTCTCTGAAGAGAGGACGTGGGAATGACCTTGAGCAGCAGAGTGGCCACATCTGATCAACCTTGCTCATGAGGCATTAGTCAACCCAGACTTTTATTCACCCTTGTTTGAATCTGCTTATAAGCAACGACATTGGGTGAGAACAAAATGTTACAACCAGGCAGCTATTTAAGATGGGTCTGTTTGCCACACCTTGTGATTGCTATAATGGTTTTACATGGCACAGAAGCGCCCTCTGCTGTAGAGAAATATCAGAGAGAATCAGTGATGAACAGGTGCTTATAGGAGCATTCCAGGATAAATCTAAAATTTAACCATTACTACATCTGTTGTAAGCGAGTATAATGTGCTGTCATAGTCTCGAAAGCTGAGTGTCATGGCTTTCAAAACAAAACTAGGATTCTTCTGAGGATATAGCATGATGGTGAAAATTCTGTACGCTTTTAAACACATCAGGAGCTTTGGAGTGGATACTTGGGGGATTGGCTGTTTTAAATCTTTTACCTAAACAATAAGAAAATAGTAATAAACTAAATGTGATGATGTTTGTGGTCCCATCATAGCTAGCACCACAAATATATTTATTACACTACTAGATCAGCCTTTACAGTTGCAATAGCTTGCATCCTCTCCAAGTCCTGAGAGCTATAGTAGGCTATAGTGTTTAATCATGGATTTATATTACCACTTCCCTACTACTATTACATTGTGTGTCCAAATATTTATTTGCCTACTTGTCCATTGTTACCACAAACATATTAATAAGGAGTCGCCCCCACCCCCCTTGCTGTAGCTACACTGTCTAGACCTTTTCAAAGCCTCTAGATCCTGGATAATGGAAAACTGCGGTGATATCCATGTCCCCACCATCAACTCATTTTTTTTTTCAGGAATCTATTACATGGCATACCCTTTCTTTTTTCTTTTTTTTTTTACCTCTTTTCACATTATATAAAAAAGAAGGTCAGCAATTTCTCAGGTGTTTCAGCATATAAATAAAGGATGTAACCAGATCCGTCCACAAATACATTAACAGGCTGCAGGGTGCAATGCACCTCATATTACCAAGACAAGTGTATGTTTAAGAGCTCAGTGGTAAAGAAAACCATAAACACTGCTGTTGTGGAAAAAGTGATATCGTTAAATGAGTCTCTTTTCACCATAGTTTTGACGAGTGAGTAAATGCACATGTGGTGTACAGCAAGAGAATGGTACAGAAAGATTGACCACTACAAAGAGGAGGCTTGGTGGCCCTGAATGTAAAATGACATAAATAATATGCTATGTCTATAGTTCTGTCTCCCATGCAAGAAGTTTGTTTAATTTTGAAAAAGATAAAAGAAGTTATGAAACGCACTATAAGAGCCAATCAGCTTGTTGGTTACCCCAGGAATTCATTCAGCCCATTCACCAGCATGGCTGGTGTGTTATTTGAAGCTTCAAACTATTCATGATTTTTTAAAGATTTTACCAGCCATTTTAAATGTTTCTGAAACATCCGTTTAGTCTGAAGTTTCAATTTTTTTTTAGGTTTCTCCAAAGACAGGACTCTTTTGGTTCTGACTAGAAGGAACTGCCCCTCTGCTTTGCCATGCAGTGCTGCCAGATTGCTTCACAGGACAAAGAATGAATAAATTTGTATGTGTCTTGTCTCATTTATATACCTTAACGAGTTCACACAAACACATCAATTTAAAAGAATGAAATGTGCCATGCATGTAGTTAGCCATATGCATTATAATCTATTTCATACACCCTTTTACACCCCTACTATTTGGTCCTGGAATAAAAAAAAATTTTCCCCATTTCTCTGTGAGCTCATGAACAATATGAATGCATGTTGAAACAGAGACAGGAAAATAAAACCTCTGAGCAAGCTAGTTATAATGTTTCGTTAGCTATGCTAACTTTAGATGTTTAACGAGTGCTAATAGCTATTGTTATCTATATTAGCTACTTGCTTTTGATCTCATAAAAAATTTGTTACTCACTAAACTTTCAGTTTAAGATGATCTGACTTTAACATCAAACACTGAAACAACGTTGAAATCACGTATCTGAATCTATTTAAACACATTTCGGACGTCCACAACGACCATTGTTTATTGGGTTACTGGCTGCATGATGTAATGCTAATAAAGATCATGCTATTTCATGCTGGTTAGTGCTGGTTGGCCAGCAGGAACTAGCTCATCATTCTGGTTGTTTTTTGTGTTTTGAACAAGTTTTACAGCAGGGAAGATTTAACAAACTGTCCAAAGTGTGACTCAATTAACCTATGAATGTTGTCCAGGGTCTTGTTAAGCATGTGGCAGCTTATTTTCAGAGTTTTCTGTTCCACCTTAAACATCCCCTTCACAACCTGGAAAAGTACATTTGTGCACGTATAGTTTGCATTGCTTTTTACATTGTTTCTGGACTGTTTACTGACCTCTTTTTCTTTTCATGAGTTTAAAAAAGGAAATAACCGTGTTTGAGGTTTTTTTTTTTAAAGACATTTTTATATGTTGTTTATCACACGACTTATAATAAAGGCAGAATGAATAGCAATTATATCACATACTCATAAGCATAATCATCATGTGAGCTTATTTATAAGCCCTGCTGAACAGATCACTGGCCATACCTTTTTTCATCAATAGCAGAATTATTTGCAGTGAGATGGATACAGATGAGCAGTATATGACCTCCTGAGTAAAATGTATGTCAGTCAAAGGTTTTGATAGATGATTGGATGTGGAGAGAAGTTTATTCAAATTCCACTGAGCAATTTGGATGATGGGGCAACATATCAGCATAAAGTTGTGATGTTCATCCATATAGTAAGAAACAAGGAAAAGTACAGTCTCTCCTGCTCAGTCTTGACATTAACAGCTGTTTACTGTTTACAGTAGAAGAAAGCATTGTGAGCTATAGCCAGCAGCAGAAAGCAATGCCATTGTTTTAAATGTGGATTCTTGCTGAGTAGGGATGGGTATTCTGGCTGTTCTTAGTGAGTCAGATAAACTGGCTCAATTCAAACACGAGTCGCTGCCAAACAACTGTTCATTCTGTTCCATAGTTCTTAAAGTTATCCATGTTAGAAATATTACAGTAATGTAAAAAAATCCCTATTATATATTTAGTTATTTATTAAGAAACTTGGACATGTGGATCTATGTACAACATGGTTCTTCCAAACAGCATAAACAGATAAAGCTAATGTAATCGCATCACAAAGAAAATTTTACATTGTTATTATTATTCAACAACAAATTGACAAATCACAGAAAACAAGATATATCATTGCTTACTGAGGAAAAGGTGAAAAATTTAGGACACCCTATGTCCTAACAGCTGGTTTCCCCTTTGACTGAAATAGCCTCGGTTAGAAGTTTCTTATAACCATGTACCAGTCTCTGATATCTACTGGGAGAAAAGTTTTTTCCACTCTTCCATCCAACTGTGTGATGTATGAGGGGTTTCTTGCATGTGCCTCTTATTTCAAATCATCCAACAGAATTATACCAGGATTTCCCCTCCTTGGCTTCAATTTTTGGAGAGATGGTCTCACATTTTCCCCAGTCACCCCCAAATACAAGCACACTGTTCCAGAAGTCCAGATCCTAATCTAGGTGTTCTCTGGTCTTTGGTCTGGTCTTGGTCCTTATTTTTTTCCCTGTACACCTTAGATATAAATTAAACTTGTGCTGTCTTTGACATCAGTGGTAGCAAGAGCTACCTGTAGGTCACTTGATGACATGGTAGGATTGTTGGAGACAGATATTCATCCTTCTGTCTGCTTCCGGCCTGAACATGCTAAGATGTTAGCAGTTGTTTTTAATTGTCCTCCACAAACAAAATAGTTTTTCTGACCGTGGAACAATCAAGACAAACAAAACTAAATGCCTAAAAAGGCAGTCTCCTGTTAGGGTCATCCTCCTTCCTGCAGCTGATGTTGTGCACCTGATTCTATTTTTGGCCATTTTCAATAGTGATAAACGTGGAGGTGTCCTAACACTTTCCTCAAAAGAAAAGCATTTGGATTTTCAGTTTTGTTAAAATGAAGATTGAATGTCTCTATGTTTAAATGTGTTATAGAAAGAACAAAGAACATTAAAATGGAGGTTTAATATGTGCCAGGCCAAAAGAACAGTGTGAAAAGTCAGTTTGACTACTTTTATTTATGTTTTTACTAAATAGAATCCAGAACTGGTTTGAATAATTGTGCTTCTAAAATGTCTCTTCCTGGATTCCACTTTGTCAATATAACCTTCTGTCTATCCCACAAGTGTAAATAGAGAGGGAACAGACAACTGTGTTGCTGGTAACCATTATTAAATGTTCTGTTGATGTTAGCAATGTGAAGAACAGTAATTATCACTATATATCTTCTTTATTACACAGCAACAAAGCATATTGTCCATTATGTTTTACGTCCAGAATAATTACAGCTACAAGGCCCATCATGGAGGGCAATGGTCCAGCACATTTAGGTAATTTTCTTGCTCCATGGTAACTACCACAGCTGGTCTTTACCAGACAGACAAGCTCAATCATGTGTTTAGCAGAGAAATTATCAAACTGTGCTGGACAAAGAACATCCATGACCTGAACAAGACCTTCCCACCCCCAAGATTAAGGCCTTCAGCCAAGGTTGTCTGTTTTCATAAGTAAAGTAAATGCCATTTGGCCACTGGCTGTCGAAGAGAGCGCATCATGAGCTTCCAGTGTTCATCCTCAAAGGTCTTCCCCTTCCCTAATAGGATCTGACCAATCATGCGCTTGGAGGACTTCTTCCCAGGACGTAATTCATAGACAGACACTGTGATGGAGCACTCCCTGATTGGACTGTCTGGCAGCACAAAGATCAGGACCTCATTGAAGACTGTTACATCCCAGCGAATCTTCTCTGAGGTCCTCTGATGTCGAATTTTACACTGATTGCACAGGACACTGATTCTGGCATATAGTGCTGAAAAATAAAGACAAACACATTTTAGTGCCAAATTACTTCTTGCCAATAGAGAATGTCTCATTTGATGTTGTGGAAAATAAGTAGCACAGCTGTTGCTAACGACTGGTAAAAAGGAGTGGGTTTGGCTAACAAATCTGCCTGACACATGAAATGGTTGGACGCAAGAGTGGATGAACAGTATGTCGCTTACATCCAGAAATTGTCCAGTCCATGCCAAATTAAATCACAGCTGTTTTTGGTGCTTGCGGCGGTATTACACGCGATTAGATGTTTCAGTCATAGGTGGGTTTTTTTTTTGTCTTGTATGAATTCATTCTTTTCATTTTTTCACATTTAAATAGAAATGCTTGAGCATATGGCCTGCTGGGCGTTGGACTACATGAACTCTACAAGTTTGTAGCTGTTGGATTTAATTCTGTGCCAATTAATATTTAATTTCAAAAAGCAATTCGCCCCAAGTTACCCAAAAGGGGAAAGGGTAAAAAACAAGGTCAGTGGTCCATTAAGACGAACATTCTTAAAAATGCGTTCTTAAAAATCTGCATAGTAAAAACACTTGACGTGAGAGCATCTGTGGAATGTATCTATGTATGTTTGCTTTGAGGGTTTGCATTCTTCCACAATATCATAGTTTACCTCTCTCTGTCTTACTGGAGCGGAAAACTGTCCTGATCTTCAGGATTCCCACTTCCAGCCTCTGAGACGTAGGCATGTACTTCAGAGAGAAAAGAACCTCCCCGACAACATCCTACAAATGTAAGAATGCTGGACCTTACTCTCTGTTGCACATTTAACCATCAGTACTGGCTTTATCTATTTTGCTGCTACCCTTTCCCAATAAATTGACTCACTTTCTTTGGCCGTTGTAAGTCCTCCTGTATTTCCAAAGGATATATGATGTTTAGACTTTTAAGGGGTGCTCGGACCTCCCCTAGAATGCCATGTCTGGAGTATTTATCAAAATCTCTGACCTGAAAGAGAGAGAGAGAGAGAGAGAGAGAGAGAGAGAGGCCTTTTTAAACCACAAAATTGGTTTTAACTATATTTTCCGCATAGTAAGACTTTACTGTAACTGAGTTACACAGCAACTCAGAGTTGTTCGGAGTGAAATGTGTTGTGTGGTGGGTAAGAGGCAGAGTCACTGTTTTTTCCTCCTAAACAGCCCACATACTTATTTGATGATCTCATACAATTGTGGGGGAAAAGAGCAGGGAGCCCAGACCCTTCAAAAACTGAGGGACTGACTGATTTTATAAGTTTTGTTTTGGTTTGTTTTCCTACAGATCTGGTGATTGCTGGGTGATTGTGTGTGGGTGTCTTTAAGCCCCATTAAGATTTCCCTGTCAGTGTATTCGCCCACACACCTCCCCACCCACACCCGCCGGCCCACAAGTAGGTAGGCCTAATAAGATGTCTGAAAAGTTTAATTTCTCTAAAGGCAAACTCACAGGAAATTAAATGAAAGGCAATTTAATTGTTACCAATACGCCTATGTTTTATCATAGTATTTAAAGGTTTTGCAATAGAACATATTTTTTAAACATTCTCAAAAACATAAATACAGTTGCACCCAGAAGGAAGTATCAGATTGCAATGCTATTGTGAAGGAACATATAGGTTATAGATGATAAATTTAGACTGATTTGGTTGATATTATTTGAGCTACATGCACAGAAGTAGTCTCTCTCAGTATGGTCTCGGTCTGCCATATTGAAAATGCAACATGCCAGACATCTCAGCAGGGTGTTGTGGAGGTTCCTTATGGTGTCCTGTGAGAATCCATCCCATGCAGCTTAAATTTTCTCACACAGTTCCTGCACTTTTTTCCAGCATTTTGTGGCAGGGGTGGAGGTGGAGTGACACCAGGCCTTCTGGACGTGTGATGTGTGACAACACACCGTTTATCTTGGTGCTGACCATGGTGCCTCTGCACACAACAAAAGGGAGACTCACAACAGGAGATATTCCACTGCCATTCTGAGTCACTCTATGACAATCTGAAACAACACCACTGCAGCCTTTGACAACGCTGATCCGGTGTTAAAGGCAGTCATTGTAACAGTATGCATGCATGTAGTCCTGTGTCATGCAACTGTCTGCCAGTGATGCTGGCACTAACAGGATGATTCACGGATCACGTCACTACTTGCTGAATGTCTGCAGTCCTGGCTGTTGGGTCACTCCAAGAATGTCAGACAATTTGTCATTTCTCCCTCTCCATGGTTCATGTAGGTCTCCCAGATCCTTCATGTTGCAGGCGAATGCCTTCTTCTATCCACTGCCAGACAGCGTGCTATAATATTATTCTTGCACAACCTGTATGGCCCACAATATTTCAGTAAGACCATCCTAAACCATTCCTGGAACCCAACGATGTGAACCCTCTCGAACTTTTCCAACTGCTTGAATTGCTTAAAGCTACTTGAATTGCTAAGAGCTGCTCAAATTGCTAGAACTCTTCTCTGAGGCATACTTCACTTACAAAGGATGCTACCAACACAAGAGCATGACTCTTGGAATGGAAAGCATGTGCAACAGGACGATATTATAAAGTCAGTCAGGTACAGTCATAAGGCCCGTCCTTGCCCAGTGTGAAATCTGAATCTTTCACATGTCTTATGATATCAAACCAACCCACCAAGTTCTATTCAAGTTCTATTCCTGTGGGTGGATCCCTTCTGGGTGCAACTACTTTTCTTGACGATGAGTGCACACACAGGTTGTTCTGAGGCAAAAAAACATGAAACACAAGAAACAATTTCACATTAAACTGAACCCAAAACCTGACTCTTAATCTCAACCTGGTCATAAACTCAGGCCCAAGTCCTAACTCCAAAACTGTTGACAGTCAACAACATCTGCAATGTACAGTGAGTTTCAAAGTTTGCTTCACTTTCAGACCATAACAGACCCAAATGCATCTTGGAGGTCATAACCAGCTTGTTTCTTCAGGAGACCACGTGAAATCAGCAGCCTGACCTTATGACCTGTGCCTTAACCCAGCAGGACCCCTCACCTCCATGCGGACGGTGACTCTGGGCACGTCCTCCTCCGCCAAAGAGCAGGAGAACTGATCTCCAAACATGGGATTGCAGCTGTCCTTTACCAGGCGCGTCTGCCACTCCTGCAGCACACAGCTCAGCCGCTGCTCATCCTCTTCTCTGGCGGCCCACAGCAGACGCAGGCGGACAAAAGGGTCAGCACTGCGGCTGAACTCCCGCGCCGCCAGCCCCCGCGCCTCTAGCACCGTCACCACCAGACGAGACTGGAGCTGGTCATAGAAAAGCGAGAAGCGCAGAGTCCCCTGAACACGCTCCTCGTCCAGCTCCTCCAGATTGTCCATGCTGCTGGCCAGGTCAGAGCTGCGGGACAGACAGCGACTCAGCCGCTCCGCCTCGTCGTGGCGGGACTCCAGCTGAGACAAGACATGTTAAAGTGTTGGTTTGATGGACAGTGAAATTCACAGTTTACACCTTACTTCAAATATACTAAATCAGCCAAGACATTATCTGTATCTGAAGCTTAATGCAAATGCTTTTCAGACTGGATCTCAGACACAGCAGTTACAGTTGCTGAGCTATGAAGAACCAGTTCGCTATAGCGCCACCCTGACATACACCAGTGCTGCAGCTCTAGTTAATTGATACTACTAAAGGCAGATGCCCAGCGTTTGTGGGTGACGCAGATAAACAATGACTGAATTGTATTTGAGTGTCTATTTACCCATTACAGACTGCATAACTTACTTCGATACTTTGGTAGAAACAGACAGTGTTCTATAAACATCATGGCTAAATTATTACTTACCTTAAACCATGTCACCAAGTTGCATAACCAAAAGCAGTAGCAGCACCCATTTTAAAACCTGAATTATGTCTGTACTTCCATTTTTAAAGATAACAAGCCAAACATTATCAATTGGGGTCTTTGGGGCCATGTTCCCAGGGTGCTTTGTCTTACCCTCTGTCGTTTTTAGTAACAGTCCTATGTTTCCAGAACCCTAGGTTCCCATACTTTAAGTTCCTAATGAAAAACACAGTCCTTGCTGTCTACTGTTTGGTTACAACAATAACCATTTTACATAATCAGTGAAAACAATCACACATAGAAAGAACTTGTACTGCTGAATAGGCCACACAAGGACTATATTAACTAAAGGACGTATTGGACTGCTCTGTGTAAACACATTTCTACCTGTAACACAGAACATAAGAGACACCCCACTACAGATCAAACATTGCAATTAATTTAGAATAAAAAGTCAGAGACACACCAACAATATGATACTACTTATGTATAGACTAGATCTAACAACAAAAAGAGCTGTGTAAAGCGATATTAGATATTAGACACGTACCTTGTAGTCTGGTGTTGGTGAGTTATTTTGAAGGTTCTCATTCTGTGTAGACTGTTCATTTGATAGTAAACCATTAACTGCAATTGAGTACATACAATAACTGAATATACACAGCAGGGTTATAAGCAATTACATGCAGAGATTTCATGTCATTTTTTCTCAGGCCTCTAGTTCATCTTTTTTGCATTTACAGGTTAAAAGCAAATGAAAAGCAAAAGGTGATCTCATGCTTAAAAAGGTTCATGATGTAATTTGTGCTTAAACATACCATCTTGTTTGGAGACGGGTTTGTGTGTGCAGTATCGGTAAATCTGCCATATCAGGATGCATAGGGCCACAAAGAGCAGTGTGACAGAAATGCCCAAAATACTGTACTTCACTTCCTGTGAGAGCGGTATGTGGATCTCCCAAAAGGAGTTTTCCAAAGACGCTGGAAAAGACATGTTCCCCTGCCATGTACTGCTCTACAGAGAAAGAAGGATGCTGTTACTTCTGTCTGTTACATTAACTGATGTCTATTGCTTGTTATTCAAATCACCAACAGTATTTACAACGAATGGCCAGCACTTTGGTGATAAGGACACTAGCACTACATGAAAAGTCATTTACTTAGAGTGGATGGCACTGAGAATGAAGAGGCAATGTTGTGTAAAAGTTTAACCCCAGAAAGTGCTTATATATCGGTTCACATATTACTATGGTTTCACAGTGGTTACTAACAGAGATGGGTAGAGTACTGTAAATTTATATTCAAGTACAAGTATTAAAAATATGCAAACATAAGTACATTCAAATAAAAGCTGGAGTAAAAGTACAAACAAATATCAGGTCAAAAAATTCAATTACGCACTGAGCAACTTATAGAACTGCAGTAAATCTACATAAATCTAGAGTCTTTAGCACAGGGCTGAGGTTTATTACTCTATTAGTTGTAGTTATTATTGTGGTTTAAAATAAAATGCTAAAGCTCCAAAGTCAGAGATGTGACCAAAGCAGTAAAGATATGGTCAACAACAAAGCAAAAACACAAAAAAGGAATTTGTAGCTAAATATGAATGACAGATTAATAAAAGTGTAACTAAGTAAAAAGTAGATTCTTCAATGTTTTAATGAAATACATGTAGATAAGTGTATGCAAGTAGTTACTAGCCACCTCTGGGTATAATTTGCCATAATCACAGAAAAACAGGTCTGAAGCCCTGGGCCCCAGAGGTTAAAACATTACAAGCTCATTCAGTAAGCAATGTCAGAAAACCATTCAGCTTCTTTTAAACTACAAGACCACTTTAAGAGCTGAGAATTATTTTCTTTGACTTAACTAAGAAAACATCTTGAGAATGACACATCAGACCCTTACCTCTTTATATGAATTTGGACCTTATTCTAGACATTGCTGGGCTACGACCCATGTAGCTTCAGTCTGCGTCCATCTTCAGGAAGGCTTACTAAAGACATCAGCTGACAAAGATAATCAGCAAACACAAGTAAAAACCAGTCGGAGCACTTTCTTATTCCTCAGGCCTCTCTCTCTGTGCAGACACCTTCATTCCTAAATAAATAGCAGAACTCAGAAGATGTGCATACGCTATCGCTGCTTCAACAAGTCACTCTTCTTTACTCGACTCTTCAGCCTGTGCAAATGCAGCTGCAAATTGACTTTTATCATGCCACAGTATCCAAATAGCCAGCTCTCGAGACAGGAGATTAGTGAGGCAAACAGGACTCCTTCAGCTTTCTTTCATCCTTTACACTGCCAGTCAAAAGTTTGGACACAACTACTCATAGACTTCCACATTATAGTTCTGGCATCCCTCAAAGCAGCTTAATGAGAAGGCACCTAAGATAACATATGCCGAGATGGCTTTTCATGTTCCAGAATATATTGTATTAGCTCTTTAGGAATTACAGCCATTTCTTAAATAGTTCCTCCATTTTTACAGGCACACAAGTACTTGGACAGTTGTGGCCTGTTCCCTAATTATTTCAAGACAAATGTAAGAATTAGAAGGTCTGTAGTTGAACTTTGCTAGAAAACATGTAAAAGATTCTTTGGACAGATGAAACCAACATGTACTTCTATTAGAACTACAGGACGAGATGAGTATAGAGAAGGAAAGTAAGGGCTCATGAGTCCAAGCATGGGAGATCATCTGTCAGACATGGTGGAGACGTGTTATGGCGTGGGCATGAATGGCTGCCAGTGCAACCGGATCACTGGTTTAGAAGCAGGATGACCTCTGTATAGATTGTAAAGACTTTAACTTTACATATATATATATATATTTTTTTTTTTTTATATATACAGGGCCTTATAGCATATACATATATATATATAAAACATAAAGTTAAAGTCACAGCCCATATAGCTATATATATATAGGCATATATATGGTATATAAATAGAATATATATAACATATATATATATATATATATATATATATATATATATATATATATATATATATATATATATATATATATATATAAATATATATGTATAGTTTAAAACAATATGTTAAATATTATATAATATGAGTATCAATCCTCTACAGAGAGTCCTGCAAATTGTAGAGCACAATTTCTGATTGTTGTTTTAAAAATATAATAACAGGCCACATTTTGAATTTTCCCGTATGTTACATTAGTAAAATGTATTATTTATTTTTTTTTATAATTAAAAAAATATATATATAAACAAAAAGTTTGTAAATGAACGTACATTTTTTTACATAAAAATTGGCTCGTATAGCTTGTATATAACATATAAACAAACAGTATCTCTTTTTGTATTAAAAAACAATTTTGACTAGAAAAAAATATAAAGATGTTACTAAGCTGCTGATGATTTCAATAATAATCCTTATGCATTCCAGCACAGTTTGCTGAAGTTGTAAAGGAAAAGATGGCTAGAGAAATAACTTGTTTTTTTATTTACAATTATTAATCTTAAATTATCAAACTGAAAATATATGAGATATGTTACCTAGTGTCCACATGCCTGTGTGATGTGTATGCACAAAAACGAGACATGGTTTTTGCAAGAGAGAAACAAAAATCAGTACTATAAGCATCTTGGCTGACTGACAGCATCCGGGGTAAATGGAGAATTAAGAAACCATTGCTTTCACAGTTTGGACAGACAATGCTCATTCTATAAGACCTTTGTTTTAAGAAGTACTGAATCCAAGATGCTACAAGAACAACACAGCTCCTCGTATATTCTTGCACCACTGACCAAAATGACGAGTAAGTAAATAACTGGGCTGAGAAGAAGACTGAATGGAAGGTGTCCTGTTGGTTTTAGCTTTGTTTGTTAGTGAACTTGTGTAACTATGACAATGACATTCACTTGGTAGGACATACGCAAATCAATAGCAAACACTTGTCGTGTTAGAGAGTCTTTAATAAGAATAGCTCTCTACAGAACACTGCAAATTATTCTAACCACACAAAACTATATGATTAATGTGAAACCATAGCATTGATTATGTGGTAAAAGTAGATCTGAACGACAACTAACTTTTGAGATGCTCACCTTTGTACTTTTCTCATATGTTTACTGTGCATATCATACAGCCCTAACCACTGAACAAAAAACTAAAGTACAATAGACTTAATGTGGATAGTTTGCATCGGCCATTTCTACAAAATACAGTGTCAGAACTTGCAGATATAAAGCAAACTAAAAAAAAGATATGTATAAATATGTATCTAATAAATAACAACAAACATTAAACATGATAATACTGAATATCGGCAGTCCCTGTATCACCAGGGCAGAGGTTCACCAGTGTAATGCAGAAATGAGCCGTGATCCTTCTCAGCTAAACCAGCAATCACATTCAAGACAGAGGTGACACTCTCCTCCGTGCTTAGTGGCGCCTGCAGAGCAAACAAATTAAAAGCAGCTCTTATCCAGCATAATGGTATATATGGAATTGTTATCTAACTTTGCTTATTAATAATCATAATCCTTAAAGAACCATGGTTTAACCGGAAAAGGCCTCATCACAGTAACCCACTCGTGCATCTTTGCCTAACTACATGTATTATGAAAGGTAAAATAACACAACTTATTCTCATTGATCTGATATGATTAAATAGATCTGTTTTTTTTTCCTTTAGTGGGTTATGTAGATCTGTATGTATGCAAATGATCTATATTCTAAAGTACATGCCAAAGAAAGAAACTCCCTCCCACAGAATCCACTCTTCTCAGTTTTCTGAAATGCCTTGTTGGCATTCCAAAGCTTACAAGGAGACTATCTCAATATTCACTCCTTAATGCCCGCCTACCAGCAAGCCTGGGATGCCAATCAGAACAGAGTGGGGAAACTGACCAAAAAGAGCACACCTGGTGCACTGAGAGGCTTAAAGGCACATTTCTAATGGAGCGTTTCAGAAAGAGAAACATGAATTTGCAGATATAGACATTAATGTGCTACCTTTCATATGTAACTGACCAATAGGTCTGCTTAGTGTTAATAAATACATCCATGGTACTTTAAACCCAAATGGATCTTAACTTTCTGTACCATGTAATGATGTCAAATAACTAAACACCTAACAGAGTAATCTCTGTGTTAATTTATTGATAAAGATTTGGAGAACTAAACTACATTTTCTTTCACAATGCTGTATGATCAATAACGACAGTGAGGAACCCCCAAAAACAACATAATATATTTTTTCAAATAGCAGATGCATTTACACTTTCAGTTGAGGTTTACATGCAAATTTGCACTGTATAATGTACTAAAAATAATTGCTTCCACTACAATCTTTGATTCTGGCTGTCATTACACTGGGCAGTGGGCAGTGGGGCTTACCTCCTGTCCCCCCATATCAGTGCGCACCCACCCAGGATGAATGGCCATACAGAGGATTCCATCTGCTTCCAGGTCAACTGCCATACATCTCGTGACCATGTTCAGTGCACACTGTCAGAGCAACATTGGATTTTATAGATTGTGTAGTCATAATTATCCTCTTACCATAACTGAGTAAGAACTCACTGATTGCTCATGTGATGATCACTGTGTGAAAGGTAGAAGCACTCATACCTTTGACGTTCTGTATGGGTACCATTTGAAGTTGTTTGCACCATTACCCCAGTTCAACTCCACTGAGCCCAGAAGAGAGGTCACGTTGATGACTGCTGCTCTGTGTATGCCCATGCTTGTCCCTTTGGCAGCAGCTCGCTTTAACATCGGAAGCAAAGCCTGGCACAACACATCAAATCAGTCTGACTGGTCAATTTACTAACTGGAACAAGAGCTAAGTATGCTTCAGCCAACAATATGACAAATAGAACTTGTCTCCAAATCAAAGTTGCTTGATTTGATGCCCTATAAGTTTACCCTGCACTTTTGCAATTGTTTTAAATACATGTCATACCTTGGTGATCATGAGAGGGGCTACAGAATTAGTATGGAAGTTCTCCAGCATCTTCTCAGCTGTTACCGTTTCAAAATTGGCAACAACGTTGATTCCTGCATTGTTGATAAGGCAGTTGAGGCCATCCTCCTTTACAATCTGATCCACTTCCACAGCAGCCTTTTCTATGCTCTCTTGACTGACAACATCTAGACCGATGAAAAAAAATTACATTAGTCTGTTAAAAACATCATTGATAGCTTTAAGGTAAAATATTTACAACCTTTATAAGAGCTCACCCAGCTTTATAATGTGTATGTTTGGATGTTTCACTGCCAGGCTCTGTAATTCCTGTTAAAATAAGTGAAAACCAAAACTGTAAAAGCACAGTGCTGAGCCTTTTCATGACAAAGTTGCTTTGTCAGCAGATCACTGTTTTCAAAACTGTGCATAAAAATTGTAACGCAAGGTACAATGGATAATCATCAAATGTCATTAACTAGAAGATGTGCAAATGCCTTGATATTCTAAGGACAAATTACTGAAAATCTGAGAATTTAGAATTTAGGTCAAACTTACTGAGCGTATTAAGGCAATGTCACAGTATCGTTGAAAAATGAGAAAACTCTTCTCATGATGTTCAGGAACTTTAGATGGTAAATTTACTGTTGAAGATATTCCAGATTATTTAAAGAGGTGAACACATGTGTTTGCTATAGTGTAGTAGGCAACACCACTGCCTGCTAGACTGAGATTTGGTCCCCTGCCTGGGAAGGCACTCTATGTAATATCAATAACACTTATAATAAGACTCCTAACACTACCTGCACCTAGTGGCTCTCTGTATTTGTATCTGCCAAATTCTGTAAATGTAAATGCATCTTTCAGCTCTGGATATGATGTTACATAATTAATAACACAGATTAAGCTACCATACCTTGTACTTTAGTACATGGCATGGAAAGTAGTGTGTTAGGGTTCACACAAAATGTGCACAAAGTATATGCCACGTGTTGTTCTCCAAACTACCAAATTGTATAATCATAAAGCCCATTCCTCCAGAGTAACCTGAATTCTGATTTACTCCTGAGTGATGAGGCTAAGGATTGCTGACAATACTAAGGATGAAACCCATATCTTTGGTGTATCTTCTTAAAAAGACCTAATCAGATAAGAAATGAACACGATTAGATTTATAAAACTAGTTTTCCCTGACATCACATATTCTGTTTTTCCACCCAGGGTCAGTTTAGATCATCGCAGATCACATAGCCTTAGCCATATTACATGACATTCCAGAGGGCAGTGGGCTCAGACTGCACTGACAATGACAGTGAGAGCAGCCATAGTCGTGTTTTTGAAAAAGAAAATGAAGCTTAGAGTTCTGCATTGTTTGTATTATTATTTTAATAATATATTACTTATATATAAATATTAATTTAATATATTACATTCAAAAGGTCGATGAAAGATATAGGCACAGGAGCCGAAAGTGCGGATTTAATTACCCGAGCTTCAGGAGCTGAAAGTGCCGGTCTGAAAGTGAAAATTAAGGAGCAGCTCCGCGGATGGATATGCCTGTAATGTGTTCAGGTAACAGAATGTTTAGTGACTCCAGTAAATACTACAGTTTTCATAATCTTTTAAGACTTCAAGTATAACCAGATATTCAAAGCGATTCACGAGTTAACATATAAATGATAAGGAAAAAACTTAGTAGTAGTTTTCGAAGTACTGAAAATAGGTTTTCTTGATATACAAAGCAGTTTATCTGAAACGCGCAGGTCGATCGGCGTGAGGGACAGTTTACTTGTGTATTTACATGTACATTTATAAATGCTGGAATCGCCACAGAAAAAATGGGCGCTACTCGAAAACCCGTATATAATATAAAGTAGTTCAGACAGACTAGCGGAGGAAAATGGAAAAGAGGAGCCTTCCTCTGTCTGCCGGAGGTCGTGTGCGCAGGTGCATCCGCCGACTACCACAGAGACTGAAATAGATTTTGCTCAAAATTGGGTGGTGCATGATTGCCAGTACAGACAGGACCTTTTGTACAAAACATATTCTGGATGGCTTTTTCACGTTATAACATAGGCTGCTTTTACCTTAGCTCCGCCCGGATTCCTCGCCGTAGCAATTATCTTTCCTGGACAAAAGCTGTCAGTCACTAAACTTTCGACTATCTGTAAACCGAGGCCTCGGTTAGCTCCGGTAACCAGCACACTCCTGCAGTCTTTAAATGCGCCACGCATAGTGCTACTGAAAGTACTATAGGAAGAGATGTCTGCCCGTCCAGTAACAGGACCTCCTGGGTATCTGTCTCAAACCTGGAACCTGTCACATGACAGGGGAATTAGCTTAGCCAAAGTGCTAACGCTTCCCAACTCTAAAGAGGATCTGCATAAAGCTGTGACCCACTCTGCGCAGCCTGTCCTTCATGATTATTAAAGAGACAGTTAACAAATAATCTGCCATTTAACAGGAATCCATCTATGCTTTTATTCAGGCTCGCAAGTGATCGCGGGTATATGGTTGCTGTAACTCACTTGGCCTGTTCTTCTTTACCTTCTTAACTTAAAAATCCATGTGTTTTATAAAAAGTCCTGGTTCTCTTACTGCAAGGGTGGATGGGCTCCATCCAATCTGAAGAAGTTAACTAGGCCACAGAGCATGCAGAAAGGTAGATCTCCAGGGTGGTGGTGACTATACAGGATCAGATCACCAGTAACTGTGGACCTAATTAATTCTGAGGTGAACATATGCCACAAAAATAAATAAATAAATAAATAAATACACAAAACATTCAAGTTTTTTAAAGCTCACCTTTATTTACTTACTGCATAAGGTACATGAGTTACACATAAATTTTATTTGTTGACACTGATGTGTTGAGAACTGTTTGAGAACCTGATAACTGAGTCTAATATTGGAATGATGGAAACCATGAACAAAACCACCATAAAAATCAAGTAACTGTTTATAAACTATCACAAATCATGCATTTAACCTCATGAGCAAAGACAAACTGTTCCGGCATTGTGATGGGCAAGTAAGTAATATTTCTTACACTGACGAAACAGTCAAAACCGTTTGTCTAATTTAATCTGTGCCCAGCCTATAATGTCCCATAGCCACTGGATGGCAGACTTAAGCTATAGTCAACAGACCAGAGTGTGAGCTTTGCACACAGCACAAGAAGTGTAGAGCTGTTTTTCAAATTAAGACAAACTGGTGACTAACCATTTATCCTTTAGGCTGCTTTTTTAAACACTTAAACACTGCTTTTTGGATCAAACAAGCTGAGGCTATTTTCTTCCGTTAACAGCAGGCAAATGTTATTTACAATTAAAGACCAGTACATAGTTCACAAAGTAAGTAGAGGGACGTTTCTTTGTGCAAAGGTAAGAGATTATCAAAAAGATGATTTGTAATTGAGCTGTCTGAGCTAGAATTTTGAGGCGACCGACTGAGGTGATATTACAATAAATTACGCACAAGAAAGCACACCCAAAACACGCACCACGCCCGGTCTGTCACCTCCCCTCCTAAACACATACAGTCTCCAATGCAAAGTGCTTTGCGCCAGTGGAATCACAATCACACTGCTGGGACCAAAAAAAAAAAAAAAAACACCAACACCACAAGCCAAGGTCACTGGTTGCTGATTATTGCAATCAAATTATTGTTTTAAAACACCACATAGTGATAAACATTCAAGAAACAGCTAATTTTCCTCTCATCATGGGATCAGACTCAAAATAGTAATTTATTTGTTAGTATTTATATTTTCTACAAGTGGTGTAGGTTATTAACCAGCAGGCAGGAAAAGGTGCTCTTTGGGAACTTTCTCATATACAATACCAAATTAGTTTCTTTTATGTTACTATTTTTATCAAAGGGTAATGCATGATAAGTGCTGCTGTTAAACTTGTCATGGGTCTGCCTACGTTTGTTAAGGGGCTCATGACAGGTAAACAAATGTTGTCAAGCTCTCAGTATACAGTATAGTCCTACTTTACACTCCTCTCAAGAAGAGAAACTAAGTTATTTATATGAAATGCATTTTACTGTGCAACTCCAATTTTCTATTGTCCAATACAGTCAGCAAACACTATGGGGCACCAACTTCACTTGGTGACAGCGTGAATGGCGTGTGCCAGGTAGGCCACGTTTCCAGAGGTCACTCCTGCCACAGAGATACGGCCATCCTTTGTCATGTAGACAGAGTATTCATTAATCAGACGCTCAACCTGGCACCAAGCGGTGAACACAAAGAAAGAATGAAGAAAGTTAGTGAGGGATGATTAAAAGGAGGCAGTAAATACTACGCAGGTAGACTCCCCTTTCAATTTAAATTAAGTCAATTAAGTCTGAGTCAAATATAATCATTTGTAAAAAATTCAGGAGCACTATTTGAGGAACTAAGTAAAACTTTGTAGCATGCTAGTAGAGAGGTTTACCTCTTTATACTACACCTGTGACTGAGTGTTGTGAATCTCAGTGAAAGCATGCTGCTCTTATCCATGGTGAGCAACAAAGGCTACCAGTTGTGTTCCAGTAATGTTTTAAGACATTTGAATTTCTGAATTGGAATGTTGTTTTACATCTGTATGACACTGTCTGCCCCAGAGGCGGATATATATAACAACAACAAAAAAAACTGTGCATTGTGTGCATTATTTTTAACTTAAGACAAAGTGTCCCTTTTAATTGTCCACACTGTGTACAAGTAGGACAACAGTTCCCTAAAGTGTCTGACAGGGTTTTCATTTGCTTTTTATGTGTAGAGACACTCTCTAAATCCCAAAGTAATCCTGTTCCATGTAACATCCATGTTACTAGTCAACCAGATTATTATTATTACTCTGTGCCTATCCCTGCATACAACAGGCTTGTTAACTGACTAACCTGCTCAGGCTTGAGGCCAGTAAAGCAGAACATGCCGATCTGGTCAGTGACATGCTGCCAGTTGTGAGTGGATCCCTCCTTTTTCAGGTTTGAGACAAGCATCTCCCTCATCTTAATGATGCGATCAGCCATGCTTTTCACCTCCACCAGCCTAAAAACAAAAACACACACACACACACACACACACACACACACACCAACCTCTTAGTACTGTACCAACAGTCATCAATAATTTGTGTACACATTTGTGTACAAGGGATCTACATTAAAAGGTTTTACAGAGCTACAAATAAACACTACTATAAGTACAACTGAATAATGCTTATAAATGGCCCTGCTAGCTGTATGCATTTTAGATTAAATTTCTTTTTCAGACTAACCACTCCTTATAGAGGTCAGGTGAAGTAAGGATGGTTGAGGCAATGCGGGCTCCATTCATGGGGGGATTGGAGTAGATTGGCCGGATGAGGATCTTCAGCTGCGACTCCACACGCTTGGCCTCCTCAGCATCCTTGCACACTATCGTAAAGCCTCCAACACGCTCACCTGCCCAGAGTACACACCCACAAATCAACCTCAGAGCAGAATAAAAAGCAGCTATATGTACTTTTGAGGTGTACTTTTCTAATTTCTGCTATGCTGTGCAACACTCACCATATAGGCCCATATTCTTAGCAAAGGACTGGGAGAGAACAATGTTGTGGCCTTGCTCAATGAAATGACGCACAGCCCAAGCATCCCGGTCAATATCCCCACTGGCAAATCCCTGGTAGGCCATGTCAAAGAACACCAAGAGATTTCTTTTCTGTAGGAGTGAGGAGAAAAAATATTAAATCACAATTTAAAAAGTTAATATATTTGTTTCTCAGCTTACTTGGGAGGAAATTAAAATATTTTTTTTTTGTAAAAATGTACTTAAACCACATAGTTTTAAAAACAGTACCTTGATTACACTAGCCATCTCTTTCCACTGTTCAGGCCTTGGATCCACTCCTGTGGGGTTGTGTGCACATGCATGCAGTACAATCACACTCTTCTCTGGAATTTTCTGAAAGAGAGAACCAGGTAAACAAAGCCCTCAAGACAGTGTTCATGTTTTATCTGTTTGGTAGATCAAATTTAACTAAATCCACATTGACATAAATATTTACCATACTGTTACACTTATGGCACTGCACATATTGGAAATACAACCAAGCAAAGTGAATATATGAATAGGTGCTTTAGATAAATAAATAAATAAAATATTTATAAATAAAAAAATAGATAAATAAATGAAAAGCAAGAACAACTTGTTCTTACAATCAGAAGAACATCACACACTATATAAAATACCCCAAAATCTCTGCAGTTAATAGTTGTATTTTTCACTGAGCCTTGCCTCATTCTTGCTCCAAAGGATTAGGCTTTTTTTTGTGCTAAATTGATTGTCTTATTTCCATATTTGACCATGATGTATTGCTCCCTGTATATGTTTTTTAAATAATATTAGATACCATACAGAGCAAGAAGGAAAAAGACAATGTATGGTTGGAGCATGTCAGTTCTGAGTTGATCAGCGAAGCTTCTGAGTATAAATCATTCCGAAGTAAAAATTCAGACTTGATACAAAAAAATATCTCCTCTTACTGAAATGTCACTGAGGGCTCCATTGAAGTCGAAGCCACAGGTCTTTGGGTCATAGTAGGTGTAAGCCTTCAGCTGCATGCCTGCATCCCTGAAGATGGGTGTGTGGTTGCCCCAGGAAGGCTTAGGCAGGTACACGTCCCGTGATGCATTGTGGAATCGTGACTGCAGCAAAATGGGGATGGAATGGAGAGAAGCAGTAAGAGAAAGAGAACATTCATAATCATTCCTTTAAACCAAAAGCAAGTCACAGAATGTAAAATTACCAACCAGGAAGTTAGCTCCAACACGCAGTGATCCAGTTCCTGAGATGGTCTGAACTGTGATGCTCTGTGCATGAAGAAAAAAATAATAATACATTGTAAGTCAGAATAACTCTTCCTTAAGTTAACTACTGTTGTAAAGTTGAATATAAATCAATATTACTAGGGAGACATTTTTCTCACCCTGCCACTCTTCAGGACTTCATTGTCAGGTCCAAGAGCCAGCTGTGCACAAGCCTTTGTAAAATCTCCCAGGCCACCAATGGGAAGGTACTCTTTATCCAGGTTCTTGGCAGAAATCTGAGCCTCAGCCTGACAACAATCACAAATCAATTAACAATCAGTTAAAAAGATTAAGTAACTAATAATGGACTACCTGAGTAATGACATGCATAGACATTTAACCATGAAGATAAAACAGCATACAGGTCATAATAGAAAAATAAGTATATATATATATATATATATATATATATATATACACACACCTTGCGGACGCAGCTAAGGACATATGGCTTGCCCTGGTCATCACGATAAGCCCCCACTCCAAGATTCATCTTCTTAGGGTTGGTGTCACGCCTGAAAGCCTCTGTGACCCCCAAGATGGGGTCAGGTGGGCCCATCTGTACCTCAGACCACCATGAGCTGCAACATACAACCAAAGTACTTCAGTATATTGCAATTTTTACTGTACAGGTCAAGATAAGGACTAGGAATATGCAAGTTAACATTGTACATAATCTGCTTTATACCTTCAGTGTGTACACAGGTTATTTTAGTTAGAGAGGCCAGGACTGTTTGCTTCAAAAGGTCTGGTAAAAAAGGTCAGATACTGGTTACATAACTTTCAGAGACATGCTGAACTGGAATGCTCTCAGGTTCAATGACCGTGATCTTTGAAGAATTTGGAGTGTTGTCAATGTCCGAGGTTCAACATCTTTAAATATAGCCTGCCTCTCATGTACTCTGCTGCTGCATTCATCTGGGGTGCACACCAAGAATAGAATCAGGCTGTTTTAACTACAGCTGATCACCTGGACCTCACAAGTGGTTACCGTTACTATGAAGCTTAACTAATTAAACCAGTTGCCACAAAGATGCAAATATATGCTTGCTGCACAGATCTTTCTCCCCACTACAGTCACTGGGGATTTCAGTAAAGTCTTTATTGTGAATTTACTTTTGATGGTCATGTGGGAACTGCAACAGTTTCAGAAGGCCTCATAAAGGTAAAACAATGTAATTAGAATAGCACTGCTTGCACAGACACTCAATTCACATTTAACCTAAAACATTTCTTTGCACTCGTTTAAATTAGGTTACAGAGGACATTGGGCAGTTTTAACATAAGACTAGGTGTGTGTGTTTAAGATGAGCCACCCACTTCCCACCCACTTCCAGTTAAGCCAATGAAGTTTGGTCTCCAGCTTCTACCCTCTTTGTCACAACCAATCCAGAGCCATTTACAGACACATCCCAGGCCATGCCCTCAACAGACATAAACCAGTATTTTGGTCCAAACAAGAGTAAGTAGGGCAACATTATAAGGATCCAAAACACATTCTTATAAAAGCTGTACAGGCATCAAATTTTTCCTAGTCTTCCTCTGCTCTGAAAGCATGGAAACTGTAACCATGTTTTGCTTTAATAACAAAAAAGCTCTGAATGCCACCCTGAAACCATTACTACTTGCTCAATAGTCTAAACCAATGATTTTGCATACACTGTAGCATCACTAACTATACATCAGTTACAGAACAAGTGAGTAATTAGACCACATGTGCATCCTCTTGTAAAGGTTTTCTCCCCAGTCTCATCATGACTCATAGCATGATTTCAGAAACAAGAATTCTGCTCCTACAAAGAGCAGTATTAAAAGAGCAATGTGCAAGATGATGCAACCTGTTGAACTTGTACTCCAACAAAAGGGGGAAACATATCACCAGGAAGTCTCTCGTCCACCCCATACTAACAGTTACACTAACCGATGTTTACTAACCACTCTAGACGAAGCTTAATCTCTTTGGCAATGCCATTGTAACAGTGGTTGTCATAAAGGCCCTTTCCAAGATCTTCAGCCATTGTTGAGTTTACTTTCCATTCATTAGCTACTTTCACTTTGGACTAATTCGTCTCAATGCTACAGTAACCCATGATCACCTTGCGGAATAGAGTGGGATTACAGACAGCTAACCGGCCTGTCAAAACTGCCATTTACATTTATTTCATTATATTTAAAATAGCAACAACAACAAAAAAAAGCATATACATTGCTCCTTTAAAACCTTTCACATACCCAATAGCATCCAGGTCAGTGGAAATCTGTAGCTATCTAGTCTTTGATGATTGTGCAGAGAACATACTTCAAACTAAAAATGAACAGTATCCTCATTATACTGGTAAATGCCTCTCATTAAATATGCACATCCACATCTGAGATGCTGAGGTTGCAAGAGGTGAGGTTTCCAATTAAAAACTAACAGGAAAAGATGAATTTGCTGTAAATAACAGAACGTTTCAGTTTGGCCTAATATAAATTACATTATCTGCTCCAGCACTTTGTAAACCAAGCACTTTGGAATTCTGCATTTTGACACCATCAAGTTTAATGACCTGAGGACTGAGAGAATAACCCATACACATTAACCCGTGACTGACCCGGTGGGAAAACCAATAATAAAAAATGTAGACAGGTATTACAGTATTACTAGATATAGAACAGTTTAGTAACAAAAGATAAGCCAGTATGAAGGCAAACTGGTCAAATCCAGGGCAAATAAATCTGCCAGTCACGTGCGGCATAAGATGCTAAGTTAGGCCACAACTCAATCAGTCAGTGCCGAGTCATTTGATTAAGAGGTAATTCATAAAATGTTGGCTAGTTAGGTTTTACTCTTCTTCTGATTCCGCGAGCTTGTGTTTCCAGCTAGACTAAACAGGATTTTCAAGGGCTCCTTGAACCAGCAGCGGTGGACCAAGACATGCTGAGATGTGAACAACCTTGGGAAAGCCACACCAGCTAACAGAGCATTAGCTACCTTGGTTGTACGTGTTAGCTATCATACCATAGCATGGGCTAACAGCTAGGTTAGCTAAGTTAGCCCTGTTAGCCACGCTTTGGTCCCTACCTGCTGTCTGTCAGCTTACTAACAACCCACAAAAACATTTTAAATTATTTCTCAAGACGGTTACTGGGGAAGTAAACGACAGCACTCGGCAGCCATGAAGATTAGCAAGCTAGCTAGCTAGCTTATCTGCTCACAGTCCTTAATTTGTGAATGCGTTACATAAACATAAATTACAGAATTAGAGCAGGAGACTGTTTTTAGTCAACATTAGTAGTGACCTAGCTAGCTATGTACAAGCTAGCTAACGTTAGCGTCCTTGAAGTCCTAGTGACCGGAGAGATGCGCCGTGCTAGGAAAGTTGACTTGCATACAGTTACTAGCCAACGAGCTAATGTAGCGGAGCTGAGCTCAGAGTGCTCTCCGCATTTCAACTAAACGAGTTTTAAAAGACCACATTACCTCGCACGGAGAGGCAGCACTCCCAGAGCTGGAGTATAAGCTCCAACCGTTAAAATAATCTTGCTGGACTTCAGGAGGGCCATGGTTGCGACTGTGGGAAGAGGACAGTAGTAGTAGTAGCAGCAGCGTTGTAGAAATGGACCACGCTGGAGTGAAAGAGCGCCGCCAAGGGCAATGCAGCTCACACAGGGGCTACTACAACATCATCACAGTCACGTTCAGCACCACTGATTATGGTCCGTGGGGGACGAAAGGGATCAATGCTACAGCAAAAAGCATTCCACCTACACCTTCATCTGTCTCCCATTGTCGTGGTAGTCAGTGATACAGGAACAACTTTGTAGTTCCTCAGTTACATGCTATGTCGTTAGTCCGTTTGTTTCTCTGCACGCTTCATTAGGCCCCGTTCACCCTGTTCTTCAGCGATTTAATGGACTACTGCAGTAGGGAGACTCGACATCCCTGCATGTAGTATGATAGATAGATAGATAGATAGATAGATAGATAGATACTTTATTGTACAGTATGAAACCTAAGTGGGTAGATACTGGCTCAGCAATATTAGTAACTATTAAACTATAAACTATACATAGTACAGTTCACTGTGGATAAATATATCTCAATTCACAATGGGGCAAGAAATATATATACAAGAAATATACAAAAAATACAAATATGACAAGACCCGTAGAAAACTATGTAAACCTGCCTGGGAGATTAATTTCTGAAAGATTAATTTCAGTTCTGTTCTGAAAGATTTATATATATATATATATATATGTATGTGTATATATATATATATATATATATATATATATATATATATATATATATATATATATATATATATATATATATATATATATATATAGATAGTAAATACTTTAAATAAACAATATAATAAGTAATACAACTTTATTAAAACACATTTATAAAGCAAAATAAACTATTCAATTAACTGAATATAGTGCCACAATTCAACACCTATCATTTTTTTATGATAATATGAATTACACGCTTTAATGCAGTAAAATGTCTTTATTCTGAGTTTAATGCTGCTGAATTCCTCCTCTGTTCGTGTAGATTCCTTCATGCCCTACAGATTGCGATAATACAAAGTATACCTAAAAACTGCTGTATTTTCAGAAACATGAATTTAAGGTTTGATGTTGTGTCATGTAAACGCCAAACCCGTGTCTTTTCCCGGGTAAGAGGCTCAGTAGAAGGTCCAGCTCAGAGTTTGGCCTTCAACTTGGTCACACGTGGTAAACAGCAGTGGCTGGGACCTGAAAACTGTCAGTAAATGATCTTCACAGATCTTCTGGTAGGACAGTAACGTGAATCATGTCCTGAATCATGCAGTGCAGACCCGGTGAAGTCTGTGTATGAAGATCAAGGCCTGCTTCGTTGGTCTTGTTCACCGGCTCTGGGGCCTGCACTGTAAAAAAGAAAATGTTGACAAAACATAAAAATTCAAGGTAACATTATGCATTAGGAGTTTTTCATTTTCTCCACAACTGCACAGGTTGTCATTCTTACAAAGATTTATTCGTTTAGCCAACCAGATGTACTTGTTTAAACTATTCTGATTATCCTGTTCAGGTTGGTTGGAACTTTATGTTAAGAGAACAACAAAATTGTAGTTCAGCAAAGTATTGTTTTTATGCTTCATGAACAAGCAATGTTATACTTGCTGTACAAGAAATCTTTACATCAGATAAATAATTAAACTGTTCTTATAAATCAAAATATTACAGCAAGATGATGCATTAGGATTTTTGTGTTAACTCTATTAAAACTACTTTGTTTGACCTTTTTGAACTTTTTTTTTTTGCTCACTTATAAATACTTACTAATTCCAAACCTAAATCCTTAACATAGTGTACAATATACAGAATAATACAGTGATAAAATGTGAACATTACTTTATTTGAGATATATGAGATCTTAGCATTCCAAAAACAAAACTTTAACAAGCTAAATGCTCAAAATAAATGATTGTGATGAAGACTATGCAAGCTGCTGAATATATTGTTTGAGAAAGCCATTTAAAGATCATTTAAGATCATTTAAGCAAATAAACTGTAGCCAACTAAAAAAATCTGGAATTTAGTTCCTTAGCCTTATCCAACACTAGCAAAATAAACAAAGTGCTCAGGAAGTAACCATTCTGACTGGATTTGCAGTATGTAGATGTAAAACCAACCAGACACTCCCTCTATACCATATATATATATATATATATATAAAATGGAAAAATAGAACTCTAGATAAACAACAAGAACAACATTTTACATACCAATAAACATTTTAAACAAGTTCAGAAGTTAACATAATAGAACAAGGTTTCACTGAGTACTGATGTCATCACCAACCAAAATTAGCAAGCAAAGCAACACATATTTAAACACAGTGAAGAACTGAGTTAAATTTGAACTACACAAATGCGTACGCACTTCTTATTCACAGAACCCCCTTGATTCTGTCACAGGGATGCAACAGGCAGATCCAGATTCTGAAATGCTAGAAACATGGTACGACCACCTGTTTCAAGACCACAGTCATTGGCTCACACAGCGAAAAGTTTATTCCTAAAGTTTATTCCACGCTTCATGAACACATTCTGAATGGCACTGAAAGTGTACTTAAGATCTTTGGGATAAGAAAGGTTCAGGGCATAAAGAAGTCCAAAAAGATATGCAAAGCCAGTTGAGATGTCAGACAGCTGCTCCATAGCAATGGTCTCCTTCAACACAATGGCTAGATTCTGTATGTTTGCTGAGGAGCCTGCAACAGAAACGTCATCTTCCAAAACGACAAGTACTCCAACAGACAACCCTTTGGTCTGCTCATCTTCAGGATCTGTATCCTAGAAGATGCACACAGAAACAGAGAAAAAAAAAGAGTGTCTCTGAAGGAGATCTTGGCTTGAGCTGGTAAAGCTGCAGACCGTACATTGCATGCAGATCTATTACATCAACCTGAAAAACAAACAACAACGTTCATTTTAAGATTACAGTGTTATATGAATTTTAGCAAACCTTAGTTACTATTTACAGTCAAAGTTTTGAAGTTTTGGACACACCACACACTAGGCTATATTAACACTAATCATATTCTCTCACACACACACACACACATTTTTTTTAACTCGTAATACTGAAATCAATATGCTAAGTAGACAGTGTAAACTTGTACTTTTCCGATTTATGTTATGACCATTTCATGTAAAAAAAAATTAGTTCTATTTGACCATCACATTTGACTGGCATTAGTACAAGATGTGTATGTAAATCTTATTTCTAATAATATCTACTCCATCCAAATGAATTTAAATTTTATTAAAAACTAACCACTGGCTAAAACACAGTTATATAGAGTTGGTTTCCCTTTTTGGATGTTGTAGTGTGACAGTAATGAGCATCATATTATTAATTAAGCTTATTAAACAATACATTGTTTGCAATTGTCGCGTCACTGCGTTGTTAAAATCAATTTAACCGAGAAACCACAGTGACCAATCATGAAGTACCAATGGTTTTTGTTCATAAGGAGGAAAATATAAGAACGGCTGGTGAGCTGTTGCCTGTAGTCAGAATGAAGCTGAAAGCAGCGCCTTGTTTACTGTCTGAATTTAGTGGAATTTCCTCAAGTTTTAAATCTATCACCAGTGCACTGCCACAGCACCCACAGAGCTCCTTACGAACGCACGAGGGTGAAGCACTTTACCTGCCGGCTTCCCCGTTACACCTTCAATGATGTGTCTGGAGCCACAACCGCTTTACCATTTATAGTGAAACGGTAAACCCATCGAATAAAAAAGCTGTTTTTAACTGCGTGCAGTAGAGACAGTTACTCAGTGATGGTACTCTGGTGATGGACTTAAAACCTAACGTTACGTTAAGTGACAGCTGTAATGTTAATGTCGAGGGACACGGCAGAGTTACATGTTGCTGGTTAATCCGCAGGACGAACACTGGATTTTAATACCGGTTTTCTACGTATGAATCACGTCCGCTATATGATATACGCAGTACACTGGCGCAGTGCAGGCTCTTGGCCTCCATTTCCTCCGCTGTTTTCCACCGGGATTTCGCGCCAAGTCATTCGCGTCACACCGATTTTCAGACCGGCTTATTAATGTATTATTCTTTTGGAATAGACTGTCTTCGCCTTACGGCTAATGTCTGTTTTTTCTTAACAATATTCATTTTCAAATGGTGAACGAGCAATTTGAAGAGAGGACTGGGAGGAAAGGACATATCAGCGCATGTAGTTTTATTTTGAGCAAGTTGCATCAGGGTTTTGGTGGCAGCCGGACTGAAAAGTTAGCGTGTGCAACCAATGTGTCCCCCTTTTTCAGTAGATAACCAAACATTTTTGTAAAGTTAACCATGTAGTGTAACACATCAATTCCTAAACATTCATTTGAGTTTTTTTCAACCAATTGCACTCGGAGCAAATGGGGTACACGCCCACAGGGGTGGTGACGTATTTCCGCTAAATTCTCAGCCAGCTCAGCCACTTCCGCTATCCACACTGTTGTGTTGAGTTTAGGGAAATCGCGATAATGTCTCACGCAAAGACGTTTAAGTTTCAGCGAACTGGCAGCGCTACAGCTGAACATTGCTGTGTACCTCAATGTCAGGCCTCCAGTAAGTACAACAAAGTACTTAGTTTTCATATGTTTCCCTCCGATGCGGAAAACCGGCATAAATGGATTGTTGCTATCCAGAGGGAGAACTTCACAGTCACTCCGCATACCCGCGTGTGTAGCCGGCATTTCAAGAAAGAGGATGTGCGTGAACCAGAGTCCAAGTCAGGACGGCGACTGTTACAGAAGGGAGCGGTGCCGATGTTGTTTAGGTGGAACAATTTCCCCGTTCCACTTTCAAGACCGGGGGTTTGGGCTGATACACTCCCCGGGGACCACGAATACGCTTCGGCTCCGGATCCCGCTGTTGTCAACTTGGTTCTCGAAGAAAATACGCTTCTTAGAGAGGAGATCCTCCAGCTGAAGCAACAAATTGAGAAGCTTACTCTGGAGCATCGGTTTTGCATTCGCAGTTTTGCTGGCTCGGACAGTGACATTCAGTTTATATACAAGGTAAGACGTTCAGCAGGATAAGATTTGATGCACTAAAATTAGTAAAGCATACAGACAAACTCACCTGCACTGATTTAAAATTCGTTTCCTGATTATAAACATATAGTGCAACATCAATAATGAGAATGAGGTTTTTGTTAAAGGGTCATATTTTATAATAATCACAAAGTTTATCCTTTTGAATTTAATTATTAAAAGTGAACTTTTTCCATGATATTTGAATTTTTTGATGTGGTACTGTATGTATTACTACGTTAGCACTGCTTAGTAAACAAACAGTTTAGCCAAGGGCTAACATTACAAGACCGGATCTTACCTGACAGTTTGCGGATCTTCCTGTTCAGTTGAAACGTAACTTGAATCAAAGTGAGACGTTGACGACATGCACGGTAATAATTTGCATTTGCCACGACTATGCTAAATCCTGTCCATGAACGCGAGTTGCGGCTGTGAGCGACACCGCGTTAACCTGAAAAGAAAAGTCACTAAAGAAAATACGCTTCTTAGAGAGGAGATATTCCTCCAGCTGAAGCAACAAATTGAGAAGCTTACTCTGGAGCATCGGTTTTGCATTCGCAGTTTTGCTGGCTCGGACAGTGACATTCAGTTTATATACAAGGTAAGACGTTCAGCAGGATAAGATTTGATGCACTAAAATTAGTAAAGCATACAGACAAACTCACCTGCACTGATTTAAAATTCGTTTCCTGATTATAAACATATAGTGCAACATCAATAATGAGAATGAGGTTTTTGTTAAAGGGTCATATTTTATAATAATCACAAAGTTTATCCTTTTGAATTTAATTATTAAAAGTGAACTTTTTCCATGATATTTGAATTTTTTGATGTGGTACTGTATGTATTACTACGTTAGCACTGCTTAGTAAACAAACAGTTTAGCCAAGGGCTAACATTACAAGACCGGATCTTACCTTCATAATTGTGGACGTAGCTTGAAATGTAGTTTGAAGCCCTTCTCTTTCATTGTTGCTGACGTCTGACACGATGTCTGAATAATACGAGTGACGTCGTTGACCGTAATCCTGGGCAAATCCTGAAGCGAGCGAGCGAAAAACGCCATAGCTGCGCTGTTTACCAGCAAGGCAGGAAGAGATAAAGCTGGCTGACTCGGAATGCGGAAGAGAGTGTGCATATAGGCTATTGGATGCTGAGCATACGATGCTAGCATTGCTAGCTAGCTATGCTTGCTACACTTCTTCTTAAAAGCAAATAGCGTTAGACTGCTATTAAATACTTAAAGCCCAGCTAAACATACCAATGACAAAATAAGCACTACACTTTCAGTAATTCAACAATTAATTTAGATAACTTACCTGCAAGTGGATGCATGTGCCGCGCTGTTCAAAACCCCTGCTGTGCAAGACCGAAAAGCCCCGTAGCATGAGTCTCTATGCGCAAACGATTAATCATCAAGCTGTTTTTGTGTAATTTAAAATTGCTTGTTGAGGTAGCACGTACACTCTTGTTTGCACAATTCCACTGTGAAATATGTTGGCCTGACAAGATTTTGCTTGGTAATGCAGGGTAATTAACAATTCACTGTCATTGTGACTAAAAATCCAAAATAAAGTGAATGAAAAGTAGTTGCTGGTTTTACAGTGTGTGGTGCTGCAGTCATTTCGGGCGAGATGAGTGAAGTTTGTTGGCTGTGTTTAAGTGGGAAGTGTAATGTCTTGGCTGCATCTATATGAAATATCTGCTTCACGAAGCAGACAGAGCTGGAATGGTGGACATCAGGTATACAGAGCACTGTATGGTCTGGACTTTAGCTCCCCGAGCCTGTGCCATCTTTCACCTTTGACAGTGTGCTGTGTTTTCCGTTGGTTTTGTTTATTTGATGGTTTATGTCGCTGGATTGCAGTTTGGATTAATCTGAACTACAGTCTTCAAACCAGCGAGATTACTTCAGCAGACCTCGTGTTAGAGGTGCAGTACCTAATTTAACCACTGGAGGGCACGATCCTGAAACCTGTAAGTTAAAACGTTAAAACTCTTTATTTCTTCAGTAAACTGTTCAGCCGGTCTCCACCGGCCAGCGGCGTGTTCAGTTCCGGTGGCTCAGGGGGGCAGTTTCGTGTCTGATTTGCTGCTGAAAGGTTTCTGAGGCAGACTATGATCTACTGGGATTTGATTGGACGTTGTGCAGATATATTTGCATTTTGCCTGTATTTACTTGTTTGTCGTCTAGCTCTAAAAGTGCTTTATTTTCTTGGTGAGTTTTTGAGTAAGACTTCATGTTTGGACGATGAACTTGTAATTTTCGTCACAGTCGATGTTGAATTGAAGAGCCACCAAAAGTGTAAAACGTAGCAGTTAGAATGACGTCCCTCGGTTTGCTAGGCGACCGTTATCGCTTCTCGGCCTTTTGGCTAAGATCAAGTGTAGTATCTGTTCTTATCAGTTTAATATCTGATACGTCCCCTACCCGGGGACCATATATTAAATTGATTTTTGGAACAGGGAGATGGAATAGGGGCTTGCTCCGTCCACTCCACGCATCGACCTGGTATTGCAGTACCTCCAGGAACGGTGCACTCCCTCCGGGGATATAACCCAGTACAAAAAACAGACTCCTTTCATTCAGCTGCATATATACAAGCCGTGTTTCAGCCTGACTGCTTCACATCTGAGGAGTGATGATCCAGTTCTAATAAAACACGTGTAGTAGTGTTAACATGGTTCTTAGGTGTTATTCTGACATCTGTGGTTAAACCGGACTTCACACTCAAATACCTTTACGGACCATTACGGTAAGAGCGGGGAGCTGATTTCAAAATAAAAGCCACCGACACTGACTTAAAGTCGCTGACAGGACGTGAATGGGATTTCACATTCATGAAATATTTCTGTAACTTACAACATAAAAGGATTGACCGAATGAGTAAATTAAGTGAAAAATGTCAATGATAGGACACTACCTGAATGTGTTACTTTTTTTGACATTTCAAGATTTTTAAGTTCATGTTGTATTAGTAGTACATTATCCTACTGTGCCATGTAGTTAATATCAAGAGATTCTGATGTGGCATTTCGAAATAAAAGCCTTTTAAATGATCAAAGCTCTGTTTTTCTAAATCTAGACTATTATTTATAGGAATGATCTTTTATCAAGACATTCATGACATTTCAAAATAAAAGCCCTTGACATTACACTTTAATTTTTTTCCCTATAAATATAACTTATGTGAAGAACTGGGTCTCCATCGAAGGCCACCTCAGTGACATGGTACCGCAAGTGTGTGGCGTACGCCAGGAGTGCCCTCTCCACCCCTACTTTACGCACTGTATAGAGCCGCTTGTGGCAACCATCAGGGCTCATCCAAGAATAGATGGTCTGTGTCTCACTCTGTTAATATCAGCACATTGTCATATTTCGAATTATTGGCCCCTTCTATTAATTTACATTAAATCTAAGGGGCCACAGGTGTGCACACTAGAAATGTGATAATGTCAGGGGCCTTTACTTTGAAACGGCACATCAAAATGTCTTGGTATTAACTCAATGGCACAGTGAAATTGTATACTACTGTGAAAAACTGAACTCTGTCTCACAAACAGAAGAACTCCTTTTAATAACAGTCTACATTTAAAGTGAAAATAATAGTAACGTGATTATGTCAAGGGCTCTCATTTTGTAATAAAACATCAGAATATTTTGAGGTGAACTGAGTGACACATTCAGCTGGGGTACTATCAATATGAAGTGAAATCGGTCTGTGTAAATAAAATGATTCATTTTAACAAGAGTCTACTTTTAAGAGTGATTTAGTACAGTCAAGGAACTTTAATTTGAAATGACACATTAGAATAGGCTTGTTCAACTTAACCCGGCACTGTGCAGACAGATCTCTTGGCTTGGCAGGGCACATCAGGATTTTTTTCCCTGACTTGGGTCAGTGCCATTGGTGTATCACATCGCTGTTCACCTTATTTGTTTTTATGCAATGGCAAAGAAATTTATATTGCATCAACATTAACACAGCAAGATCTGCCATTAGCTCATGTGGGTTGCAGGTGGTGATTGTCCGACTTAATTGTTGTGTCCTCCCTCCTCCCCCAACTGCAAATGGCTGTTCTACCTGACCACCAAGGCGAGGCGCAGCTCATCTTGAAGCCCAGCGTCTTGGTTTTAATTGAGTGTGTAGGTGGTGTGCTATCATTATATAGTGAAATTGGTCTGTGAATTTATCAGAAGAATTCATTTGATTATTTTTTTTATTAATAAATTTGGAGAAATGTGAGTTATATGGTAATTTATTTTCTAACGGCCTTTGAAATAAAATACTAGAATGTCTTGATATTAACAGAAGGACATATTTTGATGAAGTACTATCTTAATGTACAACTGAACTGTAAAATCAATGGGAAAAAAACTTGACAATTTATTTTATTATAATTAAAAAAAAAAAAACAACCTCCAGCTATTGTGACACTGAGTTTCTCCTAAATAGGATTTGTAGGAATATTTATTGATTTTAGTTTTATTTATTCATCAATTTATTTGCTCATTACTTAACTTTTTAAAATTGATTCAACCAGAAATCCATTTATTTTGGAAGTAACTGATACATTTTATGAATGTGAAATTGCATTCACGCCCTGTCAGCGACTTTTATTTTGAAATCAGTTTCCTTCACGCTCTTACCATAATGCTCTGTATACATCTTCGCAAAGTGCTTGGGGGCTAGTTTGCCTGCGTTTTTTATTTTTATTTTTTTTTTTAAGTGAGGCTGACTTAACCCCAGCCGTAATACCCCCCGAGATACTGTCTCAAGTCGAACAAGAATACTCGTGTAGTTCGCTGCATAGAAGTTGCCCCCCTTTTAGGATATAGGGATCCTGTAGACATTTTTGCACGTACTTCAGACCCGACTGAAATAAAATTAACTGCGCTCCTTTACCTGTAATGTGTTTTGGAAGAAGAGCTAGCATTAAACTTGGCAAACTACAGTTAGCATTTAGTCGGTCACTGGCTGGTGTCCGCATAGAGAGACACACGCTTTTGCGAGTTTCACATCAGTTTATGGTTAAAATGAGCAGATGTGATCCTACGTTTCAGCGCGACATGAGAGCCTTTTCTCTGAGAGGCTCGTCTCGCACCATGCTGCAGCCCCCGGAAATAACGGAGCACTTCCGGAATGTGGAACTGCTGTTTAAGCTTTATTTTAACTATAATTAATTCAGATCAAATTGCGCTTACTTACTCGCAGTTATGAGAGGTCGGTGTGTGTATGGGCGTGTGAGTAAGAGAGAAACGGTGGTGGAGTTTGAGAGCTTTAGTTTCCTTTAATACGATCTAGTTACATTACTGCCGCGAAGCATCATGGGAGGTGTGGAATAATATTTTAAAATGTGTTTTTTTAACTGCGAAATCTTCGAACAGTCAGACCATTCAGAGCTTTTGGGTACGTGCTGGTGTTTTTCTGTGTTGTGGTGTTTGTCGTTTGTGGTGCTGTTTGTCCTCACCGTGAACGTGAAATAGCAATAACGGAATGACTCGTGTCCACCGAAGCTGAGCAACTCATACTTACCTGGCAGGGGAGATACCATGATCAAGAAGGTGGTTCACCCAGGGTGAGGCTCAGCCATTGCACTCCGGCTGTGCTGACCCCTGCGAATTCCCCAAATGTGGGAATCTCGACTGCATAATTTCTGGTAGTGGGGGACTGCGTTCGCGCTCTCCCCTGATTTCCTGGTCAAAAATAGATTCGGACTGTCATTAGAAACAGTGACATGCGCGAGCTCCCGGTACTTAGCGGTCACCATTTCTCTGTTTCTGGCGGTTGCATTAAAGAAGATCAGCACTGCATGAAACCCAGCTAACACCGATTACTCCCTTGTTCTGGGATATACAGTTTAAACTCGTCACACGAAAGTACAATTAATTACAACAAATACTTTTTTTTTTTTTTACAGTTTCAGCAATCAAATAAAATGAGTGATTATCCCATGTAAAAAAAAAACCAAACAAAAAACCTTTACATGTAGATAGATAGATAGATAGATCGCTTTATTCATCCCAGAGGGAAAGTCACATATTGCAGCAGCCCAAGTACACTAAAGAACAATAATACAATAATAAAAAATATACAGAAATAAAGAGAAGAACAAAAGGAAGTACTATAATAATAATAATAATAATAACAATAATAGTAAGCACCACTATGAGTGGGATGGAAGTAAAATGTTAAAGTGTAATGGTGTGTAATGGTAAAAGAATCATTACCATGAAGAGTGTATGTAGGGGAGACCGGGTATGGTTTTGCTTCAGCACCTGTAAGTCACTGAATTTTTGAGCTAGAGTTCTCAAAGTTTTATACCAAGTACACACATTTGCTTACTACAAATGGCACCAATTCAAACCTCTGCAAGATTATCACAGACTTCGTGAGTTGCTGTCAAATACACAGCATTCCTTTGTTACAACCTAGCCCACTACCAGGGTAGGTTGTAACACATGCTGGGGTAAATTGTAACAATTACACAAAAGAAGCAAAAACAGAGGCCACACCATGCAATATGCTTCAAAAAGAGGTTTACTGAAATAAAAGAACAGGCAAGAAGAGGCAGTTGCCAGGTGAGTTGGAGGAGACGAGGCACTCCCCAAGTGAGTTGGAGGAGACGAGGCACTCCCCAAGTGAGTTGGTGGAGAGTGCGGCTGGAAAGCTCCAGATGTCAATGACGTATCTGGGTCTGGACGGTCAGTGACTTGTGAGGGGGCGTAGTCACACTCCTCAAAAATCTCAGGATTGAAGGGCGAAATACCTGTGGATTGGAAACCGGCTTGAATGTTTTTGGGTGTTGCAGCTGCAGGCAGAGCAGTCTTCACAATACTTGGAATATCATATATCGTCATCGTCTTGGATTCATCTTCATCCAGGCATCACTTGCGGTGTTCATGATTTTCTTGAATTTGCTGTAGACACTGCGATCCAATGGCTGAAGTTTATGGCTGCACCTGAGAGAAAACTTGCTGCTCCAGTAACCTATACTGAGAAGATCGCTGGACCCCTGGTCTTTCAGCTTCTGCAGCGATTTGCAATATCTGCTAAGTGTTACATGGCAGATCCTATGTGCCTTCACAACTGATCTGACTGACTTGCCCTTCATCTGATGCTTTTTTTTTTTAAAACATTTGCAGGCGCACCTCTGTCAGTCTTTCTTTTCCACTGCCTAGGCATTCTGTAAAGTTATTTTATATCAAGAAAGTTGTTAGTTGTATGTAAGGGGATGGTTCACAGCAAAAACTGGAGTGTTGATTTTTCGGAGTTAAACATTTCAGAGTTGATTTTCACTCCCAAAGAGTCATTTTAACACATTCAGGTGGAAATGGTGTTCAGTGTTGGAGTTATTTGACAGAGTTGATCAGCCCAATGTTAACCAAGGTAAATGACTTCATGACCTAACTCCCCAGAGATGTAATTAAGCCACGCCCACTTCACTTCATCAGTTGAGGACCAGAAGATTCCTCGGCGTCATTTTCCTTCTCTCTTACAGTTTATACGGTACGTGTAATGTTTTCAGTCTTACTAAAAACAGTATTAATTTAATTTTGTGAAATGCTGTAACTGATATATCTACACAGAATATACACTTTACAAAGCCTTGTCACCAGGACTGAACTGCAAAAGTGTTGAGGAGATTTGCTATCTTGCTAAGTTTGCAGTCTGTGCTAGCTAACCAGTAGGTACTGTCTTCAGCTTCGACACAAATGACAATTTAATTTTTAATTCACATTTGTTTGATAGAAAATAATACCAGCCCCTGACACTAAGCCTGAAATTAATTTTTATACGCAAGCTTCAGGTTCAAATTTTTCCAATTCCAATTTTCCAATGGATATAACACCTTGGGCGCCAAAATGTAACCGCTACCCCGTTTAAGGTGGAAGGGATAAAAACGTTCGTGAAGAATCTTACAAATGTCATTTTCTGAAAATGTTACCAGCATTATTACAAGTATTAATTATTATATATTTTGGAGGCCTAACAAGTTTATTAGGACATGTGTAGTATTATTAAGCTAATGGTGCACTGAGGACCACTCTATGGGTAGAACAAGTTGTTAGAGCAAGATAGCTGCTTTAGCCAACACTTCCGTTCTGGCCTATTAGCAGGGATGTTCGGTTAGGTTAAGAAAGCAAAACTGACACCAGTCTTCATTTGTTCATTTCTGGTTTTCCTATTTTTTTGTGCATTAAAAATATATTTGAATATCTTTGGCTATTAAATATAATTCATATTGTAAATAAAGGTGCATCCAGGCTGACATAATTGTCAGTCCACAAAAAAGTTTAAGCATCCAAAACGTTTTACTTTAAAAAGTAAAATACATGAATACAGTACCATGATGTGTACCCAAACTATTAGTATTCTTAATACCTTAATATACTGTAAATATTTTACCTATACCACGCACTACTACTTAAATTTTTGTCCAAAACTTGTCCAAACTGTCTTGCATGTTTCAGTAAAATGTTGCTACAAATGAAGTACAACCAGCAGCAGAAGTATGTGAAGTTGGACGAGGTTGAGTGACGGTTTGACTTTCTGCAATTCCATGGAAAGGTTTTTTATTTTACTTTAGCTTGGTTTAGAAAAAAAAAAAGTTTTAAAGTATGCTCATATTAATTTAAAACCTCATTCTGCAAGCTCCTTAATATTGTAGACCCATGATTTCAAACGTCAGCTTTCAACTTTGGACTTTGGTCTATTTAGTGATTAAACAGCTGTAAAAACAGTGACATGCTGTGTTAAACAGTGCTGCCATTTAACTTTGTTCTTATATTATTTACAGTCGTTGAAAGGTTTTTCCTACCACCTGATGCAGATATTGTATATAAGGATGCGACAGGAACAGAAATCAATGCAGAAATTTTTTGCGATCTTCTTGGACAAGGCAATGTGTATTTCTCAAATAACGGTAAGAGGGAAAAAAAGGCAGGTATATCCAATCACTCAACACCCAACGGAAAATAATTCATTATTTTTCTCTTCTTTAAAAATGTCTGATTGCACCATGTCTTCTGCTTCTGAGATTTCTGACTCAGGTGCATCATTTTTAATCGATGAGGTTCCTAGCAAAAGACAAAGAACTGAGGATGTACCAGATGCAGAGTCTGCTAAACAGGTGTCTAACATCTTAATTCTCATTAACAGTCAGTAAAAAACTGTATCATGTTTTGGTTTATGACTGTTTTGTTTTTTGTTAGTTGACTGAAACTGTGTTAAGCAAGTCCGGTGGTAAAGTGCTGCAGAAATACCAAACAACAGAAACCCTGACGGATGCCACTAGAGGACAAATGATTATAACATACTAGTGGCTCCCATGATTGAGAAACATGTGTATGTGGGTTCCATATTCTTTTTGTTTGTGCCAAATAACTGTAATAATTTAATATCTCATCTCAGGCACCTCCCCACTAAAGCAAAGAGAAGAGTATGCTCTTGGGATAGTGATGTTCCTGTTTCTCAAGGATCCATATTCCAAGAAAGGCTATGTAATAGTAATCATTATCGTTTGCATGACACTTTTGATGTAGCAATACAAAGTTGTTTGCATGGCACTAATACTGGAATTTCTTATGTACTGTGTATTACAACATGCTTATTTTTTATAACAGGAACACTTCTATGATGCTGCAAGTAACACTGGATACATTTCTTGCTGTCTGAAACAGTTCAAAGTAAGATTCGTTGAACATCTGCTCTGCCACCGATTAGCCCTAATGATGTTTCTCCAGGAGGCCCAAATTTCCAAAGGTCCATTCATGTTGAATGACAGCTTGATGGGGCTGCTTGTCGAGAAGCCTTGTCTTTTCTCAACCACACTACAGACAATTCCCTGATTTTCCAGAAGATGAGAGAAACCTTTCAGCACCGTCAAATGCTTGTCAGTGACCCAGGCAGATGTGCTGATGTCCTATCCATCTTCCCAAGATTCATGGATGCAAAACGATTGGTAAGTTTAAAATGAGATGCTTAGAATGAATTTAAAATTTTCCTCATAGTAGTAGTTTAATATCTTCTTTTTGAAAGGTGGCTCAAGACTTCAATCTCCTATTTGATGAAGAGACATCCTCTAGGCTGCTTCAAAAATGGGATGTGTTCCTTCAAGCCACATGTCATTAAAGAGGCCAAGGGACTTAGTTCAACACTAGAGTTGCTTCACTTGTTGCAGTCAGCAGACAGTCCACCTGGAAGAGATCTTGATGAGGCAACAAGTGTATTTGTTTTGTCCTATATTTGATATATATAGTTATTTCATTCATTATCTGATTCATGATTCATTTCATAATATTTTCCATATCAGGAAACAAGACCACCTGTGACATTTAATTTGATGTAATTGGTTTGTTCTGTGTATCACTGAAACATATTTATAATGTCGCCTTGTTTTATTTCAGCTTAAAGTATCAAATTTAAAAAGCTTTCAGTTAATATTTTTTTGCAACTTTGTCCTCAGCCTATGACCATGAAATGGCCTCTCTGTTGTTGCTGTTACATCTCCTTCCGCCACCACCAGGGGATCCGAGATCTCCAAAAAATTAGCGCATGCGATGCAACTGCGAGACTTTATGTCTTTCATAAAGTGATTGCCATTAATTTGTTACATTACCTTCTTAGACACATGTGTAGGGGTGTGCTGTTGAAGTGCATGATGGTAAAATGAAGTCTTCATTGGTATTCCCATTTTCACTAGCCCAAACTGTTTTCTTTAAGGCTTTGCTCATTCCTCTGTCTAATATTCAGTGCTTTTATCTCAACCGTAGTTATGCTGTAACTTGGAGGAGAATCTCCGCAAACAGCAGGGTTAGCAGGCATACCTTCTTGCTGTTAGGCATCAAAAGAACAAGATTGACAGCTTCTACATAGCCATGGATAAACATCTTATCCCATGCCAGGCAAACCACTCCCATGGGCATTTGATGAACTTTTCAAAGCACATTTTGTGTTTAATTTGGCTAATGATGGTGCACTTGTAAATTTTTACACATTCCTGCACACAACAGTGTATAACATTGATGTGGGGAAAATGAAGAAGTCTCCCAGAGTGAGAGACTTGAGAGCCAGATGGCTTAACCAGCCCGTAGTCTTCACTCAATGTGAGTAAGAGGCAAAAGCAGTGCTGACCTTCTTTGTGTCAGAAACTATATCCCCGCAGTCAGCAGTTGATTCACATTTATTGTTTTGTTCTCAGCCAAGCTGTAGGCATCAGTTCCTAACATATGCTGGTTTTCAGAAAGCATCTTAGTGTTTCTTAGCAATGTGAGCCAGTTGCCAGTACATCTCAGGCACATGCTTGGGGGGACCTATTTAGTCCCCATGATCAGTGTAGTTTTTCCAATGTTTCTTTTAAGAGCAATGATTCAGGATCTACTAAAGATTTAACCAAAGAATTGTGTGAATGCATTGTCATCAAATTGCAGGGCAGTAGGATAAGTAAGATATGACAGCAGGCGAAATCAGAAATCCGGTACTTATGATCAAGTACCTGTGAAAGATACTTTTATATAGGTGCTGATTTTAGAGTACCTGAGGTTCATGTGTACAAATCCAGACATTTGTGTTTTCCTAAAGAAAAGTATAGATCAGAACCTGACACTTACGCTGACTTTCTGATGGAAGTTATTTTAAGACTAACCCTTTGTTTGCAGAAAAAAGACATGCATTACAAATACGGCTCTACTATGATGATTTTGAAACTGCAAATCCTCTTGGCTCCAAACGTGGAATTCACAAATTGGTTGTATTTGTTTTAAGAAACTTGCCCCCAAAATTTAATTCAGTTTTAATGAACATTTAATTGGTATCTGTTGATAAATAATAAGAAAAAGACTGGAGAGCCAAGTCTTCCATTTTCTAATGACCCTATATATGATAGAATCCCACAGATCACTGGAGATAATCTGGGGATGCACACAATTCCTGGTTTTAAGAATCATTTAGTAACCTTCGTTTCTGCTGTATTTGATTGAAAAGAATGATTCTCAAACTGTATTCAGTGAAGATGATCCTAATTATTATATAATTATTCATTTGTTGTAATGCATGATCTTCTGGAGGGCATGGCCCAGTACGAGATCAAACTTTTTTTTGGAATATCTCACACAACACTTCATATCAGAACAGGACTTGCTTTTTCAGGATTTATGCCTTTGATTATGGGTTTTTAGAACAAAAAACAACCCACAAAGATTATTTTGGAGAGTGCTGGCAACCGCCTTGGATTAAATTTTATTCAGACATTCTGTCTTGCGTAAAAAACATCCCACTGTTGTTTAATGTTTTCACAACTAGTTGGGTTAAAGTGGATGGTGTAGTGGAAGAAGACATGCCAGTCTTTTTGTCAAATATGTGATATACTTTTGGTTGAGTATCACATTTGTCAGTGTACCTTCGTTTACAATGTTTAATTTGTGGTGAATGACTGCAAGGATGAAAATGAATGATTTTGAAAATGAGTTTGTTTATTGGAATTTATTTTCTTATATATTATTACTAAATATTTTAATTCTTAAATGACAACAATTATTATAGTTTTTAAAACATTTTTTCCGTGTTGATAGTTTAACTATTAAGGGAGTGAAACTAACACTACCGGAAAAGTAAAAATGTAACTCTAAGCAGTGTAATTTTTAAAATCCCTTAGTGTTATTTTAACACCAGTTTGTGAGTTAAAAAAGTAACTCTGACAAAGTCTTAATTTAACTCTGGAGAGTGTGGAGCTATATAAACCCTCATAAAGTGTTAAAATCAACTCTGTGAGAGTTGATTTAACACTGGACTTTTTGCTGTGTTGTAACACTTTTTAAAGATGTGTTTACAACCCACCCCATCCCTGTCAGCCATTGTTTAGCTAGTTGTATTAGCATAATAGTTTAAATTAGCAGAGGAAATCACATTAGCAGGGCATCACATTTTGCATGAGAAACTACAATTTATTGTAATATTATTCATATGGTTTTATCTGCAATAGTAAAAAAAAAAAAAAAACAAAAAAAAAAGTACTAAACGAAATATAGTTTTGGTTCAAAAATTACTTACTTCAAAATCTGTTTTTTCTTTATAGAATCTGCATGCACCTGTTTCCAGCCTTGACAACCACCATGTGGGACCAGGGAGGAAATGGGTAAACACTGAAATGATCACATGACTCCAATCTTATCCATGATTGGTGGAATTGGCGGTGTTACAACTCTCCCCATGTTACAACCATACCCAGTCTCCCCTACTTTTTGTTCTTCTCTTTATTTCTGTATATTTTCTATTATTGTATTATTGTTCTTTAGTGTACTTGGGCTGCTGCAATATGTGACTTTCCCTCTGGGATGAATAAAGCGATCTATCTATCTACATGTAAAAATTTTTTTTACATGGGATAATCACTCATTTTATTTGATCGCTGAAACTGTAAAAAAGTATTTGTTGTAATTAACTGAAAAGGATTAATTGTACTTTCGTGTGACAAGTTTAAACTGTATATCCTAGAACAAGGGAGTAATCGGTGTTAGCTGGCTTTCATGCAGTACTGATCTTCTTTAATGCAACCGCCAGAAACAGAGAAATGGTGATCAAGACCGCTTAGTACCGGGAGCTCGCGCATGTCACTGTTTCTAATGACAGTCCGAATCTTTTTTTTGACCAGGAAATCAGGGGAGAGCGCGAACGCAGTCCCCCACTACCAGAAATTATGCAGTCGAGATTCCCACATTTGGGGAATTCGCAGGGGTCAGCACAGCCGGAGTGCAATGGCTGAGCCTCACCCTGGGTGAACCACCTTCTTGATCATGGTATCTCCCCTGCCAGGTAAGTATGAGTTGCTCAGCTTCGGTGGACACGAGTCATTCCGTTATTGCTATTTCACGTTCACGGTGAGGACAAACAGCACCACAAACGACAAACACCACAACACAGAAAAACACCAGTACGTACCCAAAAGCTCTGAACAGTCCGACTGTTCGAAGATTTCGCAGTTAAAAAAAAACACATTTTAAAATATTATTCCACACCTCCCATGATGCTTCGCGGCAGTAATGTAACTAGATCGTATTAAACGAAACTAAAGCTCTCAAACTCCACCACCGTTTCTCTCTTACACGCCCATACACACACCGACCTCTCATAACTGCGAGTAAGTAAGCGCAATTTGATCTGAATTAATTATAGTTAAAATAAAGCTTAAACCGCAGTTCAACATTCCGGAAGTGCTCCGTTATTTCCGGGGGCTGCAGCATGTTGCGAGACGAGCCTCTCAGAGAAAAGGCTCTCATGTCGCGCTGAAACGTAGGATCACATCTGCTCATTTTAACCATAAACTGATGTGAAACTCGCAAAAGCGTGTGTCTCTCTATGCGGACACCAGCCAGTGACCGACTAAATGCTAACTGTAGTTTGCCAAGTTTAATGCTAGCTCATCTTCCAAAACACATTACAGGTAAAGGAGCGCAGTTAATTTTATTTCAGTCGGGTTTGAAGTACGTGCAAAAATGTCTACAGGATCCCTATATCCTAAAAGGGGGGCAACTTCTATGCAGCGAACTACACGAGTATTCTTGTTCGACTTGAGACAGTATCTCGGGGGGTATTACGGCTGGGGTTAAGTCAGCCTCACTTTAAAAATAAAAATAAAAAACGCAGGCAAACTAGCCCCCAAGCACTTTGCGAAGATGTATACAGAGCATTATGGTAAGAGCGTGAAGGAAACTGATTTCAAAATAAAAGTCGCTGACAGGGCGTGAATGCAATTTCACATTCATAAAATGTATCAATTACTTCCAAAATAAATGGATTTCTGGTTGAATCAATTTTAAAAAGTTAAGTAATGAGCAAATAAATTGATGAATAAATGAAACTAAAGTCAATAAATATTCCTACAAATCCTATTTAGGAGAAACTCAGTGTCACAATAGCTGGAGTTTTTTTTTTTTTATTATTATAATAAAATAAATTGTCATGTTTTTTTTCCATTGATTTTACAGTTCAGTTGTACATTGTTAAGATAGTACTTCATCAAAATGTGTCCTTCTGTTAATATCAAGACATTCTAGTATTTTATTTCAAAGGCCGTTAGAAAATAAATTACCATATAACTCACATTTTTATTATTTTAACTCCAAATTTATTAATAAAAAAATAATCAAATATATTCTTATGATAAATTCACAGACCAATTTCACTATATAATGATAGCACACCACCTACACACTCAAAACCAAGACGCTGGGCTTGTTCAAGATGAGCTGCGTCTCGCCTTGGTGGTCAGGAAGAACAGCCGTTTGCAGTTGGGGGAGGAGGGAGGACAGAACAATTAAGTCGGACAATCACCACCTGCAACCCACATGAGCTAATGGCAGATCTTGCTGTGTTAATGTTGATGCAATATAAATTTCTTTGCCATTGCATAAAAACAAATAAGGTGAACAGCGATGTGATACACCAATGGCACTAGGGCTGCAACAACGAATCGATAAAATCGATAATAATCGATTATTAAAAGTGTTAATTTCATTATCGATTCGTTGTGTCGCACGATGCCTTGTCATATCCGCTTACGTCACCCGCGGCGCTTCGTCCACGCTGGAAAAAGTAAATAAATAAGAGCGAGTTGAACGGAGCGAGGCGGAGCCAGAATCTTCCAAATAAGTTTAATATTAAGAAGTAAATAAATTCCACAAATTAAATATGACCGACGCAGAGAAGAAGGTTCGGCTTAAATCTTCCAAAGTGTGGGAGCACTTCACGCTTCACACAACTAAAAAATGTGTAACATGCAAGCTTCGCAAAACTGATTTGTTCTGGCACGGGAGCACCACGGTGATGATACAGCACCTGAAACGGAAACATGTTGGAGTCACCAATGAGGATGAAGGGAGCTCAACAGCAGGGTAAGTCATTACAATGTCCCGAGTTTGTTCCGTTTTGAAGTGAGGAAACCGAACAGCGCACTCACACTGTGTGAACCGGCATAGCGCGGTTCATGCTGTTTTTTGCGTGTTACCCGGATAATTAACAGGGATGGAGTACGTGTGCGTGTTGCTTATTATTTCAGTTTAATTAACTTAAGCAGTGTTTAATGTGCTTTATAAATACATATAACCTGTACATAATGGTGGTAATGATTAAGCTTCAGGTTTTAATTTTCTGACAAACTATGAGTGAAGACACTGCACTGTATAATAACGTAATAATTTAGACAGGGATTACGGTAACATATTAGAGCTACTCAAATTAATCTAATTATGTATTTTTTACACACTATGCTACATATTGTGCCAATGGGTGTGTATCCTGTGTTTAATTGCTCTTTGGGCTACTTACATGCCTTAACCTAATACTGTAAATAAAACCAGACATTTATTAATCTGTAAATTGTGCTATAACACATACTCATACTATACTGTCTCTTATTCCAGAAAGAAACAGCAAACAATAACAGGCTTCATGATGAGAAAGACATGTGCACCACAACAAGCAGCTGTCTTGACTAAAAGCATCCTCAACATGATTATCACTGACATGAGGCCTCTGTCCATGGTTGAAGATGAAGGCTTCAATAGAATGATCTGCACCTTTAATCCAGGTTACACTCTTCCCTCAAGGACCCATTTTACAAAGCTCATGGAGAGAAAATATAAAGAGACTTTCATGGAAGTGAGGACTGCAATTAACACAAACCACAGCAAACTTGCTCTCACTGCTGATATATGGACAAGTGTAGCCAGTGAAGCCTGTCTTGGGATCACCTGCCATTACATCACAGATGACTTGAGGTCCACCCAGAGGGCTGCCTTTGAGTCAGCCCCACTCCAGGCTTTCCAACTGACTGCTACAGAGCATCTACAGGAACGATGGAGAGAGGAGACTTCTTTTTCAGATACAGCTCCTAACACAGTGCTTCTTGCGACGGCCCTTGACCCAAGGTTTAGGAGACTTAAGTTTCTTTCACCTGAAGAAGTCCTACATGTCCAAACTAAAGTGCAAACAATGGCACTTGCAGAGAAAAGGGAGATGGATGTGCAGCAGCATTGCAGTAGCACCTCCACCAATACTCCAGGTGGTGAATCAGGACCTCCTGCCACCCTACTGGATTCACTCCTTGGTTCTGAAGGTGAAGATGAGGACAGAGCAAGCGAAGGGGGGGGATGTTCAAAACCAAGTGAGAAATGAAGTCCTCACATACTTTGGAGAAAGAAACATTGCCAAGGAAGAAAATGCATTGCAGTGGTGGAAGGCTAACAGAAACAGATATCCTATATTGGCCAGGCTAGCCAAGTCCTATTTATGCATTCCTGGTACTTCAACACCGTCTGAGCGTCTGTTCTCTGCAGCAGGAAATATAGTCTCTAAAAAGAGAGCCAGCCTTAGTCAGGAGCATGTTCACATGCTAACATTCGTGCATTGCAATGCAAAGTTCCTAAAGAAAGGGAGTGAGTGAGTTTGAATCAGTGAGTTAGTTTGTATGTAGTGTTTAGTTAGTGTTAGTTTGTTATTTTTCTTTATTATTTATTTTATTTTAATTTATTAATAACTTTTATTTAATTTTCTTTTATTTCATTATTGTAAGCACTTATTTACTCTGTTATTCAATGTTCTATTTGTAAATACAGACATGGAAATAAATTTTTTTGCATCCGATTAATCGATGAATCGAAAAAATAAGACTGATTAATCGATTATTAAAATAATCGTTAGTTGCAGCCCTAAATGGCACTGACGCAAGTCAGAAAAAAAAAAATCCTGCTGTGCCCTGCCGAGCCAAGAGATCTGTCTGCACAGTGCCGGGTTAAGTTGAACAAGCCTATTCTAATGTGTCATTTCAAATTAAAGTTCCTTGACTGTATTAAATCACTCTTAAAAGTAGACTCTTGTTAAAATGAATGTCTATTTACACAGACCGATTTCACTTCATATTGATAGTACCCCAGCTGAATGTGTCACTCAGTTCACCTCAAAATATTCTGATGTTTTATTACAAAATGAGAGCCCTTGACATAATCACGTTACTATTATTTTGTGCACTTTAAATGTAGACTGTTATTAAAAGGAGTTCTTCTGTTTTTGTGAGACAGAGTTTTTTCGTAGCACAAAAAAATTGAGGGGGGAAATGGGGAATGATAAGGGCAGAAAAAAGGCAGGGGGGGGACATCCGTCGCTGTCCCA